>OX457041.1:31399876-31759876 GCA_949752735.1 Lumbricus terrestris
TGGCGCAATTCACTCTGACCTAAGGGGCCGTCCATAAAGTACGTCACGCTCCAGGTGGGGAGGGGGTGTAAGAAAGTGTGACAGAGTGTGACAGGGGGCAGGGGTCAGGCCATGTGTGACGTCACACATTTACTTTTTTAATTCTTTATTATCATTTTTGTTTTTAGTACCTAAAATCCGACCCGGCCCGGCCAGGCATGTCTAAAACCCGGCCTGGCGGGATAAAAGTTTATTTCCCGTCACTATCAAAGCGTTTAGGGACACACGTCACTATAAGAGGGATTAGGGATAGTATCCTAGGGTTGAGAGGGTTAGGTAAATGGTTATGTTTTTAAATTTTTTGTTCGAAAGTGTGACGTACTTTAGGGGGGGGGGGTCCGAGATTTGTGACAGTTTGTGACAGGGGGAGGGGGGGTCAAAAATGGTCAAAAATAGCGTGACGTACTTTATGGACGGCCCCTAAGATGACGAGACCACATTTTCTGGATTTCTTGAGCGCCCAAAAGACAAGGAGACAACGTAGTTATTATTTATTCAGAGGCTAAACAAATCGATGATGCATCAGCGATTTCTCTGTTCGCGCATGCTTGTCATTTGGTCATTATCTGCCCCTTCGTCATTGACGGCATTTGAGTGACAACTGACCACAGACAACTATAATCACTGACCAATGACGTGCACTCTGTCCCTCTGCATGGGATATGTTCTTAATGGACGACCACTCGTGTGACTTTTACTTCTGTGTGTCTGTTGTATTAAATGCTCATCTCCTCCTTTCAATCTTATTATTTGTTTATTTCTTATCCTGCGGTTGTTGACACCTTTTAGTTGGGACACCTTTCAGCAGACTTACCTGTAGGCCTACCCACCACTACCACCAAGGCTACCATGGCAGTTAGAATTGTTGTGGCCATTAGATGAGTAGTAGCTACCGTGCATATGGCCTTCGTAAGGACCTAATATAGAAATACGGGCTCCGTCCGTTTTAGTATGATTACTGGCCATGGATTGTTTATTTATGGCATTTGCGAGTTTTACCATCAATGGGTTCGCATAGAAAATGAGCCACCATTTCCTGTTCACCTAAACGCCTCCTCCCCATGAACGGCATTCCCTCCAGAAAAATTGAAGGGTTGCATGCTTTTTACATGTAAAGTAAAGTGCTATCTACTGGTAGAATTAAGAAATAGAGGATGAAATAAAAGGATGTAGTGCAAAAAGGTCATCAGGTATAATGATCAGAAGCCTCAAATTGTAAGTTAATTAACTACCACGATTTGTATTAAAGGCTCCTCTCTTCCAATTTCTCACGTCTCTCCTCCTCCTATTCCTCCTCCTCCTCTTCTTCTTTTTCCTTCTCCTCCTCCTCCTCCTTCTCCACCTCCTTCTCCACCTCCTCCATCTCCTCCTCCTCCTCCTCCTCCAGCACCTCCTCCTCCTTCTCCACCTCCAGTACCTCCTCCTTCTCCACCTCCTCCTCCTTCTCCACCTCCTCCTCCAGCACCTCCTCCTTCTCCACCTCCTCCTTTTTCTCCACCTCCTCCTCCAGCACCTCCTCCTCCTCCTCCTCCACCTCCACTACCTCCTCCTTCTCCACCTCCTTCTCCACCACCTCCTCCTCCTCCTCCAGCACCTCCTCCTCCTTCTCCACCTTCACTACCTCCTCCTTCTCCACCTCCTTCTCCACCACCTCCTCCTCCTCCTCCAACACCTCCTCCTCCTTCTCCACCTCCACTACCTCCTCCTTCTCCACCTCCTCCTCCTTCTCCACCTCCACTACCTCCTCCTTCTCCACCTCCTTCTCCACCACCTCCTCCACCACCTCCTCCTCCTCCTCCAGCACCTCCTCCTCCTTCTCCACCTTCACTACCTCCTCCTTCTCCACCTCCTTCTCCACCACCTCCTCCTTCTCCACCTCCTCCACCACCTCCTCCTCCTCCTCCAGCACCTCCTCCTCCTTCTCCACCTCCACTACCTCCTCCTTCTCCACCTCCTCCTCCTTCTCCACCTCCTCCTCCAGCACCTCCTCCTCCTTCTCCAGCACCTCCTCCTCCTTCTCCACTCCACTACCTCCTCCTTCTCCACCTCCTCCTCCTTCTCCACTTCCTCCTCCAGCACCTCCTCCTCCTTCTCCAGCACCTCCTCCTCCTTCTCCACCTCCACTACCTCCTCCTTCTCCACCTCCTTCTCCACCACCTCCTCCTCCTCCTCCTCCAGCACCTCCTCCTCCTTCTCCACCTCCACTACCTCCTCCTTCTCCACCTCCTCCTCCTTCTCCACCTCCTCCTCCAGCACCTCCTCCTCCTCCTCCTCCACCTCCACTACCTCCTTCTTCTCCACCTCCTTCTCCACCTCCTCCTTCTACTCCTCCAGCACCTCCTCCTCCTTCTCCACTCCACTACCTCCTCCTTCTCCACCTCCTTCTCCACCACCTCCTCCTCCTCCAGCACCTCCTCCTCCTTCTCCACCTTCACTACCTCCTCCTTCTCCACCTCCTTCTCCACCACCTCCTCCTTCTCCACCTCCTCCTCCAGCACCTCCTCCTCCTCCTCCTCCACCTCCACTACCTCCTTCTTCTCCACCTCCTTCTCCACCTCCTCCTTCTACTCCTCCAGCACCTCCTCCTCCTTCTCCACTCCACTACCTCCTCCTTCTCCACCTCCTTCTCCACCACCTCCTCCTCCTCCAGCACCTCCTCCTCCTTCTCCACCTTCACTACCTCCTCCTTCTCCACCTCCTTCTCCACCACCTCCTCCTTCTCCACCTCCTCCTCCACCACCTCCTCCTCCTCCTCCAGCACCTCCTCCTCCTTCTCCACCTCCATTACCTCCTCCTTCTCCACCTCCTCCTCCTTCTCCACCTCCTCCTCCAGCACCTCCTCCTCCTTCTCCACTCCACTACCTCCTTCTCCACCTCCTCCTCCTTCTCCACCTCCTCCTTCTACTCCTCCAGCACCTCCTCCTCCTTCTCCACTCCACTACCTCCTCCTTCTCCACCTCCTCCTCCTTGTCCTTATCCTCCTCCTCCTCCTCTTCCTCCTCCACCTCCTCCACCTCCTCTTCTTCATCGCAGATAAATTATATGACAATGATGCCCAGCTGGTGGAGTAACGGACCTAACGGTATAGGATACGGTATACGATTACAATGGATGCCTTTGTTGCAATTGTAGATCACCAAAAGCAGTGCGACGACAAATCCCGGCAAATAGCCAGAGAAGCGGAAGTCGACGACAGTCTCTGCATGAAGACAGTTCATCTGACGATGGTAAACAACGCTGCTTCTGTCTCAACAACCTTCTCTTATAATAAGAATTAATTTGGAAAAAGTATCGGTTCGAAATTATTACTGCTCAGCATTCACTACCCCAATGGAAAACAGTCTGTAGTTGCTGGTCAATAGGCCTATGCTTTCAAACCTATAGCTGTGCTATATCTAGAGCGCTCGAGCGTATTATACTACTACTACTACTACTACTACTACTACTACTAATAATAATAATAATAATAATAATAATAATTATTATTATTATTATCATTATCATATCACTATATAGACCACCAGTGGCGTAACTACCATGTGTGCAATGTGTGCAAAGCACACGAGCCCACGACCTCCAGGGGCCCACACAGATTGCTAAATTAATAATTTTATTATAGGCTATCCTAATTAGTATATCACATTATTTTTTAGATGAGATTTTTGTGAAAACACTTGCAATAGGTTACTTCGTTACTTTGCTGGCTCCTGTCAACCGCCTTGCTGTTGACAGGCAAAACTAAACTGAGTCTGAACTCCTATATTAATTATGTTTTCGTCTCGAGATCGTGACTGTCACATTGCAAGATGACATTAGCTAGTGTACATGTATGTGAACGATAATACAGAATAGGTGCAATAAGCTTATAGTTTTAATCTGAGAACATGAAAGAAACCTACCGACATAAGATTTTAATTTCGCTGCTTCGCTTTCCTATGCAGAGGGTATAAGAGCGGTATCCTATCATTTGGTCGAAAGTCATTTGGTCGAAATCATTTGGTCGAAATTATTTGGTCGACGATGAAAAAATCGACCGATCAAAAAGTCGAATGATCGTTTGGTCGACAATCAAAAAGTCGAACGATCAAAAGATCGACAATCAAAAGGTCGAAAATCAAAAGATCGACATTCAAAATGAAGCATGTTTTATAGCCCCTCAAAATCCATATTCGGGCGCTTTCCATACTCAGCAACGACTCTCTTCAGCCGTTCAGCACAGTCCTTGAATTTCTTCTTTCCCGCAGGCGGAAGTTGTCCAGCTAAGAATTGTTCCAGCTTCAGTTCGTCCAAGCTTTGCTCCTTCTTCAGGGCCTCAATAAACTTCCATATTGAAGGATGATAGGCATCAAGCAGCTGACAGAACCCGCGGCGCTAACCTTAACAAAAGCAAAACATAACGCATTTGGTGAACAGAGCGACTTCGACCTTTTCATCGTTCCGATGCATTGAAAAATTTCGCACCTTTCGTCTTACAGTCCGTTAGGCCTATACACTCTCCTTGATTTATTGGCTAATTAATTTTGTTTGCATTTCACTTTCTGTGGATCACAACCTCCCTCTCTCACAGACTGATCAGGGTTCAAGTGTGTATGTGAGTGTGTGTCGGAGTGTATGTATGTATGTTTGAGTGTGCGCACTTGTAGTAAAATCGTTGGAATTCTCTTAAACATGCTTCATTTTGAATGTCGATCTTTTGATTTTCGACCTTTTGATTGACGATCTTTTGATCGTTCGACTTTTTGATTGTCGACCAAATGATCATTCGACTTTTTGATCGTTCGATATTTTCATCGTCGATCAAATGATTTCGACCAAATGATTTCGACCAAATGACTTTCGACCAAATGATAGTAGGCCTAAACCATAAGGGCGTGCCTGTGCTAACTAGGAGAGGTGTGACTATATCCGTCTATATGTCACATTTGTGTATTGCAATTAAACGGTGCGCTGCAGAAACCTCATACGTCTCACAGGCATGCTCGTGTATTCCGGTAGGCCTACTTTGCTGGATTTGGTAACGGTAGTGACCTGACATCTCCTTCAACTAGGGTGAGAATTGCCGGGGGTTTGAAGTGGTTCAACTATCTCTAGTCTTATTTTCAGTTTTCACGACCAAACTCCACTTGAATCACAGTCTGACCCCCAGTTATTTTTTTACAATTCTCAAACTGCTCTCAACTCCTTTCATAGCTCACCTCAAAATCAGAGAGAAACCAAAATTGAGCAGGATCAGGGATCATAGGAATCACTTAGGCCATTTTCCCCAATTTTTGCACTTGTAATTGGAGTATTGCTGAACTTATTTTTATGTAGGTCTATTTAGTTTTGGGTAGGCCTGTGGCAAATTGTTGATCGTATCATTTTTTGGTGTGCAAATTGCGAATCATGGACCAGAATTGATACACGATTGACATTTTTTGCTAAAAAAAGTGCTAGAAAGAAAACTCTATGATGCCATGACACCGTTTTAAGAAGGCCCACTAATAGGCCCTAATAAATGGATAAGTGCAACGTGATAGGTTTTAAATTTCGACTCAGAAAATTAATCACTGCAGTTATTGGTTCCCTATCATTTCGTCGCCGATCATTTCGTCGTGTTCATTTCGTCGCCGATCATTTCGTCGAAAATCATTTCGTCGCGTGTCATTTCGTCGCGTTCATTTCGTCGTGTTCGTTTCGTCGTGTTCATTTCGTCGCCGATCAATTCGTCGCGTTTCAATTGGTCGCACTCATTTCGTCGTGTTCATTTCGTCGTGTTCATGTCGTCGCAAATCATTTCGTCGCGTTTTAAACACAACAGCTTATTGTACAATACCTTAAGAACATCGCTCACAATATTGTGTTTTGAACCCAATTCACTTGGGCATAGGACGACACAACATTCATGGGACTTTTGATTTAGGCTTATCACTTTTTCACCACCTCCAAGTAGGCCTCATTTAGGACGACCCAACATGCGCCGCTCTTTTCATTTATGCTTACTTGTTTAGAACGGTAATAAACATGTTGTAGTTGCGTATTAACAGTGAATGTATAATTTTTGTCTAAACTGTTATAAATAAATTAGCATGTACCCATAGCTCTACACTGTTATTTTCGTTTGATTGGCGACACACAAATCGACGAACTTATTTGACGACGATATACATGAGACGATTTAAACTGTGTTTTTGATCTTTGCACACCAATTTGATTTGACATAGTGCTTGTGAATAAGCTGGTTCCCGCGACCTTGCTTTTGTGGGCGCTCTAGAAATATCGAGAATACGATTAAATGATTAAATGATTTTGACACATCTGGCAGTTATAGGCCTATGGTTTCGCACAGAGACATCCCTATGAAATGATTTGCGACGAAATGATTTGCGACGAAATGAAAACGACGAAATGAACGCGACGAAATGAGTGCGACCAATTGAAACGCGACGAAATGAACACTCGACGAAATGAACACGACGAAACGAACACGACGAAATGAACGCGACGAAATGAAACGCGACGAAATGATTTTCGACGAAATGATCGGCGACGAAATGAACACGACGAAATGATCGGCGGCGAAATGAACGGCCACCCAGTTATTAGGCTATACTTTAATACATCTGTCGCATTCGTGCAGCATTCATGTTTATTCTGTGAGTTGTAGGTCCATTGCACGTGTTAGGTAGCCTATAATAGCAAATACGCCATTGACTAGTTTTAGTGATCTTAATTGCGAGAACACGAAGATATCGGCCCTACAAGGCCAAGCAGGGGCCCATGCGGAACCTCTGCACACGGGCCCGCGAAAAGCTAGCTACGCCACTGTAGACCACTATATTGATATTAGACCTACGTACTCTATTATTAGTTCTATGTGTTACGTTTGCATTATATATGCACGGTGTCCCGATGAAAAGTAGAGCCCAGCAAAGAGTGTCATAACTCGGTCAAAACTTTTATTTGACTGACATATTTTAAAACAACAATTTTAGCCATAATTATAACCACCTAATCCTAGGCCTAACACCGATTAGAAATATTCGTGAGTTTGTCAAGTTTATTCTCGTTTGAGGTGCAGCACCGAGAAATGGAGATTTCCAACATGCAAAAGCTGCAACGAAATGAAGTTCAGTTACATCTGGTGCTCAAAATATCCTCCTTGTTCACGGACACACAACCATAAATGTAGACGCCACTGTTTGATGGTCCGGTCGATGGTCACGTAGTCAAACAGCTGCCAATCTTCAAACAGACGCGCCTTGCCTAAGGTCATCTATGTCATGAATACGGGATCGAAATACGCGCTCCTGCAGTACACTCCGGAGGTCTGGACTGTTGGGCGGCCACAGCTGCGGATTATGAAGCTGGATGTCTCCCGGGACAGCTGCTACACTACTACGCCTACGGTCGGGTGTCCGTGAGCAAGGAAGACATTTTGAACACCAGCAGCTGCTGTAGCTGAACTTCACTTCGTAGCTTTTGTATGTTGGAATTTTCCCTTTTTTGGCGCTGCATCTCAAACGCTCATAAACTTGACAAACTCACCAACATTTCTAAACGGCGTTAGGATTAGGTGATAATATGGCTACTATTGTTGTTTTTAAAATTTCAGGAAATATTAGAGGGTTTTCACCGACTTTCTGTTGGGGTCTACTCTTCATCGGGAACCCGTGTAGCCTATCAATGTCCCATTGTGTGTTTGCCAATGGAGTATTAAAGGCTATGCCTGCTTACCTACTTACTAACTTATTAACTTACTACTACTACTACTACTACTACTACTACTACTACTACTACTACTACTACTACTGCTACTGCTACTGCTACTGCTACTGCTACTGCTACTGCTACTACTGCTACTGCTACTGCTACTACTACTACTACTACTACTACTACTACTACTACTACTACTACTACTACTACTACTACTACTACTACTACTAGCCTACTACTACTACTGCTACTGCTACTACCACTACTACTGCTGCTGCTGCAGCTGCTTGCAGATGGGTTAAGACTGGCAGATGGGTTATTAAGACATGTGTTAGTGGTGGTTCTTGCACGGTCTTCGGAGCCACTGTAAACCCCCCTGTTCTATATGTCATGTCATGTGGTACTATAATTAGCATGCTAATTGCATTGCTTTGTTGCTCCTGCAGAATGACCAGAGGAGGGTAGCATAGGCTACATGTAAGTTTCACGTTCTCTTCTTCTTCTTTCGAACACAGGTTACTTGAAGCCATCGCTGACTCCGCCTCCCCTGCAACCTCGTCGGAAGAGCAGCCCCCTCTGCAGCCGACCTCCTCCTCCTCCTCAGACCCCATCCAGCCAGGAACAGCAGCAGCAGCAGCAGCAGCAGCAGAGTCCATCAACCGCAAGACGAGGAGGAGTCCCTCCTCCTCCTCCTCCGACAGTTCCACGAGAACCTCCTCCTCCTCCAGTTCCTTGTCGCATTCCCACATCATCCACAGCCACCACAGCTTCTGCTGCTTCACGCTGCCACCCAGTTCCACCGACTGACAGAAGCCCTTGTGGAAAGAGAAGACAGGATGATGTGAAGCACCGTGGACCTCTTCCACCTCTTCCACCTCCTCCACCTCCTCTACCTTCTCCTCCTCCTCCTCTTCATTCACTTCATCCAACAACATATGTCACGAACCACGACAATGACAAAGACGAAACAACCAGCAACAATAGCAGCGATGGTAAAGATATAATTCTGTAGTAATCCTTCCTTCCTTCCTATCTCCCTCCCACATTACTTCCTTTGTTCCTTCCTTTGTTTATTCCATTCATCCATTCTTCGTTCGTTCGTTCGTTCGTTTCTTCGTTTGTTCTTTCCTTCCTTCCTATTCACCATTCCTTTCTTTCATTAATCCATATTTCCAACCTTTCCATCTTCTTTCCTTCCTTCTTTCCTTCGTTCGTTCATTCGTTCGTCTGTCCCTTCCTTCCTTCCACCATCCTTCCCTCCCCGTCTTCCTTTCTTTCTTCTTCCTTCCCTCCTCCCGCCTCCCTTTTTTCTTTCTTCCTTCCTCCCCCTTCCTCTCTTCCATACACACTTCTATTCTTCCTTCCTTCCAACCTTTTATCCTTATTTCCTACTTAACTGTCCCAACCTCACCCGCAAGACTTTTCCAAACAGTAGACCTGTGCTCCATGAATACCCAGCTATCTATCTATCTATATATACAGGGTGGGCCAGCATAAATGTCCCGACTTTGCAGGCGTATAACTTCGCCAATTTTTAACATTTATTTATACTTTATGCATCAAATTAAAGGTATTTCACTCTAGTATTAACTCTAAAAAAGTCGAACTGATACTAGTCTCGGTTTTAATTATATACTTGGATCAGCGCTAGCTACCGTTTTTTGTCATTACTGACGCATTATGACGCCGTTTCCCGGGAAAATTCTATCGTTTTTTGCTAAAACGCGCGAAGACACGATCATTTTGAGTGTTTGTAGGGTCCCTACCATGAGTATATTCTAATCGCAAAACCGCGTCCTTTCAATTTTGCCAACAGCCGTGCACTGCCATGCGCTGCTTCAGACGCTTGCACGCTGCCAGTCGTTTCTTTGCGTAAGAGCTGGAGAGTTCGTGGGACTTCTCGTCGACAAATTACTTTAACTTTAGGTCTATAATCTTTTCCAATACGCTATTCAGTGCTTCCAAGACGGCCTGTTTTGCGCTGAATTTGCATGCAGGGCCTGCCCTGGTCATTGTCTTGACTGCAAATGTACGCGGACACACGAGCAATGTTAGCGGATGTGAGCGCCGTGCGCTCCGATTCCCATGGTTTGCAAGTAGAAAGTCCTGTTTTATTAATTTTCCGTAGCAGATAATACAAGGTATTGTTTATTCCATCCTCTGTTAGAATATTCGTTAATCATTTCAAACGAATTAAATCCCTTACCAGTTCGTAAAATTAAGATCGAAACGCGATCATCGTCTGTCAACGGCGCCAGGTTGCGTCACAAATGACAGCAAAATATGGTAGCTAGCGCTGTTCCGGGCATATAATTAAAACCGAGACTAGTATCAGTTCGCCCTGTTTAGAGATAATACTAGAGTGAAATACCTTTAATTTGATGCATAAAGTATAAATAAATGTTAAAAATTGGCGAAGTTATACGCCTGCAAAGTCGGGACATTTATGCTGGCCCACCCTGTATATATATATATAGGTGACATATATATATAAATATATATATATATATACACACGAGATAATATAGTGGAGGAGGCAGACCTAATTGCCATCAATCTTCTAGAGATCACTCACTCAATCCATTGTCCTAGACTTGGATTATCATCGTTCTCGTTCACTTGAGTGTCCATGATTCCATGCAGGTTTCAAAGCACAGCATTTAAACCATCTCAGCTAATTATAATGTTAATAATAGTTATGATAATAACAGTAATAATAATAATAATAATAATAACTTTGGCAGCTATTTTTGAATAAATAAACGTGCTATAATATAAAAAGTAATAATAACAATTTATATTTCACCAATAATCTTCCAATTCCAGTAACATTTCGTCACCGCTCATCTCTTTAACTGCTAATTTTTGCTAAAGCTTCTATTGCTTCTCTCAACATCAATGCTTCCTTGCATTAACTTAAGTGAAGTTGAAATGTACAGAACTTGCAATTATTTATCGTCCGATGCTTGTAAAATGTTGTCGTGGTTCTACAGGCGGCCAGAGTTACAGTTATATTGACGTTGAGACGCTGCAGGATTCCATCACCTATCGACAGAATCCTTTCCCAGGAAACGTTGCTACAGGTAGCCATTAATTATAGGCCTACCATCGTTCAAACAAACGCTGTTCTTCATAATAGGTCTACTGTATACAAACGAAAAACTTCATTCTCTGTGAACTGTGCACATAGAAACATTTAAAAGAAATTTATATCAGAAATGCATGCAAAAATGACAATGATAATATTTAAAACAAAACTTAAATAGTATTATACCTGGATTGGAATGAATCAGTTATAAATGATGAAAAATCCATTGAAGATAATTATTACAGCTATTCCTGCTTGATCATCTTTTCTACCTACTTGAAATTATGGGAAATGGGGTTTCATGAAAGCAGAGTAGGCCTAGCTATTATTGATTCTGTAGGGATAATTCTTTGACACTAAGAAACATGCTTTAGGGCAGATAATGTGACTGTATTTAATTAACTGCAATCAATATATAATAGGCCTACTGCTCGAATTTGTTGATGTTATGATGCTTGGTATCTGCAAATGCGAATTGAAGAAAAATTCAAATTGGAAAAGCACCCTTTCGACGTTGCTCAAATATCGTTATTCGAGAAAAGATTCAAAAGATAGGCCTACTCCTAAGTTTTAACTGAACGTCGTGCATGCAGGTTGTATTGTGAAGGTGGCTTTAATATTTATGTTGTCATCACGTGATGTTTGCAGACGGCGTTTCAATTCCATCGGATGGCAACGTCAGTCACTTCTCGTCTGATCAGATGCAGCTCTTCCTGCGTGAAATCCACGCTCCAGTTGGCACGATCAACGCGTGGAGACAACTGCGCATCGACGGCAAAGACTTCGCTAAGATGTCGAATGATCGTCTCCACGAATATCGCATCGATAGCACCGTCGTTCAGTTCTTTCGCGATCGAAGCAAGATGCGAATTCTTCTACAACTGTAACGTTCGACTTCTGTCCATATAATAACTGTATTCTAGTACTGGACGCAATCTGCAGCGATTTCACATTATTCTAATAGCCTAATTGTGTCTCGATAATGGTAGCCTAAGACACTCTTTGTTGATGATATCAGATTTTCCAAATCACCTTCTGAGTGACAATATTGCAATAAGCTGTTTCGGTGTAGGCTAATTCTAGCCGCAAGATTTCTTTGCTTGTTGTTTAAATTCGCTGAAGTAACAATTGTACCGACTCGACCGTTCTGGAGCAATAATGAAATTCAGCAATGTCTATTAATGGTTTCGATAATTCTAACTGGAGTGTCACCCTTGCGTCAATTCGATGCTGCGCTGTTCCATTTCGAACCTTGAACTTGAACTTCAGCCGTCCTCGCCACGAGGGTTGGCCGCATCATGAATTATCCTTTTCCATTCTTGTCGACCTTCCGTGCTCCTCGTGATCTCCTCCATCGTCATTCCAGTCCAGGCTCGAATGTTATCCATGTCATATTAGGTCTATGCTACCTCTTCATTTCGAACCAGCGTTGCTATAATTATGTAAGGAAGACCGGCCGCTGGTTCAGACTGTTCTATACCATGAAAATGGTTTCGCTGTGAATTTCCACCAATCGATCTCTTTCGTTATACCATAGAAAGTGATATTGAGGTGCAATGTATAATGTAATTTATTGCCAAGTTGTGTTAATTAATAAAGATGTGGTATTACAGACGTCAAATTGACTTCAGGCTTAAGCTGTTAATGACCTTCACTTGAGCGTAGGCCTATATTTAGGCCCTAAGCGCATTTCACACATTTCTTACTCCATTTAAGTCAGCATCATTTAGGACAGAAGTTTCCAAACTTTTAGGACCAGGAACCTTTTAGTTTTCTAGGCATGGCTCGCGAAACCAAATATTTAAGAAGTAAGATTCATTACCCCGGTACTTAATAATTTAAGCAAAATAGCAGGCACTATATTTTCAGGACGCTCTGACCGACCCTGGGCATATCGGATATATCCTTCGCGGACGTCTTTCACGGGCGGAGACTTGGGGGGGGGGGCCGGAAAGACGCGAGATTTTTTGACGGACGAGTGTCGCTGAAAAATTTACATCTTTTGCCGGCCAAAATTTCTGACTTTTTTTAGTCATCTGGCGAAATCTTGACGAAAATTTTCTATTTTCGACGCCAAATAAGTTGTTTAGTCCTGACGCTCAACGATTGGGGGGGGGGGGACAAATGCATGGGCCGTCCCCCAGCACCTCCATTGGGGGAGACCGTCCCCTCTGTCCCCCCTAGGTCTCCGCCCATGGGAGGATGATCAGGTTGCGGAGAGCCAGCAGTTGCTTGTCGAATGTCGCGAATCAAGCGAGGCCAGGAAGTCATCCACTGTAAAGAATGGAGCATCTGGAGGATGGTTGGGTACATGACCATAGGCGCAACCACCCTATGGGACCCACGGGACGCGTCCCCCCAACTTTTGAGTGGTCCCATTGACTTTATCATTATGGTCCCCCCCAACTTTTAGGACGTGATTCATTTGGTCCCTCCCAACTTTTAGGACGTGATTGCGCCTATGTACATGACCCCCATGTCTTTACTGATTCTGTACTATGGAACCAGTGCCTTCCTTCGACACGTTCCTCCTTACTAATGGGTGATCCACATGCCTCTTTTCTCTGTCTCAAGGTTACACTTTTCTCTCTTGATCTTTTGCACTGGGAGCTCATCTGATTAGAATACACCTAAGAGGTGCTATATAAATTTATAAATACAATACAATGGACAACCACCGTAGCGATAGCGTAACATTATTCAGGATAAAAGTGGTTAAGAATCTGAAATTTTCAAATTGTACAGCTGTACAACTTTTAATATAACACTGAAAAGTGAAAAGCCTTTCCACATAAAATCTAAACGAAATCTTACAATATGGTCACTGCCATTATATTAAACAGAATTTCAAGGATCTTCCTGTAAGAAATGAATTGTAACTGGTTCCCAAATGAAGAATTAACCTCAAAATGAAAGCACATCGGAGAATTAACAACCAATACAATCCACAAGCATATTGCATCAGACATATCCAAAACAACATTCTACACTGTACATCCAATTGCAAATAAGATCAATTGTATCCAATTGCAAATAAGATCAATTGTCCAGCAACATTTAAGTGTCAAATATTTCTAAGGTTACACATTTACAGAGCTACCCCAGTTTTTGTATATATTACATTGAAAATCTGTGCATATGCTTAATGTATTGAGATTAAATAACAGAAACTTTCTGTCAGATTGTCCAAATAAGAAATCAGAACATTACATATTTCAAAAACTTTTAATTCTATCCCAAGAAGCATTCCACATAAACGATAACAACTTAGGTAAGAAGAAGTCATAAATCTTAAGTTGGCTCTTTAAGGCAACACCATTCTGCTCAATCATCTCATCTTCTTCAACACTGAAATCAACAATGTAATCAACTACTTTGACTAAAACATAAAGAAGCATAAAATATAGCATATCTAAAAAACAAACAGCAGCAGTTCATTGCATTTCTTTGTAATGCTTCAAACAGCAATGAAAGCAAAAATGCACTCTGCAGACATTTAACAGCTGGCCAAAGCCATCATAAAAGCACATGTGCCGAGTTATTAAAATCAAACGAACAAAGAACACAATGTTGCTTTTTAGAGAACAAGAGAACTGATCCTTCAGTGGTGCTTGAACTTGTCAAGAGCCCAGTGTTGCATTTCTAGCAGGAGCCACTTTCCTCAGATAGATTCTCTCCATTCTCCCCACCTCTGTAGCTGTACCTGGATGCAGATCTTCTAGCGATTTCAACACGAATACCTTCGTCCGATATGCACAGTTGGGAAAGAGAATCTACAGCCATCTGCACTTCCTCGATGGTTTTGAAATGAAGAAAGGCGTAACCAACAAATGGTGGTCGGACAATGAACAAGGGTCGTACCTCGTGATCTTTCACAAGACGTCGAAGCTCCCAAGTTCTGAGGTTGCGCACGAGACCTCCGATGTACAAGGCAGGCAACTGTGACTGGTCCCTTCGGAATTTCGTCTTCTTGCCTTCTGCTGGCTGAGTGCTGGTGTCGCTCTCACTCAGATGGTTGTCCTTCACCTGGTCTTCACTGCATGAGCTGCCAAGAGTTGATTTCCGACCATTTCTCCGTCTGTTCGGAGTCATCCTCTTTTGGAAAGGCCGACCAACAGCATCATTTTCACTGACTGACTTGCCCTGAATATCCAGCTTCTTTGTTTCATCGCTCGAGTCTTCTCTGCACATAATCTGATCTTCTGATCTAGAACAGTAAAAACCAGCTAGATGAAATTGTTGGCATGATTTAGTTTACATAGGTCAGAAGCTGGTTAACATCAATTAATAACACAGGTGCAATGGGACCAGGTTAAATCATGTCAGGCATCAGAGCAAAAATGGAGAAGGGGCTGTCACATGACTGCAGCCTGAACTGGAACAATAAAGTTCTGAATTGACAAACA
Source organism: Lumbricus terrestris (assembly GCA_949752735.1). NCBI lineage: Eukaryota > Metazoa > Annelida > Clitellata > Crassiclitellata > Lumbricidae > Lumbricus > Lumbricus terrestris. Next base: position 31,415,105 of record OX457041.1, read on the forward strand.
TTTTAAATTGAGTTTGGTCAAATCGAGAAGTGACTGCCTCACTGCCTGAATGTCTGAATTCAAGATCAACCATTAACATTCAACAATTGACACAACCCTCTGCTGATACATGTATCATGATATACCATTACGTCGTCTATTGCCACCAATTCATGTCTATCAAACTCACCCATCAAAACAATCACCAATATCCTAACAAGCAAAAACGAAATTTCTAAAAATTTCTGTGTATTATCATCTAAGTCTGTCATTGGCATCAAAATCAAGCCTTACCGGCTCTGGACATTTCGCTTCTTTCGCTTGCTCTTTCCCTTTGCCAAATGTCCGCCTTTTTTCAGACATTCCAAGCTTCCACCGAGGCAGTCAGAGCCTTGTTCCAAAACCACAGCTTCTCCAGCAAAGCAGACATTTCGTTTTGCTTTCCAGTCACGTTGACGAAAGACCTTCAAGAGCGGAAGTACATCAAGACATTCTGGGTTCAGGGCTGACCACAAGACACTGGTAGGCAGAAGCCTCTCTCCCACTTGACATTCGATGATCTGAGTTGGAGTTACGATGTAATCAACTTTCACATCGTGTGGACCAAATTGGTCTTCATCCAGTTTCATCACCTGAAGGTCATGAACGATTGTCAGCACTGTAGTGAGGTCATCGACCATGCCCAATGATGCAAGCAGGGCATACTCCAGTTCAGCAAACAGATCAGCACGACCAATACGTCTTCCTGATAACAACAGTTAGAAATACAACTTCTTGAATCATTTCAATTAAAGAAAACACAGCATTCAGTAAGATCCGCAAAAATTAGAGCTGAGGAAGTTTAACAATTAATTGATCAATCAAAGAATGGCCAAACTGTTCCATGTACACAAGCCACTTCAGTTCCATTAAGAGATTTTTTAATTCAGCTGCTTTTATTGTGTACAATGTGCTTTGCTTACTAGAACCTAGTAGTAGTGCTAACATGTTAGTTTGCATACTTTGTTGAACGGACAGGTATGAAGAAATAACAATTATGTTACTTAGTAGCTAGTATAAAATAGTAATAAAACAACTAAAAATAAACAATGGCTAATTAATGTTAATGTATTTGTCATTACTTATCGGGAAAAACATTCAGTCAAATACTGTTAATTATTCGCTATGTTACATAGTTAACTAATAAAATTTTTATTGTTAACAGCCCCACTAAAAATTATGATTCAGACAGAAACATTCAATTTTAATAAAACTAAATACAAGTCAGAACAAACAGAAGAAACAATCAATTTAAACTTTTATAAACAAATCATTTAGTAGAAAACTGTTCATTTTAATACCTTGCTAAGTAAAATTAATCATATCACTAAAATCTAAAACAAGTTCCTTTAATCCAGGTGAAGAAAAACAGTAAAAACATATTTGAACAAGTTCTATATATAAATATATATATACCTGATGAACTGGCAACAACCGATGAAAGAATGACGACGTCAATGTGCAGCTGTTGATCAAAGTCAACAGTCACCCCACACTTGGATGATGTCTACAAAGAAACATGCAAGATGCTTTTAACCTTTCAATATGCCTATGTAATTAATATCGGCACTTAAACAGTGTGTGTGTGTGTGTGTGTGTGTGTGTGTGTGCGTTTGTGTGTGTGAATGTGTAATCAGTTAACTTGTATGTCATCAACTCACCGCTCTGGCGCATTCTTTCAACTCCGTGGACGATGCGCCCTCTGCAGGCACAATGTGTCTCAGCATGCCAGACTTCAGACGAGGAGATGGCACCACTAAAGTCTTTCCCTCCTATAAATATTGCACAATCATGTAGCAAGTTGTAATTTCTATTTCAGTCAAGTTATGCAAAGCATTTGAACAATTTATGTCCAGTTAAACCATGGTAGTTCTCAAATATGCAGCATAAGTAGTCATCCTGAAGTTTCCAACTACTAAAAACTATTTAAGAGCATAAAGCCATAAAATGCAATTTATCAATTTAGCAAGAGCCTCTTTAAGGTAATGCAAAATGTACTGCAAGACTAACAAGTAAGCCTTTTCATATGTTTGAAATTTGATATAGCACACCCTTTGATCTTGAGTGTCTACTCAGGAGCACTTCCAGCCCAAACCCAGTCTTAAGAAGGACAGTGAAAAATGAAGCAGAGAAACAACTAGATATTTGACGAAGAGGAGTGGAAGGAAGTCCATTCCAGGTCATAGGGCCAGACAAGGAGAAGATGTGATGTCGTCTCATAGCAATCTGCTAGCGGGGGAACTTTGCAAACACTGAAAAAGTCATATCCTGTGGCCAACTCAAAGACACGTACAAAAACTCACTTAATCTTTTAAAATGTTCACAAAGCTATTTTGCAGTCATTTGATCAATATTTAGCCCTATAAAAAAATATTAACCTTCACATAGATTGTTTCTTCCAAAAACGGACATGTCTTAAGTAGGGCTGTTGATTTAATCGCGTTAACGCGTGCGATTAACGCGTTAAAATATTTTGCGATTAAAAATTTTAACACATTAATCGTACGCGTTAATTAGATCTGATTAAAATGGAATCAGAGGAAGAAAAACTCGTTTTAAACGGAAAGACTCATACTTAAAACTAGTGATCTACATTCTTTGACAAATATTCCAAAAAAGAATTTGAGTATTATTGTAGCAATTTTTTGCTCAATTATCGCCTGCATGCGAACCAAAACATGCGTTAAACGCCAACGATGAGCTGTCGACATCGGGCACATCGCATCGTCCACTAAGGTTGTTTCCTCTTTCCTCACCCCGTCAGACTACGTTGGTTGAACTCCATGAGATGGCAAGACCAATGGATCCTGGTTTCAAATGATAAATTTTGCAGAAGGACAACTGAGACGAGGTTTGGCAAGAACCGCAACCTCTTGTGAAAATTTGACTTAAATAATGAGGTTCAATAGTAGACCATTACTATCAATTGTTAATTATAAGAGCAGTCCTTTAACCAACCAATGTAAATAAACTGGTCTGCCTATACAATTGGCTGAATAAATAGTTAATTTTGATAGTCAGAAAACAGTTGTCTAATTTTCACATTTAGACCTATATCATTTTAATTAAAGGTGGCTCAAATGAAAAAATTAACGGATTTTGAGCAGTTGACTGATTTGAACAGTGTTTCAATTCTGTCTGTAACACAGAACTGTTCAATAAACTAAATGCAGAATTCAATAGGCCTAAGCCAAAGGTTATTTAATATGTTTGCAATAGAAAGAATGCTTTCAGTCATTAACATTTTATGCTTCAGGGGTCCTTAGAAAATAGTAAGATAAATATATTTGAAGGAAATGTATTGCGATTAATTTGCAGTTAATTGCGATTAAAAAAATTAATCACGCGATTAATTTCGATTAAAATTTTTAATCAAACAACAGCCCTAATCTTAAGCTGAGACCATTCTGCAGCAGATGTGGCCAACTATTAGGGATGTTAAACGATTATAACCGGAAATCCAGTTATCAGTACTGAATCAGATAACCGGTTTTTATAATTTACCAAACGATAATCGTATTTATTTTTCTTATCATTATCGCAGTGAAAATTACCAGAAATGATGCGTTTTATATTATAGCTATTAAATTTTTTCAAAATTTCATCCAATATGGCCGGCACGGCCCGGCAGTCTTGCAGATGAGCGCATAGACAATTAGACATCTTACATTTTAATATATGTTGTCTGTGGATGAGTGCATATATTATGTCTGTCTGTAATTCGTGTTTGGTCTGTTCTGCAATCCGAAGTCGAGTTACTTACCTACCTACCTTTTTACTCTATAGATGGAAATTTCGCTATTAAATCTATGTTTTGTAATAGGTAGCATGGCGGTCGTTGTTGAGTGTGGTTGGAAATCGCTAATAGAACGTTTCGTTTTTGTTGTAAAGACACGTGTTTATTACGAATATCTTTTATTTATGTTGAATTATAAAGATTTATTAGAAACATACGGTGCAAATTATGTTCATTTTGAATCCCTAAATTTTAGAAAATAAAAAAACGTCATTGATGCTGGATTGCGTTACGTAATAGCCTGCATAGATTAATTTGAATTATATAACATTTCCAAGAGGCAATTAAAAACTGATAACAGGTTTAAAACCGGATTTTACAAACCGATAATCGGTTTTTAATAAAAACCGATCTTAACATCCCTACCAACTATACAGCAAGGAGTCTTACAATGTTATGTTAGCCATTGTAGGCGTTAAGTGGTATTTTATAAATGTGGCATGTGTATTGTGTAATTGTATTTGTAGAGCTCAATCTGTCTGTGCAGTGTGTACACATAGGATTAAACTAACCTGAAGGACATTAAAACGAATGTCGGCAAGAACGCGATCTGGATCACACAGGACAACTTTCGCTGGTCCCATTATCACCATATTCATCACGCAATTTCCAGCAATATCTGACCCCTACACACAGTAACACAAAAGCGATTACAACTATACACCACAGTCTTCTATAGTTGTGAAAGGAATAAAAAAAGTCAGATATGCAAGAGAAAATATTTATAAGTCAATTAGGATATGTTGTAATATAACCCTATATTCAAACATTCAAAGGTATACATCTATGTATGCATTTATGTTCGAACCACTCAAAGATGCAAATTAAATTAAAATCTTAAAAGCATAAAGATTAAATAATAAGCCAAACCTCAAAACAAAAACTGTCAAGCTTATACCTACCAAATTGTCTTTATTTAAATGCTTGATAAATAATTAAAATGATGTTTCATTATGCTGCCATTCTGCACAAGATAGAGTCTACGTACAATCAAATGTCTATATAGTACCTGACCAGAACTTTGGTGGCCTCATTGAGCAACCTCTCAAAGTTACTTAACTGCTGAGCTTTAGGGCAAATGAAACATAATATCATAAAGAAGGATAAAAGCAGACTATGTGCATTCTAAGCAGAAAACAAGGGTTTTTGCCATACATTTCAGAACACTACTAACATATATATATATATATATATATATATATATATCAGAAAACAGAGTGCCAATCTTTCAGTATCCAATAGACTTTAAAAAGGTCGCAGACTACCTTAAAATTTGGAATCAATTTGTAAGGAGGACGACGTGACAGCAGCTGCTTCTTCTCCTCAAGTTGGTCCCACATTTTCCTTCTCATATCCATCCATCTATCTTCCGACGAAGACAACTGCCCATGTTCTAACAAACAAATGTAGCATTCAGCTTTAAGATTATATATATATCATATATAATATATATTTATATATAATTATACAGTCATAAATAAATACATTAGTATTGTAAAGACAAGAATAGCAAAGGCAAAGGGGGCTATGCAGAACTAAATACCATCTGGAAAAGCAAAAAATCAGCTTCAGTACCAAATTAAATGTTTTAAGGACCTGTGTGTTCAGTACAGCCCTGTTTTCATGCGAGGCAGGACCATTTTGAAAACAAACTGAACAGACTAAAATATTGCCCTTCGAAATGTACAATCCGCAAATTCTTTCATCCAAGATTGAAGATGTTGCAAAGAAAATCTGATTCTACATGATAATGAGCACAATAAAGTCATTAAGAAGAGTAAATGTGTCTAAGTCTTTTAAGCCATAGCCCAGAGCCAGCCACGGGCATGAGGACAGGCTGTCAATCTTCTCCTTTGCCTTCTCCTCTTCCCATCGGCAGTGTACCATCATCATCGTCATCATCATCACTGAGGGTGCATGTGGAGCAAATATCTTGAAGCGTATTTCTGCCCTGGTGGTCATTTTAACAAGTTTCCTATTGGCTGATAGCTAAGCACAATAGTCACTACAATATCAAGCATCCCCCCTCCACCATCAGTGCATCACCCATGGTCCTTACCAAAAATGTTTCCAGGCAAGCTTATGAATCCACAATTAAAACCTATGAATGTCTCGTTGACAGCTTTAATATGCAATTTATTACTTGGGAAGCAAATCAAACTGGGTGCCATACATCAAAAGAAAATCATTAACCTCCAGCTTCCAAGCTGAAGTTGGTAAGAAAATCTGCATAGCAATACACAAATATTTATGGCTTGTGAGACATGGCGGCTAATTTGCTATCTAGAGTGGTCGACCTGCAATGCTGCGAGTATACGTTTGATCCTCATCCAAGGCAGTTTACCTTATAATGGACCTTAAGTAAGTCTTTCACTTACAATTGCTCTGCAATATATTAATATATTGCATCTGTGCCAGTGAGGCATGGACACCTCTGAACTCTGCAACAAGGGTGATCTGAAAGTACAGACTTTGCATCATAATGTATGAATTGAACATCACTATATGATCATGGGCGTCCGCAGCGAGTTTCAAGGGGACGCACTTGCACCGGTGCACCCCCATGGATTTTTGCATATTTGCAGATAACTTTAGATTATTGGTTATGATTATTACAACACGATTTTCAACGTGATTATCGGAATATCGGTGCATTCTACAAGTTGGACCTATATATCTTTCTTTGGACTGACAACATATAGGTATACAAGAATTCTCTCGTGGTAATATGCAAATTCATACTGTTAACCCGATACGACAAACTGCATTCAGCCGTGTCACCTAATTGCTACATAATTGGTATCGCGTTCCCTCTAAAAGTGGCTCTTGTGTTGTTTCAGGTGATCACTGTGAGACAACAGGTCCAGCCGGTGAAACGCGAATAGTCACACCTAATATATACACACAAGTATATATAAACAAACTTAATTGGCATTGACTGGAGCAACAGTCTCTTGACTCTAAGAAATCAGCTTCTTCCCTTAGATGCCAACTAACACGCGTTTTGCCACACTTTAAATATAGCCCGCTAGCTTCGGAACTAGGCCTACTGCATTCCTATATTATACATAGGGGTCCTATATACAGGTGCATTAATTATTATTATACATGATGCGTTAACTCAGAAGTCCTTGGTTGGCTTCATAGAGAGGATGAAAGATCGAGAGAGGGGGTACCAGGAAGAGACAGAGAGGAAGAGGTAGAAGGGACAGAGAAAGAAAGGGAGAGGAGGAAGAGAAGAGGAAACATCACATCAAAGTTGATACTTGATAAAGTGGCATATTAATATATGTCAATATATCGGTTCCTGGGCATGACGTTAAACTGCATCCATCCTCTGCCACAGGGAACCAACGACGTCCCTGCGCGGGCCCTAAGCCCGGACAAAGGTTTGCCAGATGGGTGGCGATACGCTGGCAGTAAAAGACCCAGACGATTGAAATCCGCAAAAACCACTACACAAGTGACATCCTCTCTATGAAGGCCCAGATGCTCCAAGGTGTCATGATGTGGAGCAGGCATGCACAGGTCGGTCAGGACAGACTGATGGAGAGAGTCGGAGAAGAGAGCATGGGACACATACGGGCATTGACCCAGTTGTACTTCATGCCTCTCTCCCATATTCTCTTCAATCAGATAAGGTGGTCCAGCTGCTTCAAGATGTTAATGGTATGGGGCAGACCGGACTCGTTGAAGCTGGGTAACATGACGCGAGATAGACTCAGACAGAGAGTGGCGTCGGACTCCTACGGGCACTGTGCCTAGGGATATTGATATAATATATATATATATATATATATATACGTAATTACGTATAATATTAAAAATAATAATAATAATGACAATTTATATGGCGCCGTAACGCGGCCATACTGCTACAAGGGCGCCTCACAAACGGCCAACTGCAGGATACCATAGATTGAGTATTCGTGACTTTAGGTTTTAATATTCGTAAATATTCGTGAATATTAAGATTTTTTAATATTCGTAAATATTCGTTAACGAATTAAGGTGAACGATCGAAACCATAATGTTACTCTGTACTAAGCAGTTTAAGTTCCTGTATGTCTCTGCGACATTCACTCGCATCCAGGACAAGACTGAATTAAATTATGAACTTAATATGCTGAGATCGGGATAATTTTTGCTTGTGACCTAACACTATTATTTCCTGCGTTGGCATTTATATTTACTCATCCTGCTATACACTGATATAAAACTTCATTATCAATTTGCATGCAGTTACTATTAGACCTATAGGCAGTTACAGTTTATTTCTAATTTAGCCTACTATTGCTGCTACTTACCAGCTGATATCGGTGGCTCTGCCTCTTTTCTGTTGGGGAAGATGGTCAGAAGTCAGACAAAGTGACCAAAATTAACTGTCATTAATTAAGTATCGAATGTGATATGAATGCTGAATGGCCACATTGGCCATTCCCAGCAGAGGTCTTGAAGTTTTGAAGAATAAATCTATTAAAATTATTGTAACTTAGGTTACTGATATAGGCTTATGAGTAGGCGAACTAAATTTTGTACAATTCATTCAGTAAAAGTTAAACATTTTCGTAAATAACAAAATCAGAATTAAGAATAAAGAATTTCTTGAAATATCATAATATTTTATGAATATAATATTCGCTGGCAGTTTTAATATTCGTTAATATTCGTGAATATTTGAAAATCTTAATATTCGTAATATGCGAATACTCAATCTATGCGGGATACGTATCTGTATAATGTGCGAGGGGAGAGAGAAGGGAAGGGATGAATAGGGAGCAGAGGAATATTATAGTCACCACCTCTATCTGAGAAAAGTTACGACCTTGCTGACAGATTGAGGTCCCAACACGAGGAACAAAAAGCTTCCCGCTCGAGTCAGAGCGAAGGGCAATTTGTTAGGAACGGAACACGGTGTTTCGTTTTCGCTTGAAGTTAAGTTCTGTAAACGGTCTTTTTAAACTAAATAGGCTACCAGTATAGGCTTAGAGTGGGTACCATAGAAATTAAGATCATTCAATACGATACGCTTAAGCGAGTGTAGAAACATGGATTCATTTGTTCAACAACCAGTGATGACCGTTTATCAGGTCTCTGCATAGACCTAATGAGTGTATGTACATTTGTACATTGTACATGTATATCGTACTTTTCAGACAGCAAAAGCGGATTCATGAAGTGCTAGATCAGTTTGGCTATAAGAACCCAGACGACTGCAATTGTTATTTCAAGAGTAAGGTCAGATTTCAGTCATATAAAATTTGACTATCATAACAGTTTTAACAATCACATGTCTATGATTTTTCGCATGCTTGGTTCCGCGACAGCTGATCGACAGGAAGCCAGCGCAGAAGGAGCGAGCGACGAAGGTGGAATGATCGGTTGCCTTGGACAACCCATTTAGCCCCTGTGACAATTGTATAAAAGTCTGTGCCCCTCTAGAAAAATTCCTGCGGATGCCCATGTATATGATGCATGTTTTTGCTGCTCAACTAAAGCCAGTTTTCTCAAGTCACCCAAGCTGGTATATATCCTTCCACCAACTGATAACAGCAGTAAATCAAACAGATTTACTTGCCTGGGTTTGTGAAACAATCTTCACTGTTATTCGAAGCTGGCATATTTGTTGACTAACAGAACTTGAGAATACAATTGCACAGAATCTGTAAACAAAAGTTGCCAATGTTAAAATAACAGAGACTACTGCAAACACCATACTTGTAAGTTAAATATTTCAGTTTGCTTTCAGACTGTAAGGACATTACTCAGGGCTTAAAGTGTGCCTGGACGGTCATGGACGGCGTCCATGCACCTGTTTTAAAATCTGAACGCCGTCCAGCCATTATTGGTGAGCACAGACTGGAAAGATAAGGGGCGTCCAGGCACTTCTTTTGGAGAGGCAAGGGGCGTCCAGGCACTTATTTTTCTACACTTTAGGCACTGACATTACTGTAACATTATGATGCACAAACACCCTCTGGAAAATCACAACAATAAACGGTGGCCAACCACCATGTTTAAAATTAGTCCTCATAAATTCCTCCAACCTAACATCATTCAAACAGATCGCCCGATTGTAACGTCTACAGTCTACCTCTTTTTATGCCAAAAACAACGAAATATTTTCTTGGCAGATAGGCCCAAGTGGTTGTTGACCCTAACAAGTGGAATTCTCTTTCTACATCTGCATGCTCGTTCCAATTTTGCACAGAAGATGTGTGTCACAAGAGTCTCAAGCAATTTGGTCATGGAAGGAAAAGGTACACTTGCCCAGTGCCACCATATAACCATTTCAACACATATGACCTTAGTGACAAGCAACAAAGCTTGTTGAATCCACAAAAAAATAAAAAATGCGAATCTTGCTGTGTGGACAATTACCTCGATTTAGAAAATTACTCTTAGAACTTTCAAAATAATTTTACCCTTAGATACCTGTATGTACGTTGTTGCTTGCAAGGTAAATAAATACATGCAGATCATGGAAGTGGAGTTCAATAACCAACATTCATTGAGGCAGCAATTGCAATCATTAGTAACTTCTAACAGTTAAACAACTTTCTAACAGTTAAACAGTGCCTGCATTAGGCATAGGCACTATGCCTAATGCATAGGCACTATACCTAGTGCAGGCACTGTTTCGCAAAACAGGTTAACAGTAAATGAAGCAGTTTCAAGCAGATTAATCTTTAAGTAAGTCACTTTGCAATTCAGACAGTCAGACAAACTATCTTAATTTTTATAAAAAAAGTTACTTGCTACCGAGTCATTATAGAATTTAACCCTGGCAATCGATTTTGCTGTATTCTTTAGCTTATTTAAGCTTATTAATATTTTTGAAAATATACCTTTTCGCACGTGGTCTTCTGACCATTGACTATTAAGCGGAATAATTGGGTCAATCGCCGGAGTTGAGACCGCTCTATTCTGCCTCTATCTGTGACGACCATACTGCTTACGTGCTACCGAACCGTCGGTAACATCTACCCATTCCCCATACTCTTAACATAATGGCAATACTACAACACTGACGAGATTTTTATAAATTACGTACCGGGTGCTAATAGTTTATCACTTCTTAAAATGACTTATCAAAGAACGTTTTTAGAACTATTATTTCACTTTAAAACGCATTGAAAATGACAAAATTCCACCACTGCACGTTCATAAAGAAGTACAGTTGAATGTTTGGGCAGACCATACAGACCTGATAACTGGAGACACTCCTATTTTCGTGTACAATCCTCTTGCACTTTCACACAATCCAATTCATCCGACCTTGAGAAATAAAACGAACGTCTTGCCTGATAGATTTGAACTGCCTGCCCGACCGAACCTCACCATAGATATCATATTACGAATAGACTCCCACCATAGATGACGTAAATAGAAAGAAGCAATGGCGCTAATCCAAGTGCCCACCATTACATATAATAGTCCGATCGATAAGCTCAGAAATCGTGCAAATCCGGAAGAGAAGTTGATATTTGGTGTAAATACACCTAATAAAATTATGTTGTAGAAGAGAACAAAATATCAACTTCTCTTCCGGATTTGCACGATTGCTCTGATAAATTGACTTTAGCGATCGTACTACCAACTTAGAAAAATAAATGATGATGACTGCATTTTCTTGATCATCCATTTCCACAAAAAACGGTGAGCAGCAACAATTGACAATAATTGTGGTGCGGACGTACTGAGATTTTGCAACTTCCAAAACTAGTGTTCTATCTAGCCTATTATCGTGAGCTCTGTGTGTGAAAGTCTCTGTTTGTTCCCTTGACCAGTGCTTAAAGTGTAGAAAAAGAAGTGCCTGGACGCTCATCACCTTTCTCTGCTGTGCGGGCCATATTAAGTTGCAGGACAGTGCGCAGATTTCAAAATAAGTGCTTGGACGCCGTCTATGACCGTCCAGCCACACTTTAAGGCTTAAGCCCTGCCTTTGACTAGTGCGCCTACCTTAATAATAGCCTATGTCTTAAAACTAAGTTAAAAGCTTAGGCTAAGTTCCTTGCAGGGCTTACATGTATATAGGGTCTAATTGGAATGGAATGAATAAATTACGGCCTAATGAATGCAGCCTGCTGACTTTAAAAATAATAGACCTATGTTAGCTGCAGTTGATTATCTTTTCTACCTATAGCCTCTACTAAGTAAGTAAGTAAATAAGTAAGTAAGTAAGTAGGTAAGTAAGTAAGCAAGTAAGTAAGTAAGTAAGTAGGCCTATATTCTTTAATATGACCAGCTGCAAACAGCACTCTGGTGAACAAGTATCACATATAAAAATTCACATGAGACATCAAAACTATTAACAAAACAAAGTAATTAGTATGTATATAGCATTCTAGTTACAAATGTTTCCTCATCTGATTGTCTGCTGAAATTAAGGGAATAGGACTAGCTATCTGGCAGGTTGCTGCTCTTAGCAGGGCTGTTTTCACGGAATTTTTGGAACTGCACAAATCCTTTCCTTTCCCATAATCCATAGTAAATTACTTCCAATCGGAGGACAATGACCTTTTTTGCTAGTTTTAACTGTACAGAAGCGCTTCTACAACTGCACATTTTGTGTACAACTGCACGCTAAAAAAGTCCTGGCTTTTAGGCATTTGTCCTTAATTGACACTCAGTCCGGCAGGGTTTAGAGCCTAAATACCTCTGCGGCTTAATGTTTTCAATGAATTAATGTTTTCAAGCCTCTTTCTGCACGATTTTCACGCCCTCTTCGTTCTGCTGACCGCCTAGATCTATTTTTTTACCCTAGATCACGAACCTCATTAGGCCTAACCCAGCATCGGACTTTTGCCATTGTTGGTCCTTTTATGTGGAATCACCTTCCCTCTGGAATTCGTGGCAGGATTCTGGTAGAAATTCATCTGCTTCTTTTCGCTGCTTGAAGACATTGCCTTTTTAATGGGCCTGTCACGCCCCCCTCCAAAGACCGACCCACACCTCAAAGCGGTGGGGGTGGCAACAGCCAAGTAAGGGCATGCCTGCTGGGGCTATGCCATCAGTGGAGAAGGTTTCGGCCGAAGTACCACCTAGGGCGCTTCGCGGGGTGGACAGGCCTAGCAGGAACACTGAAAGAGCTGGCTACCATGGGCGGCAACCAGTCCCCAAGAAGGGGTTTGCCAGATGAGTGGCGATGCGCTGACAGCAAAAGAAAAACACGATTGTAACTTGATGCCAGTAACGAGAGCGGCATCGAGCACCTACGGGCATTGGTCCCTCGGTTGTTGACTTGATGATGATGATGATGATGATGATGATGATGATGATGATGATGATGACGATGACGACGACGACGACGACGATGATGGTGGTGGTGGTGGTGGTGGTGGTGGTGCCAGTAACGAGAGCGGCATCGAGCACCTACGGGCATTGGTCCCTCGGTTGTTGACTTGATGATGATGATGATGATGATGATGATGATGATGATGATGATGATGATGATGATGATGATGAAGAAGATGATGATGATGATGATGATGATGATGATGATGATGATGATGATGATGATGATGATGATGATGATGATGATGATGATGATGATGATGATGATGATGATGAAAATGTCTATAACTGCTTATAAGCCTATACTTCGTAATAAGAAAACTGGACAGTGACCAACGGCAACGAAATCAACAACACTATCATAGTGTAGACTGTATAGTGCTTATCCCAATAGAATACACCGCATATTAGTTTAAATTTGCCGCCGACCTGTGACGAGGTTATGTGCACCATATGCGGCCCGCCGGTGTCACGATAGAAAGTCTCCACCGCTCCCGATTCAAATCTCTCATCGAAACAGTCTCCTCTGACTTAAAATCTGTATTGGAAAACATTTTCTGATTGTAAAAGTTCATTTATATCATTTTTTATATGTTCGCGATAAATAATTTACCAACGTAAACTAACGGTTTAATATGCTCATCTATAAATTTTATGCGACTGTATAGGCTATAGGCCTAACCGATTTTACGCTCAACGGGGGGGACTTCATTTCGTACGCGAAGGAAATATTCTCTCCCCCTGGAGACTTTATTTCAGAACTATAGTCTCGGGGGCCGAATTTATTCTAAAACAGATCCACCGGGAGGCGAATTCGTAGACCATACAGTGATACGAGTCGAAGTCTTACCGTAAACTCATTGAGATCTATTATTATTTATTTATTTATTTATTTATTTCAGAAATTTATATAGCGCCTCTTCAAGGTAGGCTACTCAGAAGCGCTCCCGGCCCAGCCACGGCTAAATAAAACAGTTTTTAGGTTCTTAAGGAACAGAGCGGAGTGACCCCTGGGAATTAAGCGCAGTGTAACAGGGAGACCATTCCAAGCTGTAGGACCTGCAACAGAGAATGAACAACGCTGTCGGATAGCAGTCCGTGAGCGGGGAACCAGAAGCTCAGCGTGGTTCGCCGATCGAAGGGTCGATCGACGCTGAACTCCCAAGGTGGAACAACAGAATTCTCGAAGGTAGGGTGGAGCTAGTCCTTCAATGCATCGCCTAACCAGCGCACAGACCCTGTATGCAATCCGCTGAGGAGAAGGGAGCCAGTGTAAGGTATCCCGCATATAGGATGAGACATGGCCATATTTTGGGATATGGCCAACAAGTCGCGCCGCAGAGCGGAGGACCCGTTCAAGGCAGCCAATCCGGTCAGCCGGAAGTCCATGATAGAGGGTGCTGCAGTAGTCAAGGCGGGAAACTACGAAAGAGTGAACAAGAGTAGAGGCGGCACTAAAAGACAGAGAACGGGAGACCACCTTAAGCTGACGTAACTGGTAGTAACAGCTTCGAACCAATGACATCTGACCCAACTATACTGGCGCGTTGCAGAGCAAAGAAAGGTTCATTTAAGAGTAAGTAAGTTGGCAAGCTTTTAACTGATAACGCGTATACTTTGGCAAAAGTAGTGGAGAGCGTAAAATTCTGTATGACTGTTAAGTATCTAATGACGACACTAATCCTAACACTAACCCTAACCGACCCTAACCCTAACCCTAACCTTAACCCTAACCCTAACCCAAACCTTATCCTGCTCGAACACACTAAGGTCTCCGATGCTCAAAATTTAATAATAAAGAACGCGAAAGTTAGCTATAATTACCTGTGCAAAGCGTTCGTCCATACATGAGGTCATTTTGTGAGAAAGTCTAGCCTAATAGCCAAACCAGAAACGTTTTATATTGCAATTCGTCCAAAATCGTTTTACCTTCCGCACATGTTGAGTTGTTGACACTTTAAGAAAGGGATGGTGACTTTGGTGAGACAGCGTAAGCTAGTTGATTGGTTGGGGTAAAAATAGATTCTAAAATCTGTATGAGTTTTACAGGGAAGTTTAACAGGGAAGTGAAGCCCTGCACTCGTATCACTGTATGGTCTACGAACTTGCCACCGGGAGAGACTCTTCTTCGAAATAAAGTCTCAGAGGGAGACTTTTAGGGAGACTCTGTCAGGCGACACCGGCATCCAACGTGGGCCTATATACAAGGACACCGCGGCGCTAACTCGATCTGCTCCACCGGTCTAGGCCTACCATTCTACAGACTGTATATCCTCGGTCATACAATCATGTAATTAACATGGAACTCTGCTGTCCTACCTCTGGTGTCCAGCGGCGATCTGACCATAATGCGGCCCGCCGGTGTCACGATAGAAATAATAGTCAATAACAACAACAACAACAACAACAACGACGACGACGACGACAACAACAATAACAACAATAATGATAATAATAATAATAATAATAATAATAATAATAATAATAATAATAATAATAATAATAATAACATCGGGGGAGCCACGAGAAACAACATTTTTGTTCCAGCGAATCTCGCTGATGATACAACGCTTCAACGCAGTTGCCTTCAGGGGCACTTTCGCCGATCAGAACACGGAATATGAATAGGGCCGTTCCAGACTGTGATTTTATATTAGGCGGTAGTGAAGTCCCTGAGGGATCCTGTATACCTCGGGGCAAAAAATAAATAATAATAATAACCCTGAAGACGAGGCCTGACAATTCCGGACTAGTTTTTAAACAATAGTTAGCAATGAAGTCCCTGAGGGATCCTAAATACCTCGGGGCAAATTTTTTTTAAAATAAATTTTAAAAAATAATAGTAAAAATAATAATAATAATAATAATAATAATAATAATAATAATAATAATAATAATAATAATAATAATAATAATAATAATAATAATGATGATGATGATGATGAAAATAATTAATAATAATAATAATAATAATAATAATAATAATAATAATAATAATAATAATAATAATAATAATAATAATAATAATAATAATAATAATAATAATAATAATAATAGCGCTGATTTCACATGTATTTCAAGAACTCACAGAAAGAGCTGCAGATTCAGCTTCTAAATCACGATTGCTAGCCGTACAATCGTCACACTCAGGAGACTGGCTCCATGCACTTCCCATTACGACAGCAGGATTACGGATGACGGGAGAGGTGTTGAGAGTTGCAGTAGGCATTCGTCTGGGTACTGTGTTGTGTGAAAAACATACGTGTAAATGTGGTGCCGTGGTAGAACCCTTAGGCCATCACGGATTCTCTTGTCCGAGAGGTGCAGGAAGACAACAACGGCATGCTATGATAAACGACGTGATTTGGCGGGCGTTCACGAGAGCCAAAATACCGGCCATCAAAGAACCCAATGGTCTTTCCAGAACCGATGGCAAAAGACCAGACGGTGTTACAATAATACCCTGGTCCAGCGGTCGCTGCCTGGCTTGGGACGTCACCGTGCCGGACACATTTGCAGCCTCGTACGAACATCTTACATCGCAAAACGCAAGTGCAGCAGCGGAAAAAGCAGCTCGAAATAAGACCACTAAATATGCTGTCATCTCGCAGTCGCATCATTTCGTTCCTGTGGCCATCGAAACCGGAGGAAGCTGGCACACCGAGTCTCTGGAATTTGCCCAGGAGCTAGGAAGGAGGATTTCCGTAGCGACCGGTGACCAGCGTGAGACTAACCATCTGCTGCAGCGCATATCAGTCGCACTCCAAAGAGGAAATTCGTTGTCAGTGTTGGGCACGACGGAACTTGACAGCCTAGACATTGAGAGGCCTAAGGCCTAACGTTGAAAACGATTATTTTTACTTGTCTGCATGTGATTGTGTTAGTTTTTGAAGAAATAAATGTGTTATAATAATAATAATAATAATAATAATAATAATAATAATAATAATAATAATAATAATAATAATAATAATAACAGTGCAGGCGGCCATCCGCAATGAACAGAAATACGGAGGGTTGCCCGCCTCCTACATCTTCCAGCCGGTGGCCATAGAGACATTGGGCCCACTCAATCCTTCAGCCTCAGACTTCGTAAGTGAAATTGGCAGCCGCATCTCTTCTATCACTGGCGACAGACGTGAAGCTTTCTTTCTTTTTCAACGTCTGTCCATTTGCATTCAACGCTACAACCTGGTCGCTTTCAAAGGTACTTTTGCCTCATACCCTGAAGACGAGGCCTGACCCACCAGACATACATTCTTTAGTTAATAATAGTCCATAAGCCCCTGGGGGAATGAAGTACCTCAGGGCAAAAAAAAAAATAAAATAAATAAAATAATAATAATAATAATAATAATAATAATAATAATAATAATAATAATAATAATAATAATAATAATAATAATAAATGCTCCTCTTTCCTTCGAAACCATGGGTCCGGTGAGACTGGTGAGTGATGAAGGCAAGACCTTTATTTTATCTTTGGGACAAAGCCTCAGCGCCATGTCTGGAGATGCCCGCGAGATGTCTTATTTATTTCAGCGTCTTGCTCTTACAATCCAGCGATTTAAGGCGGTGGCATTCCGCGGCTCCTTTCCTGCACTGGATTTCAACGACGACTAGTTGTCGTTCCAGATATTTCTATTTTAGTAATTAGGGTGCAAGTCCCTGAGGGATCATATTATATACCTCAGGGCAAAAAAACATGGGCGGAGTTTATCAGGGGCTAGGGGGGGGCTAAGCCCCCCCGAAGAAGACCCAGATTCATTTTTTCCACCGTGTAAATGGTATCTTTTCCCGGGTTTAGCCCCCCCCCAAGAAGGCTTTAGCCCCTCCAAGAACGGAAACCAAACTCCGCCCATGCAAAAAATAATAATAATAATAAAATAGTAATAATAATAATAATAATAATAATAATAATTAATAATAATAATAATAATAATAATAATAATAATAATAATAATAATAATAATAATAATAATAACATGGTCACCGCAGCGGTGCTGAGCTGCACCGCATCATTCTCAACTCTTCCTTAAACTCCGGCGAACTCGATCCTCTAAAGTCTAAAGGCTCTGATCCAAGAGCATTGTCACCGTGCTGCTTCCATTTGTCACCGCAGCCGCTCCATCCAGAATGGAATTCTACTGCCATCGTAGAAGCGCTCAATCCGGGTTCCTGTTCTCGAGCGTAGTGGACTTGACTCGTCCGACGACGCTGTCAATTATCGATCGATTGCAAGTGTATCGTTTCTGATGAAAAATTGCTGCTTATCAGCTCACTGTTTGTTTTTAGGCTAATAATTCAGTTAGGCCTACTTACGTAATGCCTATCTGGCTTACGGAAAGGCTACTACTTTTACTCCGTCTAATATCCGCGAGAGATCTATTTATGGGGCTGTACATAGAGGGAACATGTATTGAGAAAGACATCCTGCAGGGCACAATGCCATGCAGGAGACCGGAAAAGAGGAAGACTGTATAGGTCTACTGAATGAAACGTCTTTACTATACACTTCAGCGAACTGTACTGGTCATGAAGTACTTGGTGGCTACCTGCAGCGGTGCTAATTGAACACCAGGCCAACTCTTCGGGGGGGGGGCTTTAGTTGCAGCTTAGCACGTGGGTGATGACTAATTAAACGGAGACATTGAGATTTGAGACTTCTTTGATGTTTTCTCGTATTATTATTATGTACATGTACATGTACATTGTACATTAAACGTATTTACAACAACGACGAACAGAACATTTCTCGAGCTTAGGCTTCGTTTCACCTCTTCTCAAACTTCTCGGCGAGTTGCTCTTTGCGAACTCCCTAACCCTCTTTCACGTTCCAGCCTTCTCGGCGAGTTGCTGTTTGCGAACTGCCGCCCCCTTGCTCAGTCTCTCTTCCCCATTCCTTCGACCGCCACCTGTCAATCAGCCTTCTCCTCTTTTCAGCCCCATCGCTATACACTGGCTCCTCCTCTCTCTATCGCACCCTCTTCTCTGATTCATTCCCTTACACATGTTTACGGTCAATCAAGTTAATTAGCTAGTTAAAATAGTTCATAGCAGTGCCTAAAGTGTGGAATAATAAGTGCCTGGACGACCCCTTACCTCTCCAAAGGAAGTGCCTGGACGCCCCTTACCTTTCTAGTCTGTGCTCGCCAATAAGTGGCTGGACGGCGTTCAGATTTTAAAACAAGTGCATGGACGCCGTCCATAACCGTCCATGCACACTTTAAGTCCTGGTTCATAGCGACACACAAACAATCTATAAAATAATGAATAAAATAGAATAAATTATGGCCAACAAATATCGTCAGGCCGGTGTCACGAAATAGAGTATCCCCGTATTTATTGTATCCCCCAAATTAAAAAAAGTCGAAAAAACCCGCTTCCGTCTGTATTTTTCTTTGCAAATTGATTTTCATCTGCTTTGTTTTCAACAATGACACTAACAGGTATGTTTATTCCTACTAGATAATTTGTTTTGCCCTGTTTTTAGAGCACTTAAACATTTAAAACACTTAAAAACACTCAGAGTCACTAAATAAATTCGAGTTGCCTTTATCTGAGCATTTCTTAGGACACTTAAAACAATTAGAGTCACTTTAAATTTTGATTACAGCATAATTTTTTTTATTATGCGCATTTTTCAAAAAAGGGGATAGAATGGTTTATCCCTCCGGATAGTATAGACAGGTTAATTCCATCCGGGGGGGGGGGATAGATTAATTTATCCCCCCCCGGATAGCTTTCAGGGGGGATACTCCGTTTCGTGTCACCGGCTTCACTACAAAGACCAAGAGCAAACTGGCTATGAAACATAAAGGACTGGACTGGATTGACATTGGAAGAAATGCTAAGACTGACGGAGGACAGGAAGCGTTGGAGGAACATCGTACATATGATGCGGCCGACACTCGGATCGAGGATGGCTGAAAACAGAACATAACAGAACAGAACAGAACGGAACAGAACAGAACGGAACAGAACGGAACAGAACAGAACGGAACGGAACGGAACAGAACAGAACAGATAGCTCGAAACTCACTCAGTCACTCTACTGAATGGTATGGCCTTTTCGACATTATATAGTGCCACTTTCGACACAGTCAACCCCAAAATTTGACTTAAGCGGACATTATCCCCCGGATATTAATAACCACAAAAGCTTCCCGGACATTATCCCCCGGGGTAGGACATTACCCCACTCCCGTCTATGATATCGTTACCTAAAAATGAAGCAAAAAATATGGGAATGTTACGGTGAATCTCTATACATTCGACACTCGTTGAATGTTGTAACAATAATTGATGTTAAGGTTTAAATTTTTATATTATTTATGAAAATTGTACATCCACAATATCTTTAAGAAATTAAGAATATGTCATAAGGTGTAGCCTATATATCGTGTGCTAAGCATTAAGACAATAGGCTACGTGCACAAAATCTATAAGAATAGATTATTAATTTATAACATCAGTTGTCCAAAGTTCTTGGCAGCTGTTGTTCATCGTAAATATAATTTCAGATGTTTACGAGTTTCGACATTTTGAAAATCTCTAAGTTAAGTCGCAAACAACATTACAAAGGTTTTAATTGTTGACCTAAATGACACTAACAACTCTTTGTGTTATAGAGATGAATAACTAAATGACACTGACAGGTCTTTTGTTTGCATCTGATTGGCGGTATATCAAGTCCCGTCGGTGACGGCATTGACAAGTTGACGCAGCGAACAAAAGCAGAATGATTAGCCTAAGTTTATCAATTAATTGCACAGAGGGGGATTTTCTCCGGAGGACTTTGTCCGTGGGGGATAATGTCCATGAGATAATGTCCATGAGATAATGTCCATGAGATAATGTCCAGGGGATAATGTCCTACAACCTCTTTCTGCGACATCTGTTCGCCCTTTGCGCTCTAACAACCGTTTTGGTCTCTTTAATTTGTAGCTCGTATTCGGTCTCTGCCCCGTGCAACTTGTGTCGTTTGGATTCAGACGAATCTTCTGAAACTGTGTCGTTCTTATGCTTTAGTTCGAGGCCTACTATTTGGCTCATGAATAAAATTGTATTTCTTATTGTGACGGGCAGCGTCGGTAAATATCAATTATTACACGGTTGCCTCGTGCGTTTGGTCTACCTGTCAGATACTACAGTAGAGGTCTACCGTATTACTACTCAGCAAACACAGAATCGTCTTTATGGTAGCGGAATGTGGAAAGCATAAAGCGGGCGTGATGCGAAGGCTTACGGTAATACTTAATTCTGAAGCAATGTGTCAGTGATGCGTCTCGATTCAGGTGAGCGAGCATAGGCGTCGGTCGGTCGGTCGGTCGGTTGCCCAGCAGAAGCCTTCTGCCTTCTGCCTTCTGCCTTCTGTCACCACGTCGTCGGAACACGACAGAGGAATCTTATTTTTCGTTACAGAATCGATTTGAACTCTGAAGTGTACTGTGTACAACGGGATCGTACAATTCGACCATCTGTCAGCGTTCGAAATTGAACACAGGTGGGTAATAACGATCACTGACTGCTAGGCCTAGTCCTGCATATTCTGCTGTCCCTTTGTTTCAGATCTGATGACTCAAGCGAACGTAAACCACGTAGCCTAGGCTACAGCTTATTGCCTGCAGGACAAAATCAAGTCTCAATCGAAAACCCGATAATCAAGTGGCCACGCATGCGATCAAACCCATATATACATATATAGCATATATATATATTATACCTGCTAAGACTAATCATATATATTATATATATATATATATATATATATATATATATATATATATATATATATATATATATATATAGAAAGAGAGAGAGGTCATTTAAATTCTGCATTTATATTCATATGCATTATGTGAGTGCCCACATGTAGGCCTATGAAATTTTGGACCATATATAGGCTCAGGGCCGGATTTAGGTTGGTGGGGGCCCTGAGGCAAACACTAAGCCAAACAGTATGGAATACTTTTTTATAATTAACTATTAACTAATAACTAATGTACTGTAGTCTGTAGGTAAGTTACATCTTTAACTGTACTACAGACAGACTCACTTGAAGTCACTTCACTCACAGAGTCACAGTCACAGTAATGACAGTAATCACAGTATGATCAACTTATTGACACTTTTCTTGCTTTGCTATTAGCGAAGTCTTTAATGATGTCACGAAAGTCAATGCTTCGCAAGACATCGCTTTCAATGCTCATCAGTGACAGCCAATTCAACTTCTCCTGGTCCAAAGTTGTTCTAAGACGATTTTTTTAATTATTTTAAGTTTGGAAAAGGATCTTTCTCCACTGCAATTTGAGACCATCATACATAGATATATGCGCAGCATGATATCAAAATTATTATAACTGACTTACGGATTTCAGGATAACAATCATAACATCATAATTATTAACCTTTACCAATCCAATAAAATTTTTATAACAGCACCTCCAGATCCAATATAACTGACCGCTTGACCGTCTTCTGACCGTCCAACTTCTCTATTGTTGTCCGAGGTACAGAACGGAATGGGATTTGAATAATGTGACAAGTGACACTTGCAGCCTATCTACCGCGTGAATGAGACTTGTATGAAGCTGCCCAGGAGGAGCAAATTAGCTGACGGCTCTCGTGCGATACATGTTTACCGATCTATGGGATAATTCACAAGCTACCGTCAGTGACCACTGGGTCACTTTGGTGGCCAATATTGATCATAAAATTTCTATGCCATACCCCGCCCAAATCCAATAAAATTTAGGTAATATGGGCCTTTGCATATGTACACAATTCATTACATATATAGTATATATATATATATATATATATATATAGTATGTGCCTGGCGAAAATGAAAAGAGATAGATGATACAGACAGGAATACATATACAGACAGACAGATAGACAGATAGATAGTAGGGTTGAGTGATTGAAACCTGGGCCAAGTCGACAGACACGACATTCCTTCCCATCATTTTGTGGCTCGTCATCTTTCTCATAAATTCTATAACTAAGATAAGCTCAGTAACGCACCAGAAAGCACTGGACATTGACACAGCTATATATGCAGAATGCAGCAAGCAGCAGATGGTCTCATAGTGTTTAGCTAATTAGTTGCAAATGAACAGATAAGCTAGCCTTTGAAATGCCAGTATGACTGGTCTATTCAAGACTTACGGATGGCCCTTTTAGCTAATTAGGACTGAGCTATGTCTACTACCTGTACAAGGCAGCCCATGCAATAACTAATGAGCCGATAGTGTGTCCTTTGAAATATAGATACAGGCACTGTTCTATGCAAGACCTATGCAGCAGCCAAGCGGATCGGCTTGGTCAGCTAATTGGAAGTGAATGCTCAGGGTAAACAAATGTCGCCGAACGACCTCAACAGTCGGTATCTGACATTTGAGATACATTTGACGCCAGGAATACTGCCTGTATAGCTTCGGCTTGGCGACATTTGACGCCAGGAATACTGCCTGTATAGCTTCATCCATTGAAATGGTAATGAAGCAGAATAGTTAATAAGGCATCGAAATGCATTGGGCAGTATAGTGGCCTGAGGAGCGGAACGACATATTTGAACGGGCCACTATAGTGGCCCAAGGAGTGGAAAAGGTTAATTTATTAGATTTCTTGTCTGTTTTGAAATTTATCTTATTTTACAATTTCAACGTGACAATGTCTGCCGTTTTGCCGGAAATCAACATCAGACTCAGTTTATAATATATTTATATAGCGCTTACATTTTTATATCGCGACGCTGACAATAAGTTACAAGTAATATGACTAATATCTACTATTTTTTGTTTTGTAGGTCTATTTACAATATTTATTACATTCATTTATTTCTATTTATCTATTTTTTGTGTTTGGTGGAATTGGTGGGGGCCCTGAGGCAGCTGCCTCATTTGCCCCATAGTAAATCCGGCCCTGTATAGGCTATATAGGGGTCCGTAGCTCAGTGGAGAGAGCGTTGGCCGATAAACTGAGAGTCATTATCGCGACCCGGGTTCAAGCCTCGCTCAGGGCAAAAATTTATTTGAATTTTCTGTTAGCTGCCAGTGGCGCTTTCTGTTGTGTTGTTTGCCTCGGGTCTGTTGAAAACTAAGTTAGCTCCTCCCACTTCTGGCTTGGCCGATCAGGAGCGTTCCAACACTTAGGCCATTAGTGTTAAGTTACCGAACCTGTTGTAGCCGACCTGCGTGTCGTGAGAAGCTGGTCGTATTTCGTATAACCTTGTAGGCCTACCTGTAATCGTTCTGCGGTGTGTCAGATTGAATTTGAATAAACGAATATTATTATTATATATGCCTATATATACGGTATACGGGGAAAGAGAGGGGACTAATCATATACTGGAGCGGCCTACTCTATATGTATACAAATATAATATATTACATATATGTTTAAGAAATTTCTTCATGTATATGGCATGCATATTTTAGATTGGATATGCATCATATGCGTCTTGTGTTTGCGTATATGTCCATTATTATGGCTGTACAGTTGGTCTATGCCAGCCTTAGCAGGTATATACGACCTGTGCGACTGAAGCCATATCGATTAGACGGGCTGCCAAATTTTGGGATCGCACAAATTTTGAGGATCCGCTGGATTTGATGATGCTTTCTATGTAGCCTAGCCTAAAGTTCTTATTTTTATGAATGATGATGATGATGACGATGATGATGATGACGACGACGACGATGATGACGATGATGACGATGATGATGATGACGATGATGATGATGATGATGATGATGATGACGACGATGATGACGATGATGATGATGACGATGATGATGATGATGATGATGATGATGATGATGATGACGACGATGACGATGATGATGATGATGATGATGATGATGATGATGATGATGATGATGATGATGATGATGATGATGACGATGACGACGATGACGATGATGATGATGATGATGATGATGATGATGATGATGATGATGATGAAGAAGAAGAAGACGACGACGACGACGATGATGATGATGACGATGACGATGACGATGACGATGACGATGACGATGACGATGACGATGATGATGATGATGATGATGATGATGATGATGATGATGATGATGATGATGATGATGATGATGATGATGATATGGTATTCCTGTAGGAATTCGATATTGAGACACAGATCAATCTGATTTTCAGCGGCAATTTGGTCATCCTATATCCTACCATTGACCATATAAACTGCTACTCTTCAACAGTATATACTATATATACAATGTCAATGTAACTTCTGCAGTCTGCTCTGAGTTGCGTTCCAACGGATTTAACAATTTCTGAATGAGCTGATGATACTACAATAGTGGCAAAAATTGTTTTCACTTTTCGTCTGAGCCTAGATTATCACATCTATGAATGTAGGCCGTTGTAGACCTACATTCATAAAAACTTCAATTGGCATTGATCATGCTAGTTGCAGGACTCACAGGACTCACACGCAATTTCAGTTTGGCTAGGGCATGCAGCCAATAATGCTAAGGCCGACACTGTATATAACTATATATATATATATATATATATATATATATATGCATGGGCGAAGACTTAGGAGGCACAGAGGGACGGTCCCCCCTCAATGGATGTGGGGGAGACGTCCCATGCATTCCCCCCCAAGTGTTGTTAGGTGATCATGTACACACTTCACGAAACACGGCGAACAAAAAACGAAACGAGGTGATGACTAAAAAAAGTTTTAAAGTCATCAACTTTTTTGGAAGACAAAAGAGGTTTTTTCATCGACATTTCGGACGGATGACTAAAAAAGGTCGTCACAAATTTTTGCCGGTGTCACGAAATAGAGTATCCTCTGAAAGCTATCCGGGGGATGAATTAATCTATCCCCCGGATGGAATTCACCGGACTAGACTATCCGGAGGGATAAACCATTCTATCCCCTTTTTTTGAAAAATCCGTATAATTGAAAATTTTATGTTTTAATCAAAATTTAAAGTGACTCTAATTGTTTTAAGTGTCCTAAGCAATGTTCAGAGAAAGGCAACTCGAATTTATTTAGTGACTCTGACTGTTTTTAAGTGTTTTAAATGTTCTAAGTGCTATAAAAGACTAAAACAAGCGATATGGCGCATTAAGAAAACATGCTGGAAATAAAGACTGCGCTGGGTCTTTCGCCGCCCGCATTGACTCTTCAGCAAACTTTGATATGATTCGATATGGTCATGCAAAACAAATTATCTATTAGGACAAACATACCTGTTAGTGTCAATGTTCAAAACAAAGCAGATGGAAATTTATTTGCCAAAAAAAACACACGCGGAAGCGATTTTTTCGACTTTTTTTAATTTGGGGGATACAATTAATACGGGGGATACTCTATTTCGTGACACCGGCAAGTAGATGGAACATTTTCGTCGGCGACTCAGCCATTCGTCCTCCCAAAATCTTCGGCCGCCTTTTCGTCCCCCCGCAAGTCTCCGCCCATGTATATATGCATATATCACAATCCCCCTCCCCTCGCCAACTCGGAGGCCGAATCAATAGACTATGCGGCATTCAGTATACGCGCAGGCCACTAGGCCTATGTACCACTGTGTGTATCTTGGGTCTAGGCCTAAACAGTATGCGTGTGTGTTTGCGTCTAACGAATTTACAGAGCCGCTCTGATCATCGCTCGTAGACACATCTCGTCCCATTGACATCAGCTGCTGCTGCTGCTGCTGATGCTGCTGCTGATGCTGCTGCTGCTGATGCTGATGCTGCTGATGCTGATGCTGCTGCTGCTGCAGTCTCTTCTGTCGCCGTTTAATTCCGCTGTGTAGCAATTCTTGTGCGATCCGTTGACGTTGGATGAACTTGATAAGACGATAGGCTACTTACTTATGTGAAGCAACGAGGAATCAATTTGCCATTTAGGCCTATAATAATTATAGGCCTATTTCTTGATCAAAATAGATCGCAATTCCCCTTCTAGACCAGCTTTTCCCAAAGTGGGTTTCGCGGGGTGGACGCATGCAGGGTTCCGCGAAAAGATGGTTAAATACTTTCTTGCTGTGAGTGATGATAATTATTGGATACGAAACCATTCAAAGCAGGCGAGAAACCAGGTAGGCTAACTCTTCAAATGAAGACTATATACGAACCTATTATTGACATAACGCAAATGAAGCAGAATTCCAATCAACCTTCGCTGATCAGTGTCTGGAATGGGATATATCTAAAAAAATACTCCGATGCATCGTAGCAACTGAAGTTTGCCTATGCTTCTCAGGCGCTCTGCATGTTTAACGCGTTTAGTTGAGACTGGGGTTCCGCGAGAAAATATTAGGACGATTAAGGGTTCCGTGGCACAAAAAGTTTGGGAAACGCTGTTCTAGACTAGCCTATACTCTTCAACAAACTGTATATAGGCCTATGCCTACTGACAGTCATGAAATCTGGAGGTTTGTATTTTAATCAGCGTCGCGCGTCACTGTTTGACGAATTAGGAATAATAAACCGACAGATTCATTGCAATTATAGTAAATAATTGATCGGCGTTCTATCATATTGTTAAATAATTTATGATCTTTTAATCAAATATTTTCTTCGGAATCCTTCCTTTCTTACAACTTCAGATAGGCTACCTATCTATGTATGATATGTTGTACATCATCTCAATGACACAGCTTTAATTGTGCTCACTAGCGGCCTAATGCTTCTTGAGTTGCAGGCTTCGTGTGTCTAAGGACTAATTTTAAGGAAATGTAGTAGACAAGTAGGTTAGTGGTTTTGTGAAGCTGAAGACCACACATCGTAGGGGAGTCCTCCTTACTGAGAATCGCGATTTTCTTTGTACTAATGCGGCATGCATAGCAATGTATACAGCGACATTTGCCGTTGTCAACTGATTCTCTTCGAAGTGTCTGGGATCCGCGTTCATGCAGCATGTCTTCGTTATACGGTCTAATGTTCGCAGGATCTGAGATCAGCATTCGCAATCTGGCTCGAAATTTGATTCAGGTTCTTTCCTATAAATAAATGAAATTTCGACTATATCTGATGAATGGTAGTTGTGTGCACACTATATGATCACAGTATATAGACTTGTGCTAACTTCCATAGCGTTGAATTGGCTAACTAGCGAAACTCTATCATTGATACGCGCCATGTTTTCTTCAGCAGGCTAATAATTAATCAATTAATAATTATTATTGCGTAGGCTATTTCAAGCCGTCGATGTATCTTTAATCTAGTCGTTAAAAGAGAGATGTAGTCATATATGCTCGTAGCCTATCTACTAAGCTAACTTTCATATAATATATAATATGCATGACTGCATGTGTAGGCCCCTATATAAAAATGAAAAATTGAAGAATCCCGAGAGAGCGGACGGCTTGTACGCTATACGTGACTTTCAGACGCTGGCATGCTATATGCATGAACCATGCACATCCAATGAGATGGTCGACCATGGTCGATCATGCAGTTCTGTTACGAGGTACAACAGTCAAAGTGATGTTTTCTCTTCAAATCATCTGAACAGATGATAAAAATAATGCACGATGCAGCAGGACCTGGTGACGACATCGAATCATATCGAATCATATCGAATCATATCGAATCATATCGAATCATATCGAATCATATCGAATCATATCGAATCATATCGAATCATATCGAATCATATCGAATCATATCGAATCATATCGAATCATATCAAAGTTTGCTGAAGAGTCAATGCGGGCGGCGAAAGACCCAGCGCAGTCTTTATTTCCTGCATGTTTTCTTAATGCGACATATCGCTTAGACATGTATATACAGGGTGCGTAAAAAAAGTAATGCCCTTCGGTTTTTAGCCCATATCTTGGCCAAACATATCAATTTTTAAATGAAACTTTACAGTCTTAAAGGCAATTCATATTTACGTACAATCGTCACATTTCAACAAAATATTTCAAACAGAACAAAAGTTATGTCACTTTTAGTGAGGCCACCCACCGTTTTTTGACGATTCAAAGACGAAACGCAAATTATTTTAGGTTTTTTGCTAATATCATGGCCAGAAGTAAGAATTTCAAAATGAATCTTTACAGGTTTAAAGACAATTCATATTTACACATGATGGCCAGATTTCATCAAAATATTTCAAACAAAACAAAAGTTATACCACTTTTAGTGAGGCCACCCACCGTTTTTGACGATTAAAAAACGTAACTCAACAAAAAGTAAACAAAAACGTGATTTTATCAAGTCATATCTCAAATAACTGCTTGGAACTGAACTTGATAGTGATTCACAACTTGTGTTCAATGTGCCCACCACCACTGCCAAAACGTCTTTTGAGTCTCTTTGCAAAGTTCTTGATGGACCTGTTGATTAATCTGACAGAGCTACGCTGGCACCCTGTTCCTTTTTTAAATAGTAGTAATAATGATCATCTGGCATTATCAAAGCCTATTTGATAACAATTATTTGAGATGAGTCTTAATAAAATCGTGTTTTTGCTACTTTTTGGTGCGTTGCGTCTTTGAATCGTAAAAACATGGTGGGTTGTCCAACTTGCCTCCTTAAAAGTGCCATAGTTTTTATTCTGTTTGAAATATTTTGCTGAAATCTGGCCATCATGTCAATCAATCAATCAATCAATCTTTTATTGAAACCTTTGCCAAAATACGACAACATAATAGGCACAGCAAAAACAGTTTCACAAAAAGCAATTTGGCACATAGGTAACAAGGGACCCCAAAACGGATAATAATCCCGCTAAGGAGGGACCCCATTTACCATGAAACAGATACTGGCAGATCAGGAGTTAAACCATGTTCATTGACTGTGCAATTCACGAAGATAAAGGTAATAAATGTTGATTGACTCTTAACTAGAGCTTAACTAGCAGACTTAACGATATGGTAAGCTTATACTGACAATTATTGACCAGCATAAACTCATAAACTTTATTTTTCAACGGCTAAGTGCGATCTCAGCATTTTTTTGAATATTAACAAATTAGGTGCCTATTTTATGTTTAATGGAAGTGAGTTGAAAATTGGCGGACCCATGAATCTAATGGAAAATCTACGAGAGTTGGAATGGGCCTGTACGCTACGATACAGTCTGGCGCCTCTAGTGTTATACCGATGCATATCATAGCCCTGCTGAAAAAAAGACCTATAGGCATATGGTAGTAGATTGTGATCAAAGCGATAGAGAAACTCGCACACCTGGAACTTGTTTATCTGGTAAAATCTAAGAATCTGGAATTCAGAAAACAATGGGCCAGTATGCATAGGCGCAACCACCCTATGGGACCCACGGGACGCGTCCCCCCAACTTTTGAGTGGCCCCCTAACTTTATTATTATGGTCCCCTCCAACTTTTAGGACGTGATTCATTATGGTCCCCTCCAACTTTTAGGACGTGATTGCGCCTATGCCAGTATGGGATCAACGAGGAGCTCCAGCAATTACTCAACCGCTCTTTTTTGTAATATTACTAATTTTTTAGTCGTGAAGCATAATTGGAAGCCCATATTAAGTTGCAGTATGTAAAATAAGGGTATATTAGTGTGTAGATATGAATTGTCTTTAAGCCTGTAAAATTTCATTTCGAAATTCTTACTTTTGGCCAAGATATTGGCCAGAATAATTAAATTGTTTTTTGTTACTTTTTGTTGCGTCGCGTTTTTGAATCGTCAAAAAACGGTGGGTAGCCTCACTAAAAGTGATATAACTTTTGTTCTGTTTGAAATATATTTTTTTAAATTTTACCATTGTACGTAAATATGAATTGCCTTTAAGACTGTAAAGTTTCATTTTAAAATTCGTATGTTTGGCCAAGATATGGGCTGAAAACCGTAGGGGATTACTTTTTTGCGCACCCTGTATAGTATTTTTAGTGTATACTATAGGGCCTACACTAAAAATACTATAATTTATGTCTACTGCCGCCTATTATCAAGCAATTTAAGCTATATTCACCTACCTTATTTTGAGTTTTGTGAAATGATGATGATGATGATGACGACGACGACGAGACGACGACGACGATGACAATGACGATGACGATGACGATGACAGGATGATGATGATGATGATGATGATGATGATGATGATGATGATGATGATGATGATGATGATGATGATGATGATGATGACGATGACGATGACGATGACGACGACGACGACGATGATGATGATGATGATGATGATGATGATGATGACGACGATAATTCCAGATAACTGTGTAGGTCTTGGCATGGTCTTGGTCTTGAAAACGCAGCATCGCCTATATGCTCTGTAGTCTTGTGACTCTAGTCTATATATATAGGACTGGACTGGATTGACATTGGAAGAAATGCTAAGACTG
Source organism: Lumbricus terrestris (assembly GCA_949752735.1). Lineage (NCBI taxonomy): Eukaryota > Metazoa > Annelida > Clitellata > Crassiclitellata > Lumbricidae > Lumbricus > Lumbricus terrestris. Next base: position 31,446,552 of record OX457041.1, read on the forward strand.
ACGGAGGACAGGAAGCGTTGGAGGAACATCGTACATATGATGCGGCCGACACTCGGATCGAGGATGGCTGAAAACAGAACATAACAGAACAGAACGGAACGGAACAGAACAGAACGGAACAGAACAGATAGCTCGAAACTCACTCAGTCACTCTACTGAATGGTATCCAGCTTTCATTTCATCCATACCATTTTGTCCATACCATTTTGTCCATACCATTTTGTCCGTACTATTGTGGCGAAATTGGGTTCGCCTCCGCTTCTGTAGCGCCCGCCCTTCCCCCCGCGCTAGTGTTCTTTCAGCCGCTCGTATACAGCGCGCGGTCGGTCGCCGGCTTGTTTAATTATTGGCGGTATCCTTTATGTGCCTCTCCCCCACGCGTCGGCAAATCCTTTATGTGCCTCTATTACCCGCGGCCTTGTAGTATTAGCCGTATTGGCGGCGTCCTTTATGTGCCTCTCCCCCACGCGTCGGCAAACCCTTTATGTGCCTCTATTACCCGCGGCTTGTAGTATTAGCCGTATTGGCGGCGTCCTTTATGTGCCTCTCCCCCACGCGTCGGCAAGGCCTTTGTGTGCCTCTGGCCTCTCTTTGAAGTCCGTCGCCGGAGGGTGCATGCCCCGAGTATATATAAGGGAGCCTGTTGCTCTGATATTCAGTCACCGAGTCATCGAGAGAGTCAGTCATCGATTCCGTCAGACAGTAGACACGTTCGAGATAGTTAGTCAGCGTTACGTCAGCGGTCGGTGTGAAGCTCTGTCGTGTGCAGTTGATGACAGTCGTGTTGCCGTTTTCGTGAATAAACTGTGTTTCCTTACTTCATCGTCGTGTGTTTCCTGGGTGAGGCGAATCGGTCGGAAGGGCTGCACTACCTTCGAAATACAACGAAGGCGGACTCGCGTCTCCCTCCTGAGACGACACGCGGGCATATTTGGACTGGCACCCGCCCGATCGGTAATCGGCCATCCTACGGACCGAGAGGGCAGCAGCTTCTGCAGTCGGGGTGTTTCAGGGCACGTCTTTCCGCCACACTGGTACCAGAAGTGGGGTCTGTGTGGTCGCCTTCTGATCGACTTTCGCAGATTGACCGACGATGGAAGAAGACGAGGAAGTCACAGTCGCCTACCCCGCTGGAGAATTCGCCGATCTACGGGCGAACGTTTCCACGCCATTGGCCGATGGGAGTGCAATGGCAGACCAGCGAACGGACCACGGCCGACTGATCGAGGAGCTGCGGAGGCCGACGAGGATGAGCCACCGAGCGACGTCTGACGATCGGGAGACTTCCCTGAGAATGTTGGAGACTACCGGAGGACGGCCGTGGACTCGACCGCCTCCGATGAAGCCGGGAAAGTTTGACGGCACGGGATCGCTGGAGTCGTTCCTGGTGCAGTTCGAAGTCTGCGCCCGTCACAACCAATGGACTGCCGCTGACCGAGTCGACTATCTTCGGTGCAGCCTGGAGAAAGCCGCCACGCAGCTACTGTGGGACTTCGGTGCCCGTCCGAACGTCGGTTACGAGGAGCTTGTCGAACGCCTTCGACAGAGGTATGGAACGGAGGGCCAGGCGGAAAGCTTTCGCGCTCAGCTTTATTACAGACGCCAGCGTTCCCAAGAGACTTTGAGCGACCTGCTGCACGACATTCGTCGCCTTGTCGTGTTGGCGTATCCGGTACCTTCTAACGAGACCACGGAGATCATCGCCAAGGATGCTTTCCTTGAGGCGTTGAGCGACAGGGACCTGTCACTCAAAGTACGTGAGCGGGAGCCAAAGAACCTGGACGAGGCCTACAGGACCGCGCTTCGTCTGGACGCCTACCAACGGACGAACGATTCTGATGATCGACGGAGGCCTTCCAACCGCGTCAGGAGTACTCAAGAGTCTGACGTGAGTACTCAGATCCAGTCTACGCTCGACCGATTCCTGGAGGCTCAGCGTGCCGAGCAACGACGCTGGCAGGAAGATATGGAGAGACGGATCGATCGCCAGTTCCAGGAGCTGCGAAACCGAGCTTCAACCGACGACGATCTGGGGCGCAACGGTCGCCCCGGAAGCCGCAACGCCGACAACAGAGACCAGGAGCGCTCGAGACGGGGCGTGACCTGTTACAACTGCAACCGCACGGGTCACGTTAGTCGGAATTGCCGCCAGCCACGTCGCCCATTCGACCGCAGGTCCGACGCCGGGATGACGGGAACGGAAGCGCCTACGCCACTGGCGTCGGTGGCCGTGAACCATACGACGCGTTCCAGATTGCCGGACCGAGCCAGCAGCAACGCAGTCTACATCCGAGGAAGCATCAACGGAAGACAGCAGATGTGCTTGATCGACACTGGATCGGAAGTCACCCTGATCCCATCTACGACTGTCGAAGGGTTAGCACTGCAATCTTGCTCTCGTTTTCTGATGGCTGCAAATGGTACTAGCATTAATGTCCTTGGGGAGGTCCGTTTGCCCATTAAGGTACGGGATGGACTTGAGGTTTCCACTGTATTTTTGGTATCTGACCAAATTACCGAGCCCATGCTAGGTATGGATTGGCTGCGGGAACACCGTTGTAGAATTGGCTTTGGTAACGGGGCACTGTTCTTAGGACGTAGGCGAATACCTCTTGTAAAAGGTAATGGGTCTATGTGGTGCCGCAGGGTGATAATTGCTGAAGAGGTTGTAGTGCCTCCTAAATGCCAGAGCGAAGTCCCTGTTAAGACGCTGTATGGGGATTTGACTTCTATAGCGCCCGCATGGATGACAGAAGCCCAAGAGATTCAGCCAGGAGTGCATCTTGCTCGCGTTGTCGTCGGAGACCGCGCGGATGCTAGAGTGAGAGTAGTGAATCTGAGCGAGGAACCCGTTAGGTTGACGAAGGATCGATTCCTAGGAGGCTTGCATCCAGTAGAGGTGGAATTAGGTACAGGTAAGAGACAGGGGACCGTACCTGCTAATGAGATTTCGCCTCGCGATATGTTAATGGCAGATTTGCCGGAGGAGGTTCCCTCCGAGATTCGGGAGCGTTTGGACAAATTGCTTCTTGACTACCAGGACGTATTCTCAGTTACGGACCGAGATTTAGGAAGAACGACTGCCGCCATGCATAGAATTGAGACAGACGAGACGCGCCCCGTTAGACAGCCGTTGAGACGTCATCCCTTGCCGCATAGAACGACTATCGATAGTGAACTTGATAGGATGCTAAACGACGGACTAATTGAACCGGCAGTTAGTGAGTGGGCCTCCAACGTGGTGCTCGCCAGAAAGAAAGATGGCGCCCTTAGGTTTTGTATAGATTATCGGCAGTTGAATGATCGAACGAAGAAGGATTCCTACCCGCTGCCGAAAATCGATGAGTGTCTGGATGCTTTAGCAGGCGGAGGGTGGTTCAGTACCCTAGACTTGAGGAGCGGGTACCACCAGGTGGCGATGGATCCCAGGGACGCCGATAAAACTGCATTTGTGACCCGGAGAGGCATTTACAGATGGAAAGTAATGCCATTTGGGCTTTGTAACGCGCCGGCCACGTTCCAGCGGTTAATGGATATAGTCTTATCCGGATTAAATTTTGAGACGTGTCTGGTCTATCTGGACGACGTTATAATCTTTGGGAGTACGCCGGAACAGCATTTAGAGCGGTTGGAGCGAGTGTTTCAGCGTTTGAGAACCGCTAATCTGAAGTTGAAGCCAAGCAAGTGCCGGCTGCTGCGAAGGACTGTCTCTTTCTTGGGCCACCTAGTGACGCCAGAGGGTGTGGCCATGGACCCGGAGAAAATCCGGGATATAGTGGAATGGCCAGAGCCGGAAAGGTTGAGAGACATAAGGGCATTTCTAGGACTTTGCTCCTATTATCGGAGATTTGTACAGAACTTTTCGACTCTGGCAGCCCCGCTGTTTGAGCTGACGAAGAAAGGACGAGCGTTCATTTGGAATGACGTGTGTCAGCAGGCGTTTGATCGTCTAAAGGCAGCATTGACGACCGATCCTATCTTAGCTTTGCCAAGAGATGAAGGAACATATGTGTTGGACTGCGATGCGTGTGACGTGGGAATAGGTGCGGTACTGTCCCAGCGCTTCGACGGCGAGGAGCGAGTGATCGCCTACGGGAATCGCCTCCTATCCGCCGCGGAGAGAAACTATTGTGTGACCCGGAAGGAACTGCTGGCAATAGTTCACTTTACTAAATTGTATCGCCAGTACCTGCTTGGCCGACCTTTTCTCTTAAGGACAGACCACGCTGCATTACAATGGTTACAGCGGACGCCCGAACCTATCGGCCAGCAAGGTAGATGGTTGGAGCGGCTGGCGGAGTTCGAGTTTCAGATAATGCACCGTCCTGGCCGGAAGCATGGGAATGCGGACGCGCTCTCGCGTCGCCCGTGCCGCCAGTGTGGCCTGGAGGATTTGATATTGGTGAACGCCGTAGTCACGTCGCCTGAGACTCCAACGCCCAGTACAGAACCTAGCCAGATCGATTCGATGGAGCAGGCTCAACGGGACGACCCTGATTTGAGGATTGTTCGTACATGGCTAGAGGAGGGCGCTGATATCCCGCAGTTCGTAGAGCTCTTACAAGAGAACGAAGCGGTGAAGATCTATTGGCATCAACGGGAACGGATGAGTTTAAGAGACGGCGTGCTTTACCGCCGGACGCCGGAGGGCGTTGACCAAACCGTAATTCCGAAGTCTAGAAGAGAGGAATTTTTGAGGTTAGCTCACACGGGATTAACGGGAGGGCACCTTGGAGTACGTAGGACACGATGGCAAGTAAGACGCCGGGCATACTGGGTGGGCTGGTCAGGGGACGTAAAGCGATTCTGTAAGCGGTGTTCCCCCTGTGCTCAGTATCATCGTGGTCAACTCCCAAGGCAGGGTCCCCTCCAGCCGTTGACTTGCGGAGAACCATGGGAGCGTTTAAGCATCGATATAACTGGTCCGCACCCACGTAGTCGGCGGGGTCACATTTATATCTTGACCGTAATGGACGGGTTCACTAAGTATGTGGAAGCCATTCCAATGGCTAACCAAGAGGCCACTACTGTTGCCCGCGCGCTGGTGGAAACGGTTATTGTGCGTTACGGGGCCCCTCTGCAAATACTGACAGACCAAGGGACCAATTTTGATGGGCACCTGTTCCGAGAACTTTGTAAGTTAATGGGAATCGATAAGGTTAGGACCTCTAGCTATCATCCGAGTGGGAATGGGTTAATCGAGAGATTCCACCGGACCCTTAACGCCATGATAGGGAAAGTAGTTAGCAGCCATCAGCGAGACTGGGACGAGGTGCTCCCTATGGTGCTTGCCGCCTACCGGGCGTCGCAGCACGAAGTGACCGGCTACTCGCCTAACTTCCTGATGTTCGGGCGCGAGACCCGAGCGCCTATCGATCTGGTCTATGGGAGACCTCCGGATGCTGAGGACCGCATCCACTCCTACGCGGCCTACACGCAGGACCTGGCCGAACGCCTGGACGAGGCGTATCGTTTGGTACGGGAACAGTTGCGCGTGTCTGCCGAACGACGCAAACACGCTTACGACCTTCGCGTGCGTCCGGCGGAGTTCACCGCAGGTCAGCGCGTCTGGTACTACACTCCGCGTCGCTACCAAGGCCGCAGTCCGAAATGGTCCCGGATGTACTCCGGACCTTTCGTCGTCGTGGAAAGGCTGGGTCCTGTCAATTACGTATTGCGGAAGACGCCGAATTCCAAGAAGTTTGTCGCTCACGTGGACAAGCTACGGCCATGTTATGAAGATGGACCTGACGAGGCGATCGGACCTATGCCGCCTTCGCGTTCCCGCCCAAGTAATGTGGACGAGGAAAGAATGGATCGGGACGCTAATTGGACTGAACAGCGCCCGAAGCGAAATGTGCGTCGGCCGGCCCGTTACCAGTAGGAGTCTGTTTGATTTGCTGATTGTGCCGTAGAGGTTTGAATAACCCGATTTAGACAGTGTGCAGGAACGTTGTCCATGTCTGTTGGACGTAGGGATATCCTTGTTAGATGTTGTTCCCTGTGGAACAAATTCCTGAAGCTTGTTTGCCTTTTGGGCATATGTTTATTGTGTTACGGGTGGAACGTCGCATCCGCTCGTTTGAGTTCAAGCTTGTTTTGTTGCCTCCGGGCGTAATTAAGATCGCTGTTGCCTACGGGCTTATTCGTATTATTAGCCACTGACTGAAAGGTCGGACGATTTAATGTCGCTCCTTGTGATTAGCTACAGCATTAAGTCTCGTTTATTCAGTTGTCCCATGAAGGACGCGTTTCTGTAGCCTCCGGGCATTGTAGTAGACTAATTATGTGATAACCGAGCTTGGGGTAGACTATTGCTGCTAGAGACTTTGTTAGTTGTAGACTCTTAGTGGGCCCGTTGGCCGATATTTCCGTCGTTAAAAATGAGGACATTTTTGTAATCGTAGAGGGGGGAGGATGTGGCGAAATTGGGTTCGCCTCCGCTTCTGTAGCGCCCGCCCTTCCCCCCGCGCTAGTGTTCTTTCAGCCGCTCGTATACAGCGCGCGGTCGGTCGCCGGCTTGTTTAATTATTGGCGGTATCCTTTATGTGCCTCTCCCCCACGCGTCGGCAAATCCTTTATGTGCCTCTATTACCCGCGGCCTTGTAGTATTAGCCGTATTGGCGGCGTCCTTTATGTGCCTCTCCCCCACGCGTCGGCAAACCCTTTATGTGCCTCTATTACCCGCGGCTTGTAGTATTAGCCGTATTGGCGGCGTCCTTTATGTGCCTCTCCCCCACGCGTCGGCAAGGCCTTTGTGTGCCTCTGGCCTCTCTTTGAAGTCCGTCGCCGGAGGGTGCATGCCCCGAGTATATATAAGGGAGCCTGTTGCTCTGATATTCAGTCACCGAGTCATCGAGAGAGTCAGTCATCGATTCCGTCAGACAGTAGACACGTTCGAGATAGTTAGTCAGCGTTACGTCAGCAGTCGGTGTGAAGCTCTGTCGTGTGCAGTTGATGACAGTCGTGTTGCCGTTTCGTGAATAAACTGTGTTTCCTTACTTCATCGTCGTGTGTTTCCTGGGTGAGGCGAATCGGTCGGAGGCGCTGCACTACCTTCGAAATACAACGAAGGCGGACTCGCGTCTCCCTCCTGAGACGACACGCGGGCATATTTGGACTGGCACCCGCCCGATCGGTAATCGGCCATCCTACGGACCGAGAGGGCAACTGTTTCCGCAGTCGGGGTGTTTCAGAGGGGGTCTTTCCGCCACACTATTTTGTCCGCTGCCATTTTGTCCGGTCACCATAGAGACTGGATGTAGGACCCGTTCCTCGGTGCCTAAAGTGACATAACAAACAATTTCTAACTAATTATAAATGTCTGCACTTAGTCGATTCGTTGATTCGTATGACATATACATTAATGTCCAAAGTATATATAAAATTGTATATTTTATATAATTATATATTACATTAATAATATATATATATATATATATATATATTTATATATATATATATATAAGTTTTCGTTGCATCTTCTTCGTCTTTTTTCTTAGGTTGTCCGCTGTGCCTGCAGAGAAAGTGGCTGCAGGTCTTTCTCACAGAGACAGACACCAACACGTCATCAATCTGCGCTTGCTGCAGCAGCAGCAGTGATGGCTCACAATGACGGTATCTTCAGTGTTTCCAGCTTCATCAACCCATCACTCCTCGAGTCTGCAGAGAATAAGAAAACTAAAGATCAGCATTTCACCTGGAAATCCACTGAATCCCTGTTAGCCCATGCACAGCCACTGGACGTCCGATTCTCCTCAGCATCGCCTCATGCTTCTTCCCCATCGTCGCCTGCAGAGCGCCTAAGTCCACCTGCAGCAGGAGAACTGAAGACGGCGGATCGTCGTATTCTATTGTCTGACGGAATCGAATGTTCTGAGGAATGTTCTGAGCTGCATGGAATGTCTCGTCTTGACGCAGATTCAGTAGCTAACAGTAGGTCAATGACTTCCTCCGGTCCCTCTTCAGCTGCAACTCAGGACGAGATGTCCGCCTTTCCACCACCCTCACCCCTACCCCACCACCAACCCTCAACCCCACCGATGCCACAGAAGGCGAAGCAAGCGTTCCTTTCGCTCGACCTGTGCTATTGTCGGCGAGATCTGCTGCCAATCAAGCTCTTCTACTTTTCATTCATCGGTGCACTGGGTGTCGTCTATCCGTACATGTCCGTCTTCCTCAAGCAGATCGGACTGAGTGCCGTTCAGATCGGGGTCATCGCTGGCCTTCGTCCGGTCCTTGGCTTCGTCAGTGCTCCTGTCTGGGGCAGCGTCGCCGACCGATTCAACCTGCGAAGGACGATGCTCATCGTCTCAATGCTCGCTTGGTTAGGCTTCTTTGTCGGGTTCTACTTCCTGACAGCCCCTAGCTTAATACGGACGCCCTTTCCCCAGCAGCCAACGCTCCATCGATACCATGCCCGCTTCCGAAGGACCGCACAGGCATTGCAGCAGCAGCAACCGTTCTATGACGCTGCTGCCATGACGACGACGGTTGTTGATGACAACGGAACCGATGAGTTGCTGTTACGACTGAATGACAGTCGCTGCGACTATAGCAACATCAGCGCAGAAGACAAAGAGCTGCTGAAGGAGAATCTGTCTTGGATCTACGATCCATCGGAAGTCTACTTCAAGTTCATCGTCTGCATCATCATCATCTGCGGCGGAGAGCTCTTCCAGGCGCCAACGACGGCGCTCACAGATGCTGCCACGCTCCAGGTGCTCGGTCGAGAGAACATTGCTCAGTACGGTGCTCAGAGGGCTTGGGGACCTATCGGATGGGCCATCAGGTAGAGACTAAAGATACCTCCTCTTAAGATACATTAGACTAAAGATACCTCGTAAGATATCATATTAAACTAAAAATACCTTAAAGATACCTTAAACTTCATAAAGGCTTAAAACTAAAGGCCGAGAAAGTATTGATTAGTACAGTGGTCAGAAGAGTTAATGAGGACCTATATCGGATGGTCATTCAGGCAAGTCACACACTGTGGACTATGTATATTATATACCATAATTATTAGACCTAAGGATCGAGAAGAGAAGATTGCTGCGTATGACCTCAGTTGACGACATGAGTCGTCATCAATCTGGCAGCCAGAAACACGCTGCACAAATTCAATGGCTGCTATAGCATTGGTCACCTCGAAACAACGGACAGTGTTGTTGTGGCCTAATCGACTCATTTCATAATGCTGGTTCAACTAGAGACCCAGTACTTGTTAGGCCTCGATGTTAGGAAATGAAGATGCGAAAGCAAATTGATTCAGGTAAAAATGTGTGTGAGACATCTTTTGCGATTCGTTGCCGTTAGCTTATTTCTCTTTATAATGTCGTCAATAATATTGTATTGTTGACATTAATGGACGGACAGACGAGTAACGAGCGAGATCGATTTTGACAGCAACAGCTGAGCGTTGTATAGCAACAGCGAACGATGAACCAATCAATCACATTAATTTATATAGCGCCCATTCAAGATGTCTACACAGAGGCGCCAGAGCCGTTTTAAGGCCGAGGCACGCGAGGCACGTGCCTAGGGCCCCGCGCAGCAGGGGGGCCCCGCGGCGACCCAAAATACTACAATGCATAACATTATTAGCAACGTGTTATATACGAACTTTAACGTGTGTTAAACTTAAATTTATTTTACACTTGTAATACAAAGAGTGCTGTGCTCTAGCTGTGCCAGCAGTATATATGCCTAGGTTCTTCTATACTATATTAATAAATGTAACAAAATTACACATATGCACATAGAAGGCATGAATAGAGTACTTTATATCTAAGACTGAGGGTTTGAGGAGGAAATCGGGTTACGTTCAGTGCTTAATCTAAGCATCTCCCGGTGTGAGAGGAACTTTACCCAGAAATGACTACCCAAAGCATTTAACCAAAATTAATTATAAGTTTTAATTGCTGCCTACATTAGGCCTATTGTATTACACGAACTCTTGTAATATAGGCTACCGCGATATTATTTACTATTAGCCTATATGATATTAGGACGATAAAATCTATTAATATAATATAGGCCTAATATTACAATCACACTACAATGAGTAGGCTATAATTTACTGTTAATATTTGTACAAATGCTATTTTTGTACGACTAATTGGCGCCTTTTTAGTGCTACCTTTCAAAATTAAAACTGTCGAAATTTCAAAATGAACACTTAGTAAAACAGCATCATTACTACATGGCTTCCAGATTGTGGCGGTTCTTTCTTGATTTGTGTAACATTTGTAACAAGTCCGAGAACTCTAGGCCTATCCTGGTCAACAATGCAAGCCCTTTCTGAGCAACGGGAATAAGCCAATTCCAGTGCAAGAAAGTAGGTCTTATATAATTTGACATCTGTCTGCACTCTGCAGTTATTCATTAGGTTATACTGTAATGGTCCAGAAGCAGCAGAATTGAGTTGTTGAATTTGATACGTAAAGAAATATATTATTGTAATAATAATTAGCCTATATTTATTGAAATTTTCGACCACTCTTGTAATCAGCACTGAGATAATAGGCTAATCTGGAATTTTGCTTAGATCCCAGCTAACGATGCTGCATGTATCACTACAATGTGGAAACTGAATAAGGATTTATTGTAATTGCAGGAATATTCATTGAAGTCTTAGACTAGGCTATTCATGTCAGCACTGCAAATGTTGAGCAATTTTGTTAAGTTGACAGCTTAAAATGTCATTGCAATGTGAAAATTCAAAAATTTCTGACTGGAGGGACGCATTCATTTCCCATAGCCTTCCCCTCTCGGCGCTACACGTCTCAGCAATCGACCGACGAAATACTTGTTCTCCGTCCCCAGAAACCTTGATTTAGTTAGAGTAGATTAGACTCGTGGATATGTTTAGGATTAGGGTTTGTGCCTAGGGCCCCAAAACTCCTTAAAACGGCCCTGAGAGGCGCTCCAAACCCAGGCCAGGTCAAAAAGAAAAGTCTTGAGAAGACGGTAGAAAGAGCCAACAGAGTCATGGGGAAGCGAACGAAGAGCCGCAGGGAGGCCATTCCAGATAGCTATAGACCCACCACGGAAAATGCTCTTCGCTGCATAGTAGTGGTACGAGAACAAGGGACAAGATAGTCACCACGAGCAGCTGAACAGGTTACAAGGGGAAACTCATGTCGACGCCAGTCACTGTCACCTCCCTCATGTGCACGCGAGGGCAACCATGCAAAGTCAATCTTAGCCAGCTGCTGACGAGTTCCCAGTATGGGCGCCCGCAGGATTTTTTACAGGGTGGGTCAGTCGGGGCGCGGACATTTCCCTCGGGACAAAACCCCCGGACAAACCCCCCGGACAAAAAACCCCGGACAAAAACCCCCAGGGTAGGACAAAAAAAACTGGTAGAACATATTGCGTATAAGTGGTTAAATTATAAAACGGCGGTCCTAAGCACGCAAGTTGAATTGATGAAAAGAGTTCTCGCTAAATAGAAGCCGAATTGATACAAAATAAATTCTATTTAAATAGAAGCTGGATTGATGAAAATGTTCTTGCTTAAATTGGAGCTGGATTGATGAAAATATTCTTGCTTAAATTGGAGCTCGATTGATGAAAATACTCTTGCTTAATTTGGAGCTCGATTGATGAAAATATTCTTGCTTAAATTGGAGCTGGATTGATGAAAGTAGGCCTATTCTTGTTTAAATTGAAGTTGGATGGATAAAAATAATTGTAATTTAAATAGAAGTCGGATGAAACGAATTTTTGCCTAAGTGGAAGCTGGATTGATGACAACAATTCTTGCTATCCTAAAGTACTCCAACAGGTATTAGCTTCATATCGGAGTGACTGAACGACACTATAGGAAGTTATAAGTTCACGCCTGAATGATAGCGACAGGTGTTTACCAGTATGACACTGACTAGTTGACACAGCACCGTGAACTGGATAATTAGCCCAAGTTTGAGCAAAATAATACCTACAGAAATCGGCTATTTGCGCAGCAAGGGGAAATTGTCCGGGGGGTTATTATGTCCGACTTTTAGTCGTGGTCGGCCTATAATATGACATCCAATAGGTCTATACTTAGTTAACGACAAAAATCCGTTATTGACAATTAATCTACCATAATGTTCAGAACATTATGTTCCTGGGCGTCGATCACTAAACAGTATGTGTTTATATATGTATGTACGTATGTATGTAGCCCATGTGTGTATGCACGTATGTATGTATGTACGTATGTGTGTGTATGTGTATGTGTAAGTGCGTGTTTGTTGTGTGTGTGTGTGTGTGTGTGTGTGTGTGTGTGTGTGTGTGTGTGTGTGTGTGTGTGTGTGTGTGTGTGTGTGTGTGTGTGTGTGTGTGTGTGTGTGTGTGTGTAAGTGCATGCGCAATGCGTATGGGCGTGATGTGTGTTGTGACACTGTTGTGTGTGTGTGCGTGTGCGTTGTGTGTGTGCGTGTAAGTGCGTGTGTGTTGTGTGTGTGTATGTGTGTGTGTGAGTGTGTTGGTGTGTTGGTGTGTTGCAGTTCGCTATCCGTCGGATGTCTACTGAATGCCAATCGTTTAACACAAACCGTTTGTGGCATTGAGCTGAGCTTCAGTGACTATCGTCTCATCGCCTACATCTTCATCGTCATTATGCTCTTCGGTCTGATCGCTGCATTCACTATTGACTTCAAGGTATATTATTATTCAGCATTCACACTCACACGTATACACATAATATAGATACATACATAGACGATAAATTATATGCTAATTATTATAGTCAACCCAACTAACAACTTCTACATGTGTCTAGTGTGTAACGTCGGTGTCAACTATTGCAATGGACCATCCAGACTGAGCCAAATAACTCTCAAAATTCTTATCCACTTTCAATCAATCAATCAATCAATTTTTTTATTGCACCAATATAACAAAAACATTTATACGAAGTATATCTACATAACAGATGGTTACAATCGGAAACCCAGAAGGGATTAGAAGTCCCACTGGTAGGGCTACCTATATGCACGCTTATAGATTCAAGATGGTAGATAGGCAAGTATCATGTAAGAGTTTACTATCTGGATATACACATGATGCAGTCTTAACTAAAAACATTCACATTCAAGACAACATGGTGTTGTTAAGCTATCAAACCTTAACTAAGAAGAAAAGAAATAAACCTTAACTAGAAAGAAAAAGAAAAGATTAGAATAGTAGTGCTGTTACTGTATAAGGGGTATAGCCAGAGTGAAGATAAAGAGTGGAGCTAATACTTCAGTTCAGTTAACCACGAACGTAATTGATGCTTAAAGGAATTAAGATTAGGGTTGCTACGAATATTTTGAGGAATTCTATTCCACTCCCTTGGACCTATGCATTTAATCGAAAATTTTCTAGAGTTAGTACGAGCAGGTGCACTTCTGTATGAGTCAAGGTTTCTCGTATTGTAGGAGTGGATGTCCGAAGCTAGATTAAAGAAGTTGGCATGGGAAACAGGCAGTGTGTTATAAGTATAGCGGTGCATAAATTCACACATCTGTAGTTGTTTAACTTGTAAGACTTTTAGGATCCCAATTTGAGTAAATAGGTGTTCTGAGTGTGAGTTATAAGGGGAGCCAGCTATTATTCTAACGATTCTTTTCTGCAAAACGATAATTCTCCGACTTTTCTTCAAATAATGGCTCAAAAGGTCTTCATCTTTGCTGTAAACGTTGCATACGTTTCTTCAGCCATCGTTTCAGCATCAATAAACCTTGATATAAATATATTTATTGTAAATTTTACAATCTTTGTGTCAATTTAAATTCTTTTAACAAGTGTTGCTATACCCCCAGGACCTTTGCTGCATTGACACCGGTGACCCATGAATCTGCCTCTAGCACGTAACATCATCAACCTGACGGTTGTGCAAGACCGTAGCTAGGAGGGTGTTTTGGGTGTTTGAGCCCCGAAATTGAGTAATGTAAAAAACTAAGAATGAAAAAGAGCGTCTACTAAAACATGATGTAAGAATTACAGTAAGATATATGTAACGTAGGCCTACTATTGGCCGTACAAAACCCGCTATGATGAGAGCTGATGACGCTTCTCCAAACCCTTAGGCTTAGTGGGTTGATTCGGTCTACTAATGGACTTGATGACGATCGAGTAAACAACCACCGAAACGAAATCCTGGCTATTGCGCCTGTGTATGGCTGCCATAGGCGGAGACCTGGGCCGAGAATTGGGGGGGACGGAAAGACGCGAGATTTTCCGAAAAATTTCTGACGACCGGCGAAATCTCGAAAAAAAATTCTATTTTCGCCGCCAAAAAAGTTGATGACCTTTTTTTTTTTTTTTTTTTTTTTAGTCATCCCGGCCAAATCTCAACGAAAAATTTCTATTTTCGCCGCCAAAAAAGTTGATGACCTTTTTTTTTTTTTTTAGTCATCCCGGCCAAATCTCGACGAAAAATTTCTATTTTCGCCGCCAAAAAAGTTGATGACCTTTTTTTTTTTTTTTTTAGTCATCCCGGCCAAACCTCGACGAAATATTTCTATTTTCGCCGCCCAAAAAGTCTTGACACTCAAACATTGGGGGGGACAAATGCATGGGCCGTCCCCCCCCAACACTTTTATTGGGGGGGACCGTCCCCCCTGTCCCCCCTAGGTCTCCGCCCATGATGGCTGCCGCTACTTACATGTAAGCTCTTACATCTACTTTATTATTACTATATTATGGTTGTGAAACTTTGTCTATGCACCTATGTGGAATGATCTTTCTCCCTCTACCCGTATAGTATAGGATCTTATTGTGGGTGTCATCTTCAACCTTTTGCTGCTGAAGTCTTTCTTTTTTCCCTCGAGGCTGTCACGCTGAGCAGCTATAGTACAGTAAGAGACGCTTTATAAATTCTCATATAAACAATACAGTATGTTATCACTTTATTATCACTGTCTTGTGTATTTTATTCTGCAATCTATTTTGATGTCCCATTGTGCGTTTACAAATGGTGGCTTTAGGCTACTCACTTACTTACATTGATAATCGTCTAGAAAATAATATTAATATCGATCTGTTAAGATCAACGGCAGTAAAACTTTGACTCAGAATTAGGCCTACACACGAACGACGAAACTGCATAATATGTACGAAATGCTTCTAAAATTTTAAATCTATTGTCACTTCCATCATACCGTTTAGCATTTTCTGTAACACCTGCTTCATTTTATCTCTGTATCTATAACTTTATCTCTTTATAGATAACTAGACTTAGATCTATTTCTAGTGGCCGCCTACGTGACTATTATTCAAATCGACGTCGTTCAAAGTTTTAAAAATTTCTGCTTGCTCTTTCAAACATATATATGCTACGCGAGAACCAAATTGTAACCTAAATTAAATTGTAACTAACTCAAAATTTAACTTCAATTAAATTCTTTACATCGTTAGCACAAATCAACTAGGCCTATTCATTATTTACTACGAGGATTTATATAGCGCCACTTCCAGGCTACTGCTCAGGAGGAGCGCTAATGACCCAGCCATGCACGACTAAAGAGGACAGTTTTCAGATTCCGATATCAGAGGGGTGCACCCTTGGCAGCAGACTCAGCAGGTATGGAGGAGGAGGAGGAGGAGGAGGAGAGGAGGTGGAGAGAAGGAGGAGGAGGAGGAGAGGAGGAGGAGGAGGTAGCGGCCCATTCCAGACCACACGACCAGCAACAGAGAAGTACGTCGCCGCCTGGTAAAAGTACACGCAAGTAGGGGACAAGAAGTTAGCCCTGTGCAGAAGAGCGGAGTGAACAGTGGGCCTGGAGACATCTGGGGCGGCAGTCACGACATAGGTGTATCTCGTACTCTAGGCATAAACATGGTCTACATTCGAATAACGATTTAAAACGGTAGTCATGGTCAGACGTAAACCTTTGCTCTGCGAGTAACGCTACGCCCATTCTCGGGCAGGTGTAATGTCTCTACTCCCTAAGATGGCGGCTGTTTATGACTCGAAACTCGTTGCATTCGACCACACTTTACATGTCAAAACGTGTTTAAAAGGTCTGCAATGAACTCGTATCATTCGTCGACGGCGAACATTATACTGGCTTTTATTTTCGCCGTCACAAAATATTAAAATTTGGCTAAATACCATAGTAAATTGCATTCGAAGTGCTGCGTTACAGTCGGCCTACCAAATCGTGGGTCGCTAACCTAACGTAGCGACCCTTTTATCTGTTGTAATTAGTTTGTTCTAGCGACAGCTTGCATATTAAACTCCACAATAAATCAAACGCATGCCACGTGAAAATAGACAGTTCGAGAAACCAACAAGAAATAGCTCCTTTAATAATTTTAATTCGGCGACCACTATCTGAAACCGGTTACGGTTTCATCAGATTCTATCCCCACATCACCGTTCTATTCTATTCAAAATCTTTTCAACTTTCTCGCTATGTATAAGCTTACCTTTGTAAATAACGTTCACTCAAATAATTATTATTTGCTCTTATCAAGCCTCGTAATTTTTTGTATTTAGACTTTATTAAATGTGCATCGTTTTGCTTTGCGGCCGTCTATCCACTTGCTTACTTATCGTCGGAAACAACTGGAGCGCGTGCGCGATACCCTAGAAATCTATAACCACGGCTTTAGTCAGATGAATAGATAATCCAACGTCTACGCTTGCTCATGACTACCATACAAGAGTAAAACATATCCAAAGAATACTTATGACCTAGAGTAGCCTTTAAGTGCGGCGCACAGTACACCTATGTCGTGACTGCCGGCCCTGGATACACATGTGTGGAGTGGCAATAATTATTATAATAGCGACTAAGAGCATAGATAGCCACTTCCACTGTTCAACTCTGATCATAAATGCACTATGATCAATTATATTCTTGAAATTCAACTATCATCAGCAGTTTCGTTTCGCGTCACAAGACGCCACATATCGTCAGCCAATAATAATTCACATAGGGTAGGAGGGGGTAAGATGGACAGCGAGGTAAGATGGACACCCAACACAAAAGTCAAAGAAAAGTGAACTTCTTAATGTCTATCTTACCCCGATCATGGGGTAAGAGGGACACCGTCTTTCGACTAGTTAATAAAATACACGCGGTCGGGTACCAGCGTACTGAAAGGGGCGTGGCCTGTCGGTGATTGTCAGATGTAGGAGGAAGGCGTGTTTTTGCTAAAGTCAAATAAGAAGCTCAGTCAAAAGGCTAAGGAAATTCTGTAGACAGTAATTGTTCATGGGTTATCACCAATATTTTATTTAATAGATATGTATATCGGCTTGTTATTTAGCGCATTAAAACAGACTCCTCGTGGTCGCATACTGTGTCACTGCCTGTGATACTCAAGGTTAGGGTGTCTGCCCATCGTACTCTGGAAGAAGGGGGTAAGATGGACACGATGTTTATCACCGATTTTTTTTTATTTCACAACAGATTACTCAACAACTCGATATTTATTTGACGCTATAGGGAGGTCCTCGTTTCATTTTGGCCGTTCATATTGTGGTTTATGTTTTTAAAAAATTAACAAAAGAAGTAGTGCCCATCTTACCCCACGAAAGTGCTACGTACGGTACTGTAGGATATGGCAGGTTCATTAACTTCTTTAGGTACAAGCCACGATATCTGAACGATTTTTTTATCATGAACGACGACTGGTATCACGCACACTTATAATTGTGTAGTCTCTGTTAAAAAATGTAAGTGAATATAATATATTGTAGAGCTGCAAGTATCACCTACCCATCTTACCCCCCACATTGTGTCCGTCTTACCCCCGCCGGGTAAGATGGACATGACCAGAGGAGGTCATACTTGGATGCAAATTGCAGGAATATGCTCAATCAGAGAAGACTTTTTACTACTGATTAACAATACTGTGATACCTGCTTACAATAAAATGTTTTAAAACATGTTAAAAGTTTACAACTATTGTCATTATTGACCAAACAGTGCTTAAGGGGTCCATCTTACCCCGTCTTACCCTAAGACGCCAGAAAAACATTTGGCTTAAACGTATGCATATACTATACAATGTATAATCAGCGGCTTACATCTGTTTCAATTAAATGTGTCCATGCATATAAAATTATGCAAATACATGCACATAAAGCATCTGCTGTTCACAGAGCATCTAGTTAGGTTAATTCCTGAAGTGGGGCCATGATTTCTAATCATACAATTGCTATGTATACCATGACCTGTCCCAGCAGCAGCAGCAGCAGCAGCAGGGACCGAACGGCCAAACCATCGTCGTCAACGGACGAGTCGTCGATCGTCGCTCTGCTGGCAACGGAGGACAACACAGCACGTTAGCCGTCTTCAAGCTTTTCATCAACATCCATTACGGTTCATGGATTCTGACGACGTTTTTCGTTGGACTTCTCAATGGAATCATCTGGGGCTTTCTCTTCTGGCATCTCGATAACTTAGGTAGACGCAATCTCTTTTACTCTGTCTGTCTGTCTGTTTGTCTGTCTGTCTGTCTGTCTGTCTGTCTGTCTGTCTGTCTCTCTCTCTCTCTCTCTCAAAAACGGAAACGGAAAAATAATTTGCCTTTGTAACACCTGAAACTTCATTTTAAGCTTAAAAACATTGCTTATGCAATTTTATCTTAATCTGTAAATAACACAACTTTATTAGTAGGCCAAAATTAATTTTTATAAGTAGCATTATTCTACAAGTTATTTTTTCTTAGCGAATGAATGAATGAATGAATGAATGAAAGAATGAATGAATGAATGAATGAATGACTAGTGCATTGTGGTCGCGAACATTTAGGCCTACACGTCTGTTTCAATATTTTGGATGGACAACGCGGCTAATGAATAATAGGTCCTATAATGTTACGATATACATCTAGGCCTACATGTAGAGCCCACATATAGGTTTAGAACTGTAGCTGTCAGGTCAGTATCTAAAAATTGAACCCTGTGAAAGTTAGCTCATATTTTGTTCATCAGCCTAACATGAGAGTTTTTTGCAATCAAGGTTTTCTATCTTATGCATATTTGATTTCAATCCATTTTTCTTACGTCGCTGCCTCTCTACATTTTTACTCCTATACTTCATTCTCTTTTATCAGCTTCAGAAGACTTTTGTCCCTCTGACCTTTGAGGGCCCTGACAAGAGCCTTTCCAAATGACCCTGGACCGACCTTGGGGCAGCATCTTCTTTTCCCCACGACGTCGCGCCGCGCCGTCGCCGCTGATATTTTGTTGGCGCCGCCGCCGCTGACTTTAAATTTGTTGGCAAAACATTTTTGCCAACAAAAAATAACCGGCGCGCCGCCGCCGGAAGTCTCAAGTCGGCGCAAAGCTCTGCTGTAGGGTGACCGGACAAAATGGTACCGGACAAAATGGTAGGACAAAATACCATTTTGTCCGTAGGTAGGACAAAATGGTATTGGGACAAAATGGTGTGGACAAAATGGTATTACGACAAAATGGTATAGCGGATAAAGTGGCACGGACAAAATGGTATGGACAAAATGGTATGAACAAAATAGTATTAGGACAAAATGGTAGCGGACAAAGTGGCACGGACAAAATGGTGCAGACAAATAGTACGGATAAAATGGAGGTTGAATTAAGGACAATTTTATTGCTGTAATGGAAGCTGGATTGACGAAAATAACACATGAGAAATGGATACTGGATGGTTTTTTGCAGCTGAAATAGAGCTGGAGTGAAGAAAAATGCTTGAAAAAATGGAAGCTGGATTGGTGAAAAGAGCACTTGAGAAATGGAAGCTGAATTTGATGTCTTTCATTCATGTGTTTCATGATGCATCCAGCTTCCATTTCAGCTAGAAAACCATCGATCCAGCTTCCATTTATCAAGTGTCATTTTTATGGATCCTGCTTCTACTTAATGTGGTTCAAACCATTAATTCATCCTCCATTTCTCAAACTTTTCCATCACTCCAGCTTCTATTTCAGCTATAAAAAAGCACCTTCATCCAAATTCCATTTCTCAAGCGTCATTCTGGCAAATCAAAAATCACAAATCCTAACCACTGGCAATAGCTGCAATACAATAATTATGATGTTGATGGTTTCAGGTGGAACGCAGTTGTTGATGGGCGTCGACAGTGTCGTCATGTGCGTCTGTGAATTCACCGCTTTCTTCTTTGTCGATCACGTGATCAGGATCGTCGGTCACATGGGCATCATGTACATTGGTCTTGTGGGATATGCCATTCGCTTTCTCATCTATGCATCCATCACGAATCCGTGGCTCGTGTTGCCAGCCGAAGCCTTACAAGGTTCGGTCACACACTGCAAGACTATTTCGCCTTCTCACAGAAATTATTTTAGTGCAATGTGTTTTACGACTTTAAACATATATTGTCAGTTTATGTATTTTGAAAATGCAAAATAGTCCTATTACCATATTGCCATGACCATGTAAGGCACACAGTCCACTTTTGACTCAGTTGTGACCCATGAAATTTTCAAGGGCACCCCGGCAAAAGGCCGGCATGAAAACACCGAACAAGACGTTACTTTACAAACTAATAGACCCTCATAAAAAATACTATTTCGAACATAAAGGCATGGGATGGTGATGATATTCGTTTAATTCAAAGTATGGCAAATCCAGGTGACAATCCGCACCAGGTAACAGGTCAGAAATGTAAAATAATACACAGAACGGATGTCATGCATTTGGCCAAAAGTAGACCTAAGTGAAATATTAAGTAGACCTATAAGTGATATATTAAGTAGACCTAAGTGAAATATTAAGTAGACCTAAGTGAAATGTTAAGTAGACCTAAGTGAAATGTTAAGTAGACCTAAGTGAAATATTAAGTAGACCTAAGTGAAATATTAAGTAAACCTAAGTGAAATATTAAGTAAACCTAAGTGAAATATTAAGTAGACCTATAAGTGAAATATTAAGTAGACCTAAGTGAAATATTAAGTAGACCTAAGTGAAATGTTAAGTAGACCTAAGTGAAATATTAAGTAAACCTAAGTGAAATATTAAGTAGACCTAAGTGAAATATTAAGTAAACCTAAGTGAAATATTAAGTAGACCTAAGTGAAATGGTAAACCTAAGTGAAATATTAAGTAAACCTAAGTGAAATATTAAGTAGACCTAAGTGAAATATTAAGTAGACCTAAGTGAAATATTAAGTAAACCTAAGTGAAATATTAAGTAGACCTAAGTGAAATATTAAG
This sequence comes from Lumbricus terrestris, assembly GCA_949752735.1. Lineage (NCBI taxonomy): Eukaryota > Metazoa > Annelida > Clitellata > Crassiclitellata > Lumbricidae > Lumbricus > Lumbricus terrestris. Next base: position 31,467,700 of record OX457041.1, read on the forward strand.
TAGACCTAAGTGAAATATTAAGTAGACCTAAGTGAAATATTAAGTAGACCTAAGTGAAATGTTAAGTAGACCTAAGTGAAATATTAAGTAAACCTAAGTGAAATATTAAGTAAACCTAAGTGAAATATTAAGTAAACCTAAGTGAAATATTAAGTAAACCTAAGTGAAATATTAAGTAGACCTAAGTGAAATATTAAGTAGACGTAAACGAACCGGAAGTCGATGCATTCGATTTCCAGTGGTTTAAACTTAATGACTCAGCGACGATGGCGATGACGCAGAGGACTACATGATTATTTGACCTATTATTATTATTTGGCCTTATTCCATCTTGCGCAGACACTGAATCGGAATTTCACGCCGAAGCGCATGAGCAATTGCGAGTGAAAGACTTGCTCAGGGTCCTTATTTTTGCATGCGCACTTGTTATAGCGCCTCTTCAGGCTCTCTACTCAGAGGCGCTCCCGACTGCAGAGCGGACACTGCATCGGAATTTCACGCCGAAGCGCTGAGCAATTGCAAGTGAAGGACTTACCCAAGGTCCCTACGAGGTGGATTCGAACCTCGATCCTTCCGGCTTCAAGGCAACAACGCCACCACTGCACCACCGCGCCCCACTTATGTAGCGGGCTGAGGTACATCGAACCCTCAAAGACCCTACAGCACCGCGCCCCAGTGACTATTAGGTCTATTGTCGATTAGGCTGATTCGATTGTCAATACGGATTTCAAAGCCTGGAACGTCTGCTCCGTCTCAACTGTCGGTTGATAGCCTATAATATTATATACACAGGATGGGCCAAAAAGTAATCCCATAAGATTTTTGCCAATATTTTGGTCAGAAGTAAGAATGTTTAAATCAAGGTTTACAGGATCAAACGTAATTCATATTTAGGCCTACGTAGAACAACAAAGTTAATCAAAATATGTCGATCAGAATAAAAGTTATATTCCTTTAGGTGAGTCCACACGCTGCTTTTGATTATCCAGAAATATAAAGCAACAAAAGGTTGCAAAACGACTTCGTTAAGTCACATAGGCTATCTCAAATAGTTGTTAACAGGTAGGCCCTAAACTTGATATTACTAGATAATCACTAATATTATTATTTACAAAAGAAACACTTCCCAGCGTAGCTGCACGTCACTGTGACAATGTCATCATTTTGAAGGATGACTATCCAGCTGTAAATAAAGAATTCATATTCGTAATTATGTTATTAAAGCAATAAAATTGAAATTCATGAAATACTAAACTGGTCAAGGTTTCAACGACAGACAGAAATGTGTATTCAGAAACGTCATGCACAGAGTCTTGGGGCTAAAGTACAATCACGCTTAGGCCTACTCTGATAAACAGTGAGAGCGGAGATATTATGAGTCAAATTGACAGTCAAAGAAATAATGTCTTCGATGAAAGGAGATCGATTGAATGTCAATTGTTCTGGCTTCATTGAGAAAAGCTAATGGCCCCCAAATCTCCGGATTTGAACCCGATGGATTATCAAGTGTGGGGAGCTACATGTACAATTGTACATGTATGCGGAGAAATAGCAGTCTGCAGCCAAAACCAAGAGTGATAAGAGAATTGATGGTCGCATTGGAATTGACAATGGTTTTAAGTTCTAATGTGTATACAACACGTTATTGATAGGTGTGACTTTTTCGTTCATCTGGGTGTCGTTGACGTCGTATACGGCGATTGCTGTGCCTTCCGTGTCGCTGGCCACAATGCAGGGCATCGTGCATGGCGTCTACTTCGGCCTCGGAAACGGACTCGGCCATTTGGTCGGCGGATTGCTGATCGGCAACTATGGAGCCGTCGCCACTTTCTACTCATTCGCATCAGCCACTGCAGTCTGGCTGCTGGTCTTTGTCCTATGCCAAAAGGTAACCTCTACCTCAGCGGTACATCTCTTCAAAAGATAGATGTGGTTTAATGATGCTAATAATGACTATACGAAGACGACGATTGATGTTGCTGCTAGAGACGATGACTTAAAAGGTAACCTTCAGGTAGTTACATATTGTAGAGGAAAAAGTAAAATATTAGGATATGTTATTTTATTGAAAGAGGAATGGCTCTTGCGCAAGTTAATTGTGGCAGTAGTAGTTGCATCAGTATCCCTATTTGTGGTACCGTAGTGATAATAGCAGCTGCAGTAGTAGTGGTTGTTGTGGCACAGTAGTTGTTGTAGCAGCTGCAGTAGTAGTTGTTGTGGCACAGGGTGGGCCATAAAAAAGTAGTTCCCTGCAGTTTTTGCCAATGTCTTGGCCAAAAACAATAATGTTTCAAATCAGGTTTTACGTGCTTAAAGGTAATTCACATCTAGGTACAAATGTCAAATTTCATAGACATATGAAACAGAACAAAAGTTATATCACTTTTAGTGAACCCACTCACTGTTTTATTACAATCCAAAAACATACCGCAACAAAAAGTAATAAAAAAACAATTTTTATTAAGTCGCATCTCAAATAATTGTTATCAGATAAACTTAATATTGCTTGTTAATCATCATCATCATTATTATTATTATTATTACTATTACTATCATTATTATTATTTAGTCAAGAAACATGTACCAGCGTAGCTACACGTCACTGTGGCATCATTTGGAAAGATGACAATGAAATTGCAAATAAAGAATTTTTCAGATTCATGTAATTTTTTTATTAAAACAATAAAATTCAAATTTATGAGACATTACAATGGCCAAAGCTTCAATGAAAGACAAAATTTGTATTCACTCACTCAGATGAACAGTGGGAGCACAGAAATTAAGAATTAAATAGAGAGTTAAGAAATATGCCGTTGATGAAAGGCGATCGTCTCAATGTCAATATTATTGTCTTGGTTTAATTTAGAATAACCAAGAGCTCAAAATCTGCAGATTTTTACCCGATGGATTTAATTATCAAGTGTGGTGAGCTATGATGGAGGAATACCACAATATGCGGCCAAAGCCAAGAGTGATAAGAGAATTGATGGTCGCTTTGGAGGCGATATGAGAAGACTTATAAACTCTGATTTATTTATACAAGGTCATCAAGAACTTTACAGAGAGACTGAGAAAAAGAGTGAGCACTGGTGATGGACACATTGAACACAAGTTGTGAAGCAATATTATCAAGTTCATCTGATAGCAATTATTTGAGATGTGACTTGATCAAATCGTTTTTTGCTACTTCTTGTTGCGTTACGTTTTTAGTTCGTCAAAAACGGTGGGTGGGCTCACTAAATGTGATATAACTTTTGTTCTGATTGGAATTTCTTGGTAAAATTTGACTGTTGTACATGTACGTAGATAACATGAATTACCTTTAAGCCCGTAAAAATTAAGTAGAAAATTCTTATTTTTTGCCAAGATATTGGCAAACATTCGTCGGGATTACTTTTTCTGGACCATGCTGAAGTAGTTGTAGTAGTAGTAATAATAATAATAATAATAAGACGATTTATATAGCGCCGTAGCTCAGCCGAGGCCGAAGGAAAAGGCGCTGAGAGATAGATGTGGTAGTAGTTGTAGTAGTAGCCTAATTGTAGTGATATTGATAATAATAATATAGTGTTGTCGCTGTTGTCGTTATGTTGCTGTTCTTATTTTTGCGGCTACATTATTGTCATAAATTATAGGGTGCGAGGCACAACAGGAGTCACAAATTTGATTGAATAAATGTGCAGCTTCAATGTGCATAAAGAATGAGCTGCGCATAGGAGAGATGGGTCCGCGGGTTAAATGTTGCACTTTGTGAATTATTCGGCAGATTTTGCCCATCCTGGCAGCAAGCACAATTAATGTAATATTGACGTAATTTCCTGATACTTATATAGGACCATTTATTATTAAATTATTCCTCCATTGTGAAAGTTTAACATAACAGTTTTGCGAGTAGGCCTACCATAAAACGTATGATATAGAAAACCCCATAGGCGGCTAAAACCTCGCCAGTGAAAGTCCATTCTAGACCGCAGGGCCAGACGCTGCTGCGTTGTAGAGGATCGCGAGTAGCCTAAGAGATGAAAACCTCGCCCTACACTGAATGACGGCTGCCGTTCACCCAATAAATAGCTCCCTCAAGTATACAGGGGCCGTGCTCAACAGGCTGCGCCATTTCAGCGTAGAGTAGGCTATCTGTAAATAATTCGCTGCGGAAGGGGAGCCAGTGTAAGACGTTGCTTATTTGGCCAGAAGCGTGGCTAAACTTTGTAATTCGTCCCACAAGGCGCGACTCTCTCGAAAGAAGATCGATGTGTGAGTGGCTCGAGCAAAACAGTTACGAACCAATTGAAGAGTAGGCTATCATGTGAACTGTCACTCGAACTGAATTCGTTTGGGTTTATGATTTAAAATACAAGACTTGCTGTAAAATCCAGTTACTTTTTATGACATATATGCATTATGCAGCATTCAGGTATGCGCATTGGCAAGAAGTCCTGATAACCTACAAATTCTTTCAACATGACTTGCCATCCACTGTTAGCACTCATAACCTTACTAAGGTATAAGTGAAAAGCCATCCTTTGACGCTTCATCCACAGAGTCCTGCCGGAAGTGCACCTGAGAGCAAGTTGTTTCTTGGACATCTTTTTTCTTGTGAAAATTTTCAGAATGTAAATATATATATGTATGATTGTATGCATATATATATTAAAAATATATATACTCCGTGCAGCTGGATCGATAGCACGTGCACTGATTCAGTCATTGATCTTCATTGATCTTCTGCAGGCAGGGGCGGATCCAGGGGGGCCAATCCGGCCATGGCTCCCCCATTTCAAATCACCATGGGACGTGGCCCCCCCCCCCATCCATGGTGGCACAAAAAATATTTTCAGGGTGTCAGTCATGCACAGGAGAATTAATGTATAAATGTAATTAAAATCTATAATAAAAATAATGTATAAATGTAACTAAAATCTAATCTAAGTCTCTCACGCAATTGCATTGCCTTAATATAAAGCATCGAAATGAAACAATCTTTCAACAGTATCCAACTATGATTTATGGCATGCAATGTATGTTATTCGTGTATATATTCGTAGTAAATTGTAAAAACATTAACACCAATAAACACAATTATAACTAAGTACAACTAAGTATTAATTACAAATCAAGTTAACACTAACAACAGTGTTTGGGATGTAATTTATTTTTTGCAGATGCCAAAAAATTTCAGGGCGAAACATGTTAAGTTTTGAGTTTAGCCTATATGTGCAAGAAAATGCGGTGAATGATAACACATGTTTACTCCCTGTTTTTATTTATATCTTACTATATTTCATTCAGTAGTGGGAAGTATTTTATTCATTCTAGTCTTAAAAAGTCATCAGTTTTTTAGAAGCAAAATTGAACACCTTTTGGAAGATTTCGGACGGTTCACTAAAAATTCATAAGTTTGAACACTTGAACACTTTGAACACTTTTTTTAAAATTTTGCATGGAAGAATAAAAAGTCATCGCTCTTTTTAGACGAAAAATTAAACACCTTTTTTAAGACGGATATCTACAAAAAGTCATGTTTTTCGGATGCGAAATTAAACACCTTTTTTGAAAATTTCGCACGGAAGACTAATAAGTCATCACTCTTTTTAGACAAAGATTTCGGACGGTTCACTAAAAATTCATAAGTTTGAACAATTGAACACTTTGAACACTTTTTTAAAATTTTGCATGGAAGAATAAAAAGTCATCGCTCTTTTTGGACGAAAAATTAAACACCTTTTTTAAGACGGATGTCTACAAAAAGTCATGTTTTTGGGATGCGAAATTAAACACCTTTTTTGAAAATTTCGCACGGAAGACTAATAAGTCATCACTCTTTTTAGACGAAAAATTAAACACCCTTTTTAAGATTACCCACGGTTGACTACAAAAAGTCATCAGTCTTTTGGATTCTAAATTGAACACTTTTTTGAAAATTTCGCACGGAAGAATAAAACGTCATCACTCTTTTTAGACGTAGAATTAAACACCTTTTTAAAGATTTCGCAGGGATGACTACAATAAGTCATCAATTTCTTGCGATGCGATATTAAACACCTTTTATGAAAATTTCGCACAGAAGAATAAAACGTCATCACTCTTTTTAGACGAAGAATTAAACACCTTTTGTAAGATTTCACACGAATGACTACAAAAGTCATCAGTTTTTTTGGATTCTAAATTGAACACCTTTTTTGAAATTTTCGCACGGAAGACTAAAAAGTCTTCACTCTTTTTAGACGAAGAATTAAACACCTTTTTTAAGATTTCGCAGGGATGACTACAATAAGTCATCAATTTCTTGCGATGCGATATTAAACACCTTTTATGAAAATTTCGCACAGAAGAATAAAACGTCATCACTCTTTTTAGACGAAGAATTAAACACCTTTTTTAAGATTTCGCACGAATGACTACAAAAGTCATCAGTTTTTTTGGATTCTAAATTGAACACCTTTTTTGAAATTTTCGCACGGAAGACTAAAAAGTCTTCACTCTTTTTAGACGAAAAATTAAACACCTTTTTTAAGATTTCGCACTGATGACCAAAAAATTTCATCTGTTTTTTGGGAAGGAAAATTGAACACCCTTTTTGAAGATTTCCTGCGGATTACTTAAAAAAAGAACATCTAGTTTTCGGGAATGAAGTTTTTAAGTAAAGTCTATATTTATTGAGACCTTATGGCACTCTTATAAGCACTGAAAAGTACAGCTATTTTGTTAAGATAACAGCTTAAAATGCTACCATTGCAATGTGAAAATTCAAAAAGTTTCTGGTGGGGAGGGGCGTATCCCCTCCCCACACCCCTCCCCTACCACACTCGGCGCTGCGCGCCTCATGATTGTCTTGAGACGGTCAATTATCTACCCCTCCTGAAACCTCAATCCCCCCAGAGGTGGGGGCTAAATTAAACTCTGGTTTCGGTCAAAAACGACAAAAAAGTTCATCAGATTTTTCAGCGAAAGATCAACGACAAATTTTCCGACCCCAGCCCAAAAATTTTTTTTCCCCCCCCTTCGAAAAGTTCTGGATCCGCCACTGTCTGCAGGCATCAGTTGATGGTCACTTCTAAGCAATCAATTAGACAGTGACATATGCTGCAGATAAGATCTCATGATGAAGTCATGCATGACAGTAAAAAAAGTAGTAGTCAAATTGATGTGAATTTTGGGGGGTTTGGGGCAATGCCCTTATTTATGTTCGCGAGCCCATGATTGCACAATATGCGTTGTTTTGTTTTCAGTTCAGCAAGAAGCCTAACATCGGCCAGTTCTCTTACCAAGATATCTCAGCCCCCGACTGACAAATACTCTGCAGGCCAGAACTCGTTGTGCAGTTGTGCTACAAGAATAGTGTCACCATGCTACTTCTGACGACACTCACAGGAAGTCCTACAGAAAAATTTTGGAAACTGGTTTTCGAGAGTTTTATATTTACAAGAAAGTCTGACAACCCTTTAGTATATAAACCCTATATATGGGCATACAATGTTTTCTTTATCTGCGCATACACTATACACCGAACGATGAGGACCCGGGATTCGGCAGAAAATATCGGCGACTTACTTCCGGATAATTCCTGCACAAACACCGATCATCAAGCGATAGTGTCGCGAAGCTCTTGCTTTATAGCATAATAATTATATATTACAGCCTGGTTTGTATTTGGCGACTGGCCTATAATTATATGAGCAACTTTGGTCTGGTTGCTTAGCAGCAGCAACAAAGAATGATTGACTTAAACAGCATAGACCCTACTGTGCATGATTTCTGTGGGGTGGGGAGAGGAGATATGATCAGCTGCTGGAACAAAAGTCATCAGCAAAGAAATCAATGAAACGGTTAAAGATGCTTACAATCCACGAGTCATGCTGAAGATGGCTCTGCTGATTATTGTACAATGTACGCATTCTGTATTTAGAGAAACTTAACCAGACGAACATTTGAACACAGTTTGATGTCTTGTGGTAGACACTCGCCAACAACGATTGCAGTCAACTTCAACTTGGATGATACTGTGGTCTGTAAGAATGAAATTATAGTGATTATAATAATAATAATAATAATAATAATAATAATAATAATAATAATAATATTATTATTATTATTATTATTATTAATTCATTCATTCATTCCGAAGACTTATATAGCGCCTCTTCAAGAAGCCTACCCAGAGGCGCTCCCAGTCCAGCCACAGCTAAAAAGATAGGTCTTGAGACCCAGCCACAGCTAAAAAGATAGGTCTTGAGTAACTTGTAGAAAGCTGGCAAATTATTCCGAGGTAGTAAGCGTAGTGCAAGCCCATTCCATGTGGACGGGCCAACAACCGAGAAGGCTCGACGCTGTCTGGTAGCAGAGCGGGTTCGAGGGACCAGCAGCTCCCCATTGGCCGAAGAGCGCAAAGTTCTACGGGAGACTACAACAGAGACAAGGCGACAGAGATCAGATAAGTAGGAAGGAGCACTACGAATTAAGGACCGCCAAACAAGTGCTGCTATCCTGTACGAGATGCGCTGCGAGACTGGAAGCCAGTGCAGAACATCACACATGTAGGCAGAAATTGGGGCAAATTTTGGGATGTGTCCAATAAGTCGAGCAGCAGAGCGCATGACCCGATCAAGACGCCCTATTAGGCTAGATGGGTGGCAATTATTATTATAATTATTATTATTATTATTGTTATTATTATTATTATTATTATTATTATTATTATTATTATTATTATTATTATTATTATTATTATTATTATTATGTGCATAAACCAGTGGCGCAACCAGGGGGTGCTGGGGGTGCTTGAGGGCTAAAAAAGTGACCCACGCAGTTTTTCCAAATCCGATGAATTTTTTGGGGAGGGGTGGGGTAGGGGTATTTCGCTCTTTCAGTCTTTCAGATTACACAATCAAGGAAGTTCCTTCATTCTTCTTTATTATAATTTTAGTCAAATTCATGGTTCATAAAGCTGGTGCTTTATTTCAGTGTTTTGCTGGTCTACCTGAGTTTGTCTGGATCTTGAGAAATTGCCTAGTGATGAATTAAAAGTGGTAGCGATATGCCTATACATTGCAGTGTCTCACCAATTTGTTGACAATATGTTACGACTTAATTAATAGTACCGTGTGTGCTTATTTTATTAAGGCGTAGTTAAGAATTGTTTTTCTTCAAATTAGCATTATAATAACCCTTTGCAACGAGATGTTATCATTTTTTTGGGCCACCCTGTATTTAGAGAAACTGAACCAGACGATAATAGTTTCAGCTTTGTTTGATCTAGACATTTCCAACAGAGAAAGCGCCCAGAAATGAACAATTTCCCAAGAAAATTTGACAAAATGATAGTAGTTTTTAGTTGCTGTTTATTATATATTGCATTATATAAACTGCTATGTTCCCCTGATATTCCCTGATGTTCTCTTATGTTCCATGTGTTCCCTGTGTTCCCTTTGTTCCCTTATGTTCCCTATGTTCCCTGATGTTGTTGATGTTCCCTATGCTCTGTTATGTTCCCTATGTTCCCTATGTTCCTCGATGTTAATTGATGTTCTCTTATGTTCCCTATGTTCCCAATGTTCCCTTGTTTTCCCTATGTTTCCTGATGTTACCTTGATGCTCCCTGTGTTATCTTATGTTTCCTATGTTCCCTTGATGTTCCCTTGATGTTCTCTCTGTTCCCTTTGTCTCCTTGAGGTTCCCTCATGTTCCCTCGTGTTCCCTATGTATCCTATATGTTCCCTATGTTCCCTTGATGTTCCCTATGTTCCCCTCCGGAACTGGTCGGTTATAAAAAAATACACAGTGAACGGAGCCGGAATCAGTTACTCCCTCGGTCACCGGCAGTCAACAGTCGTGAGGACAGTCATCGAAAGCAGTCGGCAGTCGGTCGTCAACGCAGCCAGCGAAAGGAGTCGATCAGTCAGTCACGCCGCCAAGGAAGGCAGTCAGTCGCAGTGGAGAACATCGTCGTCTTTCCGAAAAGGATTTGCAGAACTGTATCGCGAAAGACACTTTAGTTGACACTTGGTTGCGGTTTGAAGTAATTCTTCGATTATAAGCGGACATACGTTGAGAACAGTGAAAGAACTTGCAGAACTGTATCGCGGCGGACACTTTGACACTCGAAGTAATGTGTTTGGAACTGCGGCATTCGATAAGCGGAAGTTACGTTCAGAACAGTGAAATATTGCGATTGAACTTAGCAGAAGGATTGTTTCAGTTTATTTCTTAATAAAGTTGTTCATCTTCTTCAAGTCTCCTGAAAGACCATTAGGAGCCGTACCTTACCTTACCACTCGAGTGAACGGTTCGGGGGGCAAGGTCATCCTATAGTGTCGAGTTCGAACCCCCGGGTCCGCCACACTTATATAGACCAATTGCTGGCCGCGCTATATATATCTGCCGCCATGCTTATAGAAACTAGTTTTGCTTTGTAGGAATCAGTTCAGGTTTTCGGCAATAGACCTATAATATATAGCCTATGTATATACTATATATATATAATATATATATTGATTTAGGCAGAATTTGAACAAGTTTTAAACCACAACTATCAACACTGAGATGATTGAGCAATTTCCTTCTCCTCAAACCCCTCCTCCTACTCGGCGTTTCGCGCCTCTCGACCGCTCGTTGGCACCCCAAAGCCAGCTCCAAGTCTTCGTCTATGGTTTACACTATCAGAAGATGGAAATGGACAAATAATTATGTTTCTCATTCCTTAGTTCCACTGTGTGCTGATTTATACGTGCATTTGAATCGATGGATTATTTTGATATTTGGAGAATGACTATAATTTTGATAGGCCTACCATTTACCGATTCTAAGATAGACAGGCTTTTCTGGCAATAAGCTGAACTTCTGTCCCTCTTTCCGGTTAGATGGAAATGAACACTCATGATTCTCATTCTTAGGTTAAACTGTGTCTTAATTTATTTGTAGATTAAAATCGATGAATATTTGTTGCACGTCTTCTGCAATTTAGGATAAGCTTTGCATCACCAGAAATTGTAGGCCTACCATTTTATTTGTAAACACTGTCAAATGGCAATTCCTATATGGCTCATCAAGTGATTGATTGACTGATTTAAATTCAGACTTTCACAGATCGAGGTGGTCTATTTCGACATAATCGTTGCAAAATTCGAGATAAACTAAAACCCAAAATGCACTCGGTTTGGCATCAAATGCTCAAAATTGCGTCGGTTTCTGGGGCTCGGCCCCAGCCTTCGCTGGGGAGCTTACGACGCTCCCCCATACCCCCTAATCGTTAGGGGCTTCTTGCCTTATATTAGGCAATCGCGGCTTCGCGAGTTTCGCCCTCGCTATAATTACTCTTACTAAGAATTTCCATTGGGTCCCCAACTTTTAGGACGTGGTTACGCCTATGCATGTAGGTCTACGTTAGACTGCGTTCTTGGTGAAAAATAGGCCTACATTTTCAAATACGCCAGTGGCGGATTGGCCATTTTGACCCTGGCTATTTATAGGGGTTAAAACGTATCTCCTCTTGCCTGCACATAGTGGCAAGATGGGAAACTTGCCATATCCCTTCTGGAAAGCTTACACCTAATTTTTTAATACACAAGTGACACTGAGAAATTTGCATTTAGAGATCGACAGGTGTGAAGAACACTTATGATCTTATTTTCTGCTTTGCATATATCAAGCTCCTTGCTGAAAAAATGACCGTGGCCACTGTTTTGCCCCCTCCTGTGAGCCCCCATAACCCTGACCAGTTGTTCAATGGCCAGTGCAATTTACACAAATATTCTAATATGCAAACCGTCAAAGCTTGGTCCGCTGAGTGTTAGAAATATCAGCATGCCTCTTAAATCAATAGAATGCCCAATTAAAGACAAAGGCAATCGACTACAGTGAGTACCGTCTAACTACGGTCTACGTTACATGATATTATACATTGTAGATCAGTGCTGTGACCGCTGCATGTCCAACCTTTTTGACACCGCGGGCCAACAAAGAGCTTTTCTTGAAGCCGAGGGCCGCGCCGGTTAACTCAAAATCAACACCTGTGACCAAATGTAATTATTGTTTAAGCTGTAGTCCTATTGCAATTTTTTTTACCATAACGGATGCGTCATGGGATCTTGATTTTCTATTCACATCTATGTAAATAAAGAGAAGATTGTGTGTGTGTGTGTGTGTGTGTGTGTGTGTGTGTGTGTGTGTGTGTGTGTGTGTGTGTGTGTGTGTGTGTGTGTGTGTGTGTGTGTGTGTGTGTTTGTGTGACCGGGATGCATTTCGACAGTTTTGGACCTTCTCACTCCAGACCTTCACTACTGTGTCCATCTCGGCATGAGCACCCAGGGGCCAGTGGAGGGGTTCGCAAATATCTGCCACCATGGTGGCCAGGGTGGGGCAAAACACTAATTTTCACTACTTTTCAGCCGTTGCCATGCATATTTTCACACTTATTCACCTGAAACGTTACATCTATAGACAGATTTTTTACACGGGCCACCTCGCCTCCACCCAACACACACCTCGGCCCGCAGGGACAGGGTGGGGGCAGAGTATTGTTGGGGGGTGTGTGTAAATTTTATCCCGAAAACCCAATATTCACTGGCGGCGTACCGGTGAAGGTCGGAGTGTGGTGGGGTGTGGTAGGGGTGGAGTGTCGTGGAGTTCGGGTGGGCGGGGTGGAGTCGGGTGGAAAAAGGTGGGGTGGGCAGTAGGAGTGCGGATGGGGTCAAGTGGGGGTAGAGAAGTAGGAGATTAGCCGGGAGCGGGGCAAATCCTAAATTTTCCGGGCAACGCCGGGTACCCCAGCTAGTTGTGAAATAACACAAAAAACTTACGAACTTATAACCATTAGTTGGTCTGCGATTTGCTTTTCTTTATTTAAAAAAGTGAATATATTTCACTAGCTTAGGTGGGGCCTAGTGGGCCACTTAAAATCAGTTTGGACAGCACTGTTCTATGTAATTGTTTGCGCTAAGTATATAGCCTAGGTGGCTACCACTTCAATGCTAGAACTTTTACTGATTCGAAATGAGTCAAATGACTCTAACTAACTGCTTTATAGCAGAGGCATTCGACCAGTAAATCCCATCGCGTGGAGCTATAATATGCGAATAGTTTCCTCGCATAGTTCCACGTGATGTGATAAGCTTTTAGCGGTCTCTTGTTGAAGAGACTACGTAGGCCCTATACAGCTTTGCATTTAGAATGGCAAAACAGAAAATATTTATTATAAACTTGTATAAAAAGCGAAATATGCCTATAGTGGCCTATAATTGCTGTAGATGCAGTAATAATAATCGAAAAATATTAGGAAAAGACGATTTTTGTCAATGAGAGTAAAAGCTGTAGACAGTGTAGAACGTATACAAGCTTAGACCTATAGGGGAGAGCGGGGCATTAGGGTGTGTCAATTTGAGGGTCAAATCAAAAATTTGTGAATTTCAAAAACGGCTAGTGATGAAAATGTGCAATTTTGCATGCTGAATCCAAATATAACTTCAGAAACAGTTTTTATGGAGTGCTAGCTACTTCAATTTACAGTTGAAATGAGCTATATTTACATACAATTGATTTAAACGAACAACAGAACTGAAGAAAACCTATAGCTACAGAGTGCCATATCAAATGCCATTTATGAAGTCAAATTAATGGAATTGTGCAAAATAAACGAAAGGCATCATATCCTGCTTGCTTCTGTTTCGACCTATTACCTCTCTGCTGACCATTTGACCTCTGATGTAGTGAGTCCTCCTCTCATCGCTGTACGCATGGCAAGCAGTCTCGGTTGTCATTTTCGCAAACCTTTCCATAGACTGTGCGTGCGATTCATTCATTAATTCATTCAGAGCATTTACATAGCGCCCCTTCAAGAAACTACTCAGAGGAGCTCCCAGCCCAGCCACGACCAAAGAAAAACGACTCGAGGGTCTTGTAGAACCCCACCGGATGAGCCACAAGTAGAGAGCGAAGCGAAAGCGGGAGATCATTCCAGAGTCCAGACTGTAGGTCCCACAACCGAAAACACGGCGCTGCTTAATAGCTAAGCGAGCCCGCGTAATCAGGAGCTCATCCCTGTCTGTAGAGCGAAGAGCCCGACGCGCTGCAACGTCGGACACTGGGCGGCCAAGATCACACAAGTAAGATGTAGCACAGCCAAGAACGCAGCGAGAGACCACCGCAGCGATGCGATGGCCAGTCTGGAACAACCATTGGGTTGCGTTAAATTGCCTTGATCTCTGCTGTTGCTATATATGGAGAGCAGGTAAGAGGGGGTTCACAAACCCTATAGCTCTATAGTCAATCAGTTGCGAGATTGTAATCGCTTCTGCGTTGATGTCTTGGGCTCTCCTTGGTCTCAACCGCCTATCTCCAAGCCATGCCATCTCTTTCACTTCTGATCATCATTATCTTCTCCACTGCATATCTAAGCTGAGGTCATTATGCTGTATTCTGTCTTCAAACTTTGCATCAAGTTCCCTCATAACTCTCTCCTGAGCTCTCTTCTCCTTGTTGTGATCAATCACCAAAGTGGTGTCAAAGTGAGTAATTAATCAACGCAGCAGTAGCAATCTCCACTGTCTACTTCAACTCGGTGTTGTGGTTTCTTAGAATGGCTAGGACTATATTGGTCATCTCGTAGCTCTGTTCCTTGTTTTCGCAAAATCGTCAAAGACCACACCTTCACTTGTAACTAGTTTTTTGTCTTCATCACTATGTCCCTCACCGATTCTTCCATATTTTCCTCAAACTCATCAAACTCTTTCTGCTGTACATAAAACATGGACCTCTCTGTCATCTTCTTCTCTTCTGTGGTTTGTTTATCACTCTTCATACTCCTTTTTCATTCATCATTTTACAAGAAAGCAACTCTTACAGAAGGAAAGGCAATTTCCTTCTGTAACAATTGTTTTCTTGTCTTGGAGATAGGCGGTTGAGACCAAGGAGAGCCCAAGACATCAACGCAGAAGCGATTACAATCTCGCAACTGATTGACTATAGAGCTATAGGGTTTGTGAACCCCCTCTTACCTGCTCTCCATATATAGCAACAGCAGAGATCAAGGCAATTTAACGCAACCCAATGGTTGTTCCAGACTGGCCATCGCATCGCTGCGGTGGTCTCTCGCTGCGTTCTTGGCTGTGCTACATCTTACTTGTGTGATCTTGGCCGCCCAGTGTCCGACGTTGCAGCGCGTCGGGCTCTTCGCTCTACAGACAGGGATGAGCTCCTGATTACGCGGGCTCGCTTAGCTATTAAGCAGCGCCGTGTTTTCGGTTGTGGGACCTACAGTCTGGACTCTGGAATGATCTCCCGCTTTCGCTTCGCTCTCTACTTGTGGCTCATCCGGTGGGGTTCTACAAGACCCTCGAGTCGTTTTTCTTTGGTCGTGGCTGGGCTGGGAGCTCCTCTGAGTAGTTTCTTGAAGGGGCGCTATGTAAATGCTCTGAATGAATTAATGAATGAATCGCACGCACAGTCTATGGAAAGGTTTGCGAAAATGACAACCGAGACTGCTTGCCATGCGTACAGCGATGAGAGGAGGACTCACTACATCAGAGGTCAAATGGTCAGCAGAGAGGTAATAGGTCGAACCAGAAGCAAGCAGGATATGATGCCTTTCGTTTATTTTGCACAATTCCATTAATTTGACTTCATAAATGGCATTTGATATGGCACTCTGTAGCTATAGGTTTTCTTCAGTTCTGTTGTTCGTTTAAATCAATTGTATGTAAATATAGCTCATTTCAACTGTAAATTATTGAAGTAGCTAGCACTCCATAAAAACTGTTTCTGAAGTTATATTTGGATTCAGCATGCAAAATTGCACATTTTCATCACTAGCCGTTTTTGAAATTTACAAATTTTTGATTTGACCCTTAAATTGACACACCCTAGCGGGGCATAATGGGATAGCGGGGCATAACGGGAAACTTCATTATTGTCGAACTTACTTACTTCAAAAATAATATAAAAAAATTAAACGGAAGTAATGCATCTTTGAAGGTGAAGGCCGAAAGCATTTTCGATTCCGAAGCGTCTTGCAATTTTTATGATGAAAAGTTGATTTTCACGCTCTCCCAAGTAAGGTACGTCCATAATCCAGAAATTGTCTAGAAACAGTGGAGCTATATTAAAGTTAGGTTATACAATCCAAGTGTAGGGTAATATATAAAGTCACATATTCCCATATGAAAATTTTTACAAGTCCAGTGTTTTGTTTCAAAATGGCGGGTTTAAAATTGTGGTATATTGGGGCATAATGAGATACAGATATCCCATTTTGCCCCATTTCATGCTTCTACAGCTATTTTTTTCCATATTTCTCATATTGTATAATATTTCATGGGTTCTATGTATCCCTCACGTCTCAAACATTGTTAACATTATAAAATGAGCAATAATAAAAATAAGTGGCACTTTTTTGAAAGCATAGAATTTTGCATGTTATGGGGCATAATGGGATAGGTATCCCATTTTACCTCAGGTGGTGGGGCATAACGGGATTTTGGGGCCTGTTGGTAAAAAAATTGTATCTCCTGTGTAGTTGATGCTTAAGAAAATTATTCTAGTCTATGTCGTACGTCATATATGCCTGCATAATGTGGGTACAAAAAAGCACTGCTTTCTTATTATTTATATGGTGTAAACTTCAAAATGCCTTAAGTATCCCGTTATGCCCCGCTCTCCCCTAGCTTATAGGCTACTCGTACCTAGAATATGTTCTTCACATCGAAACGAATCGATTATGATGTCAGGGAAAAGACTGCTACCGTATTAACTGTAGAGACTGCATAATAATTATGCGAGTATTAATAGGCAAAATTGGTCGAAGCTTTAATTCAGATCTTAAAACGACAACGCAGTTCTGTTAAAACACTAAATAGTTCATAACGTATAAGATCCTGTAAATCAACGTCAGTTTATATATCATTTCTTGATCATGCAATAGCAATTAAAGTTAAACACGCCATTAGTACCATAGCCTACGTAATGAATAATTGCAGACAGACTTTATGGGTTAGGTTCGTGAAATGTTGTCATCAGCCAAAGCATGTACGCTCTCTTCTTATTGGTTAATGGCAGTTGAAGTAGATCTGAGTTCACTATATATATATATATAATTATATATGATTATATATATATCGCTATATATATTATATATATATATAATTATATATATAATCCTCTCTAGGCGTTCTCGTTGCTTCTCTGTGTCTCAATACCATCTGTAACCGGTTCCAGCTGCTGTTGGTGTAGATACAGCCGCGGGGGTGGCCGTGGTTCCCGAGGGCAGACTGGTGAAGTATCCTGGAACGTTAGCGTAGGCGTAGCCGTGGTTGTGTGCCTCCATGTAGACGACGCGGCCAGAGACGCCGCCGCCCATCGGGGGCTGCGCTATTTCTGGGGGTCTTGGGACTAAGATTGAAATCACTTCTGGATTAACAGGTTGGGGTGGAGCAGGAACCGGAAAAGGGACTGGGAATGGCACCGGGACTGGTACCGGAACTGGCATGGGGTTGGGAACAACATCAATACCATATCCGGGAATCGATTCCGTAGGATCTTTGCTTTCAGTGAGTATTACCTGCCAAACCAAAGCGAATACCAGAGTTTTAAAAGTTTTAAACGAACCTACTATTGGTGCTACTGCTACAGCGATATTGAGAGGAATATTATCATGGGCGGAGTTTATCAGAGGAAAGAGTCGAATCTGGTGAGAAAACCTGCGCAAAAGATTGCAGGAGTTGCATTGTTGGCTTTCGACTTCATTTGGAGAGTCTCGTGACGTCAGTTTCATACTTGGGACTTTCCATCTGTATTCAGCGCTCTGTGCCATTTCGAGGCACATCTACCATCAGGCCCGGCCTTAGGGTTTGCGGGGCAAAGATATAGGCCTAGCAGCAATTAAGCGACGACAATAATATACCTCTCAATATCGCTGTAGCAACAATCAGACAGCTTAACATAGACATTAATAAGCTTTAAAGCAAAACTAATTTAGTAAGCGGGTTCGTTAACTAATTAAAAAATATACTTGGCCAAGTATATAGTCACTAGCGTAACTTATGTTTACAAGTCTCCAATGCGGGGCATAATAACAGTTCTCTCGTGTGATGTAACAGCAATAACAACAAGCACAAAAATTTAACCATAATATGTGAAGATGTCAGGTTTATTTCTATGATCAATAACAGCAATTTCAGTTTATTTATAGTTACGTTTCCATGAATTTTTAGCATAATTTTCAAGATACTGGTGGTCATTGCAACCAGGGGTAAGAATAATGGCGCTTGTTTGGAAATATTGATTGTCAGGCGTCCTTTTGTGCCCCGCTGTGACCAACAGACTCGTTTCTCTGTAATTTCGTGAGAGTAGTTTAGATCAGTCAGAAGTTAGTCGACCGAAAGCCTTCATTCAAGAGAACCTCTTAACGAAGAGAATAACTTGTAGCATAATAATTATACTGACCTCAGATGTAAGCCCTTCATACGCTTGGCATAGGACGATCGTCAGATATAGCAACAGAAGCATCTCAAGAATTGCGAGAATGATCAGAATTATTGGAAGGACGAGCTTCGCTTTAATGACGTCTGGTATACTC
This sequence comes from Lumbricus terrestris, assembly GCA_949752735.1. Taxonomy (NCBI): domain Eukaryota; kingdom Metazoa; phylum Annelida; class Clitellata; order Crassiclitellata; family Lumbricidae; genus Lumbricus; species Lumbricus terrestris. The sequence continues at coordinate 31,486,262 of OX457041.1, forward strand.
GGATTTGAGAAGTTTCCGATTGCGTTGGGGCAATTGTCGATAAACTGCAGCATATGAAAATGAAGAATATTAGGACAGCATATATATATATATTAATATATATACATATATATAACATAAATATATATATAGTGCATGGCCGGTTAGTAATAATTAGTCTACAATCTATACAGAGTCCACTTACAACATAACCACAGTGACACGACGCCCATGCCCCCGAAAGAGTGACTTTAAGTGCTAGAAGAGTTACGGGCATTGTCAAAAGACACCACTTTTACTTTCCTCAATAAACTCAATGCCCTCAGTATTCCACATTATATAATAAATGTGGAGTTGCAAATTCGAGAGAAATGGAACACAGAATTTGGCCACGGTCCATTCATGCCGACAATAGATAGAGCACCGCTGTATAGATTTAACCCACGCCACTCCTGACTTGTCTCTGAAATGTAATTACAGGGTGCGCCAAAAAGACCCCCTAGGTTTTTTGCCAATATCTTGACCAAAAGTAAGAATTTCGAAATGAAATTTAACAGACTTATAGACAATTCATATTTACACATGATGGCCAGATTTCATCAAAATATTTCAAACGGAATAAAAGTTATGCCCATTTTAGGGAGGCCACCCACCGTTTTTTGACGATTCAAAAACGTAAGGCAACAAAAGGTAGCAAAAACACGATTTTATTAAGTTTCATCTCAAATCTATATCTATAAGAATGGATCGGGATATATTTGGCCGCGATGCACGCTCACAGTTTTACAGATACTGACCTGAAACATTGCATTTAGATAAACGTTCACCAAAGCCACCAAAGTACGCTATTTTCAGTTATTTAGTCACTTGAACTTTAAAAATACAGACATTTTAAATTTCGCCATGTTAATTACGCTTTCGCTGAAGAATACGACGCCATTTGTAATCTTTTGCAATGCACGTTGCTTTTGACGTCATTTTGACGTATAGGCCAGAGAGTATATATATTAACTAAGAGGAGCGGCGCCCCATGCAGACATGAGCGTAACCAGCATTATTAAACCTTCAAAGCAGAGGGTCATAAAATTACCATTTAAAAACCCCAAACGGACGGCGAAGCCGCCCCGCAGGGACGTGTGGACCTGGGTTTGGGGTCGAAAAAACAAAGATAAATTCCGCATAGGCCAAAGAGTATATATCGTAACTAAGAGGAGCGGCGCCCCATGCAGACATGAGTTTGACCAGCAGAATTGCGGAAGACCTTCCAAGCAGAGGGGCATAAAATTGCAATTTATAAACCCCAAACGGGCGGCGAAGCCGCCCCGCAGGGACGTGTGGACCTGGGTTTGGGGTCGAAAACTTTAAATTTCCCGTGCAACGCCGGGTACCCCAGCTAGTAATTGTCATAAAATAGCTCTGATATTGCCAGATGATCATTATTGCTACTATTTAAAACGGAAACAGGGTACCAGCGTAGCCGCAGGTCACTGTAAAGTCACTTAGCAAGATGACAATCAAGTTGGTAAATAAGGAATCTGTCAGATTCATAATTTTGCTATTAAGGCAATGAAATTCAAATTTCTAAATAATGAAAATGGCCAAGGTGTTAATGACAGACAAAATGTTTATTCAGACACCTCTTGAGCAAGATCCTGGAAATATACAGTAATGCTATGAGTAGGCTAACGTTTAGGCCTACTCTGATAAACAGTGAGCAAAAATTACGAGTAAAGCTGAGTTTTAAGAGATTTGCCGTAAATGAACGGAGATCGGCTCAATGTCGATTGTTCTGGTTTTATTGAGAATGCCAATGGCCCCAAATCTCCGGATATGAACCCGATGGATTGATAATGAATTGCGGAGAGCTATGCTGGAGAAATATCACAATCTGCAGCCAAAACCAAGAGCATTAAGAGAATTAATGGGCGCATTAGAGTTGATATGGGAAGAATTGCCTTCGGAACGCGTCAACAGGGCCATCAAGAACGTTGCAAAGAGACTCAAAAGAAGTTTTGGCACTGGTGGTGGGCACATTGAACATAAGTTGTGAATCACTATCAAGTTCATATCCAAACAGTTATTTGAGATATGACTTAATAGAATCGCGTTTTTGCTACTTTTTGTTGCGTAACGTTTTTGAATCGTCAAAAAACGGTGGGTGGTCTCACTAAAAGTGATATAACTTTTGTTGTGTTTGAAATATTTTGATGAAATCTTGCCATCATGTGTAAATATGAATTGTCTATAAGCCTGTGGAATTTCATTTGAAAATTCTTACTTTTGGTTAAGATATTGGAAAAAAACCTAGGTGGTCTTTTTGGCGTACCCTGTATTGCAACTGTACAATTATGCAAATGCATCCATAGGCTACGGTATAGCGCCACATAAAACGAACTCTGAAGACACTGCAGTATGTCGGTGGCCTTCACGATCATAGACCTATTATTGTAACGGTCGTCTTAGCCCCTTAGGCTGCCCGTGTTCTGCCTCAACCTTGCCTCAAATTCGCTGGCTTAAATAAATGGACAAAATAACGAAGGCCAAACTGTATTCATGCACCTTGACAGAGCTCGCAAAACTCGTCTTGAATTTCTTTCTTCTCAAGCATAAAAATAATCAAAAAGCACAATGATATCTTTTAAATAATAATACACCCTATAAGATAATAAAATTATAACTCTGAAGGCCTCCTCGGCGATTCTTCTCTAATGACGAGAAAATATAAAGAAGTCTAATTATGAGCTCGTCTTTTGATTGAATTGTCAAAACTGCAAGGACAACAATTTTTTTGTCTACGGCTATGATAATGAAAACTAAATGCCATGCTCATAATATCACAGTCATCTTTCTGCCTGCTCATCAGTCCTTTACATGCAGTTCTGCACATCGGGCAATGCATGCAGCAGCTCCTCCATTCCTCCCTGTTCTCCGCCAGTTGAATCACCTCGTCCCATGTCACGTCCATGCATTTCAAGTCTTCTCTGATGGTTTCCGGCCAGTTTTTCCTTGGTCTGCCTCTTCCGCGCCTTCCCTCCGGAGTCCAGTCCATCACTTGTCTTGCCATCCTGGCTTCATCCATGCGGATCACATGACCCATACATTGCAATCTTCTCTTTCTGATGGTGTTCTCCATGGTCTCCTGACCTGCTATTTCCTTTTTGGTGATTTTTTTACTTTGTCTCGCCAAGAGACGTGCAGGATTTTTCTGAGCCATCTGTTGTGTGCCGCCTCTAGTCTTTTCCTGTTTGTCACCGTCATCCGCCACGTTTCCGCTCCATACAGTAGTGTACTCACCACCACTGCCTCGTACAATCGGATTTTGATCCTCATACTGCATCCACTTGTTTTCCAGATCTTCTCCAATCTTCCAAATGATGCGGTTGCTTTTCCAATTCTCTTCCTTATTTCTTCGTCACAGCTACTATCCGCTCTGCTTGAGCTTCCGAGATAGCAAAAAGTGTCCACCATATCCAGCTCTTTGTTCTCTATCTTGATCTCTTCGGTTCCTTGCCATTTTCCTATCTTCATGATCTTTGTCTTTTCTGCATTTATGGTCCAACCCACTTTTGATGCCTCTTCCTGAACTTTGGATGTCAGTGCCTTCATTCCATTCCATGTATTATCCAGCAGAGCAATATCATCGGCAAAGTCTATATCTCTCAATCTGCCTCCGTTTATCCATCGCATTCCGGTGTCATCATCCTTAGTTGTTCTCTTCATCACCCAATCCACCACCAGTGCCAAAATTCTGCCTGCTCAGCCAGTTTTAAATCTGCCTTGCTGTTTGCAAGGCATTGCATGCAGGCCCGCATTAAGGTAGGTGCTAAGGGTGCTGCAGCACCCGGGCCCGCGGGTTTTGGGGCCCGCATTTCCGGAAATGATGAAATTTCTTAGCAAGAATATTGCAACAATAATAAATACGAAGTTATCGTCAACGAAATTTTGGCAAAGTTCTCCCACACATCCGATTTATTAGCTCCAGCTTATGAATTGGTTAAAATCACAGGAACTTCTTGTTATTGTAAATTTATCTTTGGGACCAGAGCCGAATTAAGAAATGTTGGGCCCTGTTCGGGAATTTTTTGCGGATCTTCGGCCAAAAATTTTGATGACCTTTTTTAGTCGATTGGTTGAAATTTGCTAAAAATCAAAAAATTCTCGGAAATTTTTTCCCGCATGTGTGGGGCTCCCTTAAGCGTGGGGCCCCTGGTTCGGTCGAACATGTTGAACATGCCTTAATCCGGCCCTGTTTGGGAGGTATCAACAGTGATGGGCTATCTTAAATTATAAGCCATGCGGTTCAATCATTTTGACTGGCTTCTTTAAAAAAATAAGAGAAATAGGCCTAACGTTAGAAAACATGTTATTGTATAACTCTTAATTTCTTAAACCTGTTATAGCTTATCATCTTCATCTAGCTTATCATCTTCTTCTCTAGTTTTCTGCCTCCGAGGCTGAAATGTCAGATGCCTCTTCCACAAACTTTCCATAGGCCTATCCAAACGCTATTATACATAACCTGTCGTGGTCCTCATCTTGTTCGCTTCCCTTCATTTTTCCCTTCATGACCGTTCTTCGCAGTGAGTCTGCCCACAACCTGTGTCCTACCCACTTCCTTTGTCTCGATCTCTTTCACTGTGTAGGTCTACTCTTCTCCAATAATTCCTATACCGGTACATAGATAATTGGTGCAAGAGGATCATGACGCTCTAAAGAGCGGTTTGCCAGGATATTATAGGAGTCTGCGAAAGAAATATGATGCCATATTTTATTAGACCTGAAAATAGGAAGAAGGAACTTATAAATTTAAATTTAAGAATTACGATAAACTGAAAAGAGAAAGCAGGAATCCATAGAAATGGATGATAAAACATTGACATGGAGTGCATGTGGTGTTGGTTGGATGTGAGACATGAACCATGAGAGCAAACAATATGATCATAAGAAGACTGGAGGTCTTCGAAATGTGGACGTGGGGCCCGGAACAATGAAGAAAATCAACTGGATGGAACATAAGCATAGGGCTCATAAACATAAATAACAATTGAAGAAGCTCGTTCGTTCCTTCTGTCACGTATAGACCTACATCTACTAGTGTATAGGAAACTTTTCCTTAGAAACAATTGCACGCGTACGAAAGGAAATTTCCTGGCTGTATAGTGTATACTCATTAGGAAACACGGTATAATTACATGTATATGTGCGTCCATGGTAGACCAGTGGCTGACAGAAAACTGAGAGGAGGGCCCGCAAGGTTACCACAGCACCCGGGCCCGCACTAGCCTTAATGCGGCCCTGATTGCATGTAAATCAGTTGACCGATCTCTGCCCTTTCTCACGGCCTCATATACATGCATAATATGCCATCAAATATTGCGCTCAATCCACAGATGTAATACTATACCGCACTCTGCTCTTGCTAGCCTACAGCTCCATGCATGCAGAACTGTCATCTAACGATGTCCTCCGTTCGATCGTCTTCCGTACGGTTACTGTCAGGGGTTCATAATAATATTATAGCCCTCGAATTCGTTGCTCCGATCTGCGTGTAGGTCTACCGTCGTCGTCGGTTCTTAAGGTTCACTTTCATAGGCGTACGGGACATTTCGGCAGCGGGGGGGGGGCAAAAAAAAATTTTTGCCCGAAAAATCTGACGACCTTGCCCAAAATTTTCTTAGGGTTTAAAATTTTCTTAGGGTTTTCCCGTCCGAAAAATCTGACGACCTTTTTTTTTTTTTTTAGTCATCCGCCCAAAATTTTCTTACGATTTTCCCGTCCCAAAAATCTGACGACTTTTCCCCCCTGCGTGCCCGAAAAATTCCTCCCGTACCTGTTTTGCCCGAAAAAAATTTCCGATTTTTTTTCCCCCGACCATGCCTCTTTTGCCCGAAAAACACATTTGCCCGAAATTTGGGGGGCATTTGCCCCCCTGGACCTCCGCCTCGTACGCCTATGTTCACTTTCCTCAACCGGTTGATAGTCATAGGCGCCACCACCCTATGGAACCCACGGGACACGTCCCTCCAACTTCTGATAGGCTTGGGACGATCCCTCCCAACTTCCGACGAGAGACTTGGGTCGGTCCCTCCCAACTTTTGCCACTGGCTGCTGCTAATAGCCATTTCAATATAGATTGGCATATCAAAAGCGTAGTTTCTCAGCATTAAGGCTGAATCAAGAGCGTTTTAATCCTGCATATGCATCTTACCCCGACCGTGTTGGCGTCTCGCAGAATACACGTTAAACTGTTGCTAAGTGTGAATCACGGAAACTGATCTTTGGTGATAATATTATGTGACTCTTGAGTCTTGGCTTTATTCCAGTAAGCCTATTTTCGTGCCTGATTTGAATGTTTTTGTCTTTTCAAATGCAAAATATCAAGCCATATGGCAGTCAAATGTGCCAGAAATTATTATTTTATGTAATTATACACATATTTAGGATTCATTTAGTTAGGTTTTGCTCAATTGTTCTTTTTGCTCTTACTGTTTTTGTAACTGTGGTAACGTATATCTGCACCATGGTCGTAGACTTAGGGGGGATAGAGGGTGACGGTCCCTCCAAAGTTTGCGGTGAGGGGCGGAGGTGCTTATATCCCTCCCCAATTTTTCACAAATATTTCATAAATATAATCACAAATTTCTGCAATGTTGTCCATTGTTTATCCATAATGAGAATTTTGTTTAGATGACAGCCTAAAAAGTTACCATAACAGAATGAAAATTAAAATAATTAAGGAATGGGAGGAGACATTTATTACAGTCTTAAACCATGTATTGCGCAATCAAATTATGAGAAAATATTTTGAGATTGCGGCTTAAGAAATCTGAAAAATTCTAAACAATCGTAGGGTACACTTTTGAAGTCTTAAGCCACAACTATTAACACTGAAATAATTTCGTTAAAATTACAGTCTAAAATGCTGCCATTACAGTTCTAAAGGTAAAATGATTAAGCAATGGGCTTTATTTATTGGGACAATAATGGGACATTTATTGAAGTCTTAAAACATGTCTTTCAGCAATGAAATTATGAGAAATTTTGTAGAGATGACAGCTTGAATGTTACTAAATTTTAGAGCATGGAAATTTGATTTAAAAAAATAACATTTGGAGGAAACGCTTTTGAAGTCTTAACTATCAAAGACTACCAACACTGAAATGATGAGCAATTTGGTAAAATTACAGCCTAAAATGCTACCATTGATGTGTGGAAATTTAAAAAAATCGAGATTGGGAGGGCACATCTCCCTCCTCAAACACTCCTCTTGTTCACCGGCGCTTTGCGTCTCGCATATCGTCCTTTGGCCGTTCGTCTGTTCTACCCCCCTCTCCAAAGCCGGTGTCGCGTGACAGAGTCTCCCTCCTAAAAGTCTCCCCCCGGAGACTTTATTTCGAAACAGATTCTCCCTCCGGAGGATCTGTTCCAGAATAAATTCGCCCCCGGAGACTATATTCTGAAATAAAGTCTCCGTGGGGAGAGAATATTTCCGCCTTCCACGAAATAAAGTCTCCCCCGTTCAGCGTGAAATGGGCTACAGTTGCATCAAATTTAGAGATGAGCAGGCTAAACGGTTAGTTTACGTTGCCAGATATATATAACAAGAAAACATATAAAACTTTTACTTCAGAAAATTTCTTCCAATACAGAGTTTCAGCCAGGGAGAGACTCTGTTTCGGGGGAGACTTTGTATCGGGGGGAGACTTTATTTCGTGACACCGGCATCAAGTCTTCGACTATGGTCTACACTGTCAGGAGATGGAAATGGACACATTATGATGTTTCTCATTCTTTAGTTCCGCTGTGTGCTGATTTATATATTCGAATCAATGGATAATTTGGATATTTGTTGTATGACTATAGTTTTGGTACCATTTTACCGCTTCTAAGATACATAGGTTTCTCTAATAATAAAACTATTAAAAAGGAACTTCTGCCCGTTTTCGGGTTAGATGGAAATGAAGACTCATGATTCTCATTCTTTGGTTAAACTGTATCTTAAATTATCTGTGCATTAAAATCGATGAATATGTTTGTTGTATGACTTCTGAAATTTAAGATAGGCTTTGCATCCCCAGAAACTGTACCATTTTATTTGTAAGCAATGTCAAATGTCAATTGCTATGGCTCATCAAGTGATTGATCGACTGATTTCGGTCTAGACTTTCACAGATCGAGGTGGTTTAGGTACTTCTATTTCGATATCATTGTTGCAAAATTTCCGGTAGGGCTAGAACCCAAAAATGCACTCGATTTGGTATCAAATGCTCAAGATTGCGTCGGTTTCTGGAGGCTCTGCCCTAGACCCCGCTGTGAGAGCTTACGACGCTCCCAATATCTCATAATTGTTAGGGGCTTCTTGCCTTCGGAAATCGCAGCTTCGCGCGTGTCGCGCTCGCTATTATTACTCATACTCACAATTTTCATTCAGCCCCCCCATCTTTTAGGACGTGGTTGCGCCTATGCTTATACCCACCGACCACCGTACACCTATGCCTATACCACCTACACCGACTACCTGCATGCTTCATGCACAATCGAATTCCGACCGAGCCTGACAACAGAGCAACGAGTTCCCGGCTATGATTTCTTTTAAGTCAACAGTCAACGGAGAAAGACTTTTCAGCCATCAATGGAGAGAGGCCTTTCAACTATCAACGAAGGGAGACCCTTCAACCATCAACGAAGGGAGACCTTTCAACCATCAACAAAGGGAGACCTTTCAACCATCAACGAAGGGAGGCCTTTCAACAATTAAAGGAGGGAAGCCCTCGGCTGTGCAGCCTGTGCTTATGCTAATGGCATTGAAAATATCATTGAACAAAATGAGACTCAATTCAGAGTGTAGACCTACATGTATATGCGGAAATTCACAAATTACTTTCAGCAAAAGTCTATTATTTTGTCTGACCGTTGAGACTACATCCGTTGTAAAGTTTGTACATCAACCGAAATTCTTAAGTCTTCTTGCGTACCTCTACCGTGGTGGGCCAAAAAATTAGTCCCTGGGTTCTTTTTATAATAATTATTTTATATCAATCAAAAGCAAGACTTCTAAAATCAAGTTTTAGAGGCTTGAAAGTATATACCTAATTCATATTTACGTAGGTTACTACAGACAACTTTCACCGAAACATTTCCAGCAGAACAAGTTTATAGGCTATCACTTTTAATGAAAAAATTATGTCCACCCACTGGCTTTTTATTATTCAAGCTATCGCAATCGCAATCTCCAAATTTCTAGAGCGCCACTTAAAAGCCAAAGCGCAGGGCACCAGCTTATTCACGAGCGCTGACGCTTGTTCACCCGACCTAAACATTGGTTCCACACAGAATCGGAAGTATATAGATTAAACTAGACTGCCTGACGATGAGATGACTGCTAATTAATATTACCGTCGCTTCCTCCGCTGCACTAACTGCTAGGATGGCTGGAGCAAAGAAGAAGGCAGACACGGAGCTGATGATGGCCAACGCTCTGAACTGAAAAGAAATCACAGCAACACGTTTGACTCAACAATTATTTATCAAACTTTCATTTCATAGAAATAAATTTATACGATGACATCAGCGACAATAATTTTCAACATGACTTGTGTAGTTGGCTCCATGCACGCTGTATAGCTGTAAGCCGCTACTATAATAATTCTGCAGCATAACATAGTTTTAATGTGAGATGAAAACGTGAAAGTGATGATAGCCAAATACAAAATAGCATGGTGAAGATTAGCGTATAGCCTATACTACTGTTGCACTTAGTTTACTTCAGCCTGCGACCAATTCGCGCTAAATAATGGGGCTTGAGTAGCTTATGATTGTCAAAATGTGTTACTGGACAAAATCGGTTCTTATAAGGCAAGCAGATCATAAACGTGTGAGTGTAACGCGGTGAGCGCTCGGTCTGTAGACCAACGATTGATCCTTGGGCGAGCGAACTACGTAATATGACAGCTAAATGACAAGTTGTTCGCGAGAATAGTAATCTTATGACATTGACTTGCGTACATTGGAAGAGTAAATGGTAAATGGTAATTCTGGGATAGGCTAAGGCCTCGAGACCATAACCTGGGATTCGTTCATTACTCGCTCAAGGGCAGATGCGAAGGAAATGACAGCAGCGTTCACTTCGTTTCTCATCATAGACTGATCATATTGTTGTGAGCACTACATTCCAATGTTTTTTAATTATTCAAATGCATCTGCCTTTGTGTCGTTAGCGATTGTCTTACCACACGTCCGTAGTTGTCCATCACATATATCGCCAAAATTCCAGTGACGAAGATCTGTCGAAAGAAAAAGCGCAAACTATGTAACTGAATGAGAAGAAGGAGAAGGAGAAGGAGAAAGAGGAGGAGAAGAAAGAGGAGGAGGAGGAGGAGAAGGAGAAGGAGAAGAAGAAGGAGGAGGAGAAGGAGGAGGAGGAGGAGGAAGAGGAGAAGGAGGAGGAGGAGGAGCGCCTGAAGACAATGTGGCAATTAATTAGAGTGGTAGACGTAGTCATCAGCAAGAACGCAACGAATATTCGCTCCATTCTAAGCATAGTTCACCTCCAGCTGCTCTTTCTTCCAAGTCTATTTCAAAATGTCTTACAACGTAAATCTAATTAAAACTTCCTTCTGTTCTAAGTGTAGTAAAAATGACCCATGCCTCGATGCGGCTTACACTGAACATACAGTCCTACAAATGTCTAATTTTCAAAGTAAAAGTAAAAGGATCAGTGTAAATCATCCATACAAATCATAGTAGCCCATGGGCGACCGCAGAAATTTTTGCAGGAGGGGCAAACAATTTTCAATTGTCACGGTTACACGTTTTAGTAGCAAGAGCTTGAAAAATGCAAAGCTGCAAATTAAGAACACGGGCATTTTTCAAAGAGGTTTTTTCATGCAAATTTCTCAATTTCATTTTGTGTACCGATATCATTTTTAATATGAATAGTTTCTTTCGTGCGAAAAAATGGTTAGCAAATTTCTAAACGTAGATTTATGACTTTCACTGTTTGAATCATTCGTATCATTAGCACTTTAATGCGAAGAAATGTTTAAAAACCGAAAAATAGTGGTTGTAAAAATAAGTGTCAATTTTCCAGGGGAGGGGGCAAGTGCCCCCTTGCCCCTATGTGCGGGCGCCCATGTAGTAGCCTACTAATCGCAACGCTGTTCTAAGCATGATCATAGGCTAGTTAGGCGCTTTTAATCATAGAGACTTACTGGTATGGAGGCCCAGATGCCTGGCACCACCCAAGCGAAGAACCACGGAATCCTCAAGAAGCTGGAAGTACTTCTGCAATATCCGACATCAGACAGCGCGGCCACAATGACGTCAGCGATCTCAAAAGAAAACGTCAGGATGGCCAGGATGCTGATTAAGTAGCCCAGACAGCGGTATCGTCGACTTCTAAATGGCTTTACTACAACTGCACACAAACAATAATAAAATGTCGATAGCCTACTTCAGAATTATGTTAACAGTGATAGCAGTGTTATATAGATATTGGTAGTAGCCTAATATTTTTATTTATTATTATTTATTTATTCGGTAACCATATAATGAGCCAATAGCCAAGGCCCCCATCCAGTGTAGGAAGCAACACAGTGGCGTACCGAAGTAACCAAAGCAACGGACAAAAATGCAATGCAGTTATACAATAAGAGAAAAACCTCTTATCTACTGACAACCCATTCCAAATATCAATCAGTGAAGGTACATTAGAATTCTGCGTCATTTGCATCGTGACGATGAAAAGTTCGGAGCCGCTGAGTAGAAACCCCAACTATTTAGCACAGGAAGTTCTATGAAGTAGGCCTATATTATAAGTGAAGTTCATGTTTAAATAATCTAGTTTTAGCCTACGTTGGCAAAGGCATTGAAGATATGTAGAAAGAGAGTTCCAAAATAAAATCAGCACATTGTATAGAGCAGCGTTTTACAATTTTCGGGGCAAAGGAACCCTTCACGTCAAAATATTTTCTTGTGGAAACACACTCTCAGCCAAACGCGTTGAAGCATGTGTTGCGCCTGGGAAGCATAGGCCAACTAACAGGCCTCTACAATCTACGTGTAGCTATAGCTAAACACACGCTATTGTAGAAAGTTTATTATCCTATTAAAATTGCACTGTTTTAGAAACTAGCCTATGCATGACTCATGGCTAACTACACGTTTCGCGTGCAGTTAGTGGGGCATTCTTTAGCCAGCCCATTCCAAATATCAATCAGTGGGGGTACATTGGAATTCTGCGTCATTTGCGTCGTGACGATGAGAAGTTCGTATATACTTCCGCGGTCTTCATTGGAAGAGTTAGCTCAACTTAACTTAGCTGGTTTTTCGTCTCCTTTCAATGAATGGTTTCGCATCAGTTTATTATCATAAATCATATTAAGAAAACATTTAACCAAATTCGCTTCCAGGTCGTGAATATGATAAGATGGACAATTTTTCTGACCAAATGTTTGCGTCGAAAACATCATCCATTTCAACAACAAAAAATCATAGGCTATGAGGTTGGAAAGCATTCAAAATTATTAAATTCAACAAAATAGGTATTGAACCCCAGCTTACGTGACAGTTAGACCTATTCAATTTTGTTAAGACTTATTGGGTTCGGTTACATCGGTAATCAGATAAAGTAGACTGTAAGAATATTCCGTGGTTTAAACTACAGTCTCGTCGCTATAACTTAACGATGCACGGTCAAGTCTGTGGGTTCATGCCCGCTTCAGTTTCATTTGAGAAGAGCTCAAAATTAATGTCCTAAGGGCCGACAACTTTTAGGGGCCCGGCGGCGTGGTTGTGATAAATAGTTTAGGCTTGTGATTGATGCCCTTCTGAAAAATTGACAATCTGATTAAAATCATATTTGTAGGCCTATGTAATAAATGCTAGATGCAATATCGTACGGTAGAACGACTCGTGACACCATTTGAAAACTTTAAAAAATAACTTTGTCACACTCACACTTGCTAATCTTTAATCAATTTCAAGAGAGACTGATATTAATTTTGCATCCGACATTTTAGCAATGGCAATAAGACTCGTCTCAGGACTCAGGAGCATTCGGTGCACCGCACCGAATGTGTTAAAAACGGTCCTGTTTATCAATCATCATTCAGAGTATCAGTCACTGACAGTCAGCACGATGGGACAATGCCCAGTTTAAAAATATTCGTTTCATTTATTGAATGAATTGAATGAGGCCGAAGTAGGCCCTATTGTGTCAACCAGATTATTATTAAGGCCTACTATTATTGCATGTGCACTCAATCTTAGCATATAACTCTCCTTCACGATCGTCTCCCATTGAATGGTCTTCGCAACTGTGAAACGTTTCAAACGAATCCGACAGAAATTCAGAGAGGAAGCACATGGGAGTCAATGTATATGAACTCTGTTCCAGGGCCATCAATCAATCAATTATATGTTTTAAGAAGTTTGTAGCCCTAGGCACAAACTCTAACATTAAACGTAGCCTAACTAGAAATCCGCCTCAATGTCTCAGTGTCATAATTATGTACAAAGTGTTGCATTAATGCATTTGTATTTGAAAAATAGTTAGACGGGCGCTACCGGTACATACATTTCACGTGATTAAGTTATGTGTAATCTTGCTATATTTAATAGCATAGTACTAAACCGACAACACAACTTACACAACAATCTCTAGGGCCTATATGGCTAATAAATGGCAGTTTTGTTTAACACGCTTTTTGGTTTTTACTGTTAATTTGTTATACAAATTAAAAGTAATTTAGATTGCAGTAAGTAAATGTACGAATTGCCAGGACAATTTCTTACAAACGTCGCATTCGTGTTTTGATCTTAGCAAAATCTCTTATAGGCTATCGGCCCCCTCATCGAAATTCAAAGATTCTGGCAGAAAGTTTGAATCGTTCTTGCATTGTTAGATTCCGAATTTCATTTTTGACTCGTTTGGCTCTTAGCCTAAGTTTTAAGAAAGAATGTTCACGGTACATTTGCCAACATCACTGACAGATGCATTCTTATTGCAATTTCAACGTCTGGAAACGTTGATTCCAGATTAGACTATCATTCGTTATCATGGCATAGGCCTAGAATATTATTGACATAGATAGCACTGATGTTTCACAAATGACACTGACGTAATACACGTGCTCGAGTTCTGAAATTATTGTTTGGCCTATACAGGGTGCGCCAAAAACAGACCCCCTAGGTCTTTTGCCAATATTTTGACCAAAATTAAGAATTTCCAAATGAAATTTTACAGGCTTATAGACAATTCATATTTACACATTATGGCCAGATTTCATCAAAATATTTGGAACGGAACAAAAGTTACATCACTTTTAGTGAGGCCACCCCCGTTTTTTGACGATTCAAAAACGAAGCGCACTTTGTTAAGGTTTTTGCCATTATCTTGGCCAAAAGAAAGAATATCGAAATGAAATTTTACAGGCTTATAGACAATTCATATCTGCACATGGTGTTCAGATCTCATCAAAAATATTTCATACAGGACAAAAGTTATAGCACTTTTAGTGAGGCCACCGACCGTTTTTTGACGATTCAAAAACGAAACACAACAAAAAGTAACAAAAACACGATTTTATTAAGTCTCATCTCAAATAACTGTTGTCAAATGAACTTGGTAGTGCTTCACAACTTGTGTTCAATGTGCCCACCACCAGTGCCAAAACTTCTTTTGAGTCTCTTTGCAAAGTTCTTGATGGACCTGTTGATTAATCTGACAGATTCCTTATTTACCAATTTGATTGCCATCTTGCTAAGTGACTTCTCAGTGACGCGCAGCTACGCTGGTACCCTGTTCCCTTTTTAAATAGTAATAATAATGATCATCTGGCAATATCAAAGCTATTTGATAACAATTATTTGAGATGAGAAAAAAATCGTGTTTTTGTTACTTTTTTGTTGCGTTTCGTTTTTGAATCGTCAAAAAACGGTGGGTGACCTCCCTAAAAGTGGTATAGCTATTGTTCTGTTTGAAATATTTTGATAGAATCTGACCACCATGTTCAGATATGAATTGTCTTTAAGCCCGTAAAATTTCATTTCGATATTCTTACTTTTGGCCAAGATATTGGCCAGAATAGTTAGATTGGGTTTTTTGTTACTTTTTGTTGCGTCGCGGTTTTGAATCGTCAAAAAACGGTGGGTGACCTCACTAAAAGTGGTGTAACGTTTGTTGTGTTTGAAATATTTTTATGAAATCTGGCTATGATGTGTAAATATGAGTTGTCTATAAGCCTGTAAAATTTCATTTGGAAATTCTTACTTCTGGTCAAGATATTGGCCAAAAGCCTAGGGGGGGTCTTTTTTGGCGCACCCTGTATATTCGTTTTATTGAGTTCTTGCTGACATATCGCAGCCAATTACAAATAAGAAATAATGATACAGAAAATCATAATAATTCAATCAAATGGGTGGAAGTCAGAAAGAGGGGCAATGGTCCACGGGCGCCCCAGAAATTTTTTCAGGAGGGGCAAGACACGTTGGTCGCGGCTAAATTTTTTGGTTGCAATAATGTAATCTGCGGCTGGCAAATCGGTGATGAGTGATGGCTGAAAATCACAATCTGCGCAATTGAAGGGTAAGAACTGTGAAAACAACTTAACATTGGAGGTGGAAATGAAGTGATAAAATCCGTTTTGGATTTTGGTAAGTTACATTGGTTTTCCAAGTTCACTACCGAATAGGCCTACTCTCAGGGCAGCATCTACTAACCGTGAGACTTTGATTGGGCTTTTTTCATAACTTGAAATTTGAAAACAATCGAGATAGACTAGAATATAGGGATGAGAGAAATTTCATAGGCCTATTAAAAATTAGCACTAGCCTATCAAGGCATATCCTACCACTACTAAATTCTTTGATAGCGTTGTTAAAAGGAGCTCTAGATGAATAAAAACGAATAAAATAGGCCTATGAAGGAAGCTGTGCGCCAAGAGTTAAAATAATTGTTGATTCGGGCCTATATACTTTTATAGTGATCTAAGAATATTGCCAATAAACTTGTATAATATAACTAAAATGTAGAAGATTGTTTTAAATGTATTAGGCTACTGTTCTGTATTTGCAGAATCGTAAGAACTGATAACAATGATGACAATAATTGCTAAGCAATGTTATCGTAAATTGCTATTGCGTAGTCGCGAGGTATCTTTTGTTTTTGGCCACCGCGGGGCCCCTTGTTGCGCGGGGCCCTAGACATGTGCCTCGCGCGCCTATAGGCCTTAAAACTGCTCTGCTCTGTTCCTCTGTCACATGATGAGGTCGGAAAAGATCTGCAGCTTCTATAGAAGCTTATTTCGCAGAGGCCAATAAGTTGATTTGTTTGAACACTCGTCGTCAGTCTCTCGTCCTTCATTTATGCAAAACGCAGTTATTCGTCAGAATTCGTTCGCTGTCGGTATTTAACTGGTTAAACAGTTTAGGTTTTAAAAAGCAGTTAAATTCGATTGAATTACCAGCTTCCGTTGTCGTTGTCTTTCCTTCCAGTGCATTTTTTCCAGGTGTTGGTAGGATTTCAGGTTGTGCTGGTCGGATGGGGGCCTTAAATGAGTCAACGTACCCGAATGGAGGGTAGGACAGACCATTTGGAGAGTCGCCGCGAAAGAAGTAAGGATGGTAGGAAGGGTATTCATTGGTTCGACCGATGTATCCTGCGTAACCATTCGAATCGTCATCGATCCTTTCCAGCGTAACGTTCTTCTGATAACCTTGATAGCTCGGTGAATACCTCGGGTAGATCCGCATCGGTGACTTCGATGTCACCCTCGGAAAATAATCAGTCGCCATCCCTTGAATCAAGTCATCCAGATGTCTCAAAAAAATGCTTTCAATTTAAAGTTGTAGGAAAATCGCTCGACGAAAACTTCATCCTTGCCATCGGTGGAAAAATGGCGAAGACTGGATATGTAAATTTCGCCAATAGCTACACCCTGTTTTGGGCGTAGGCCTACTAGCGAAGGAGCTTCTGCTGTGCTTGAGCGACTCTCTTTAAGCTGTAGGGTAGTCGCGCGCCGCTGAATAAGAATAGAAGGCGAATAAGCAGGGGCTTGGGTTGCAACATACGAATGCACTCGAGCAAGCAGCGCAATCGGGCGGTTCCATTTCTAACAGAAAAACAAATCTTCGGAGCATGCTAAGTTACCTCTTGCACAGTGGTAGTGTAAATGCTACTCGGTGGTCCCACCTTTTCCTCCTTCATATCTATTACTCTGCATAAGACGCCCATTGGATAATTCGGAGTGTTATGCGTAGCAGTCCTAAGCCCCGTATGCTGCCACCGGCTCAGTGAAGCGTAGGACCTAAGTCACGTTCCGCGGCCTAAGACGCTAGGACGAAGGTAATTGCTCTGCGCGCCACGCCAGATAGGCCTCTACCATTTGTATAGTCACAGCAAAGAATAGCATTCCTGTTGCTTTGATATTTTGCCACATCTCTTCCTGTTTTACCATTCGGCTTGTCTGCCCTCCACTTCTAACCTCAAACATTACGTATGTACTCCTTCTATGGTGGCCAACCATGTGGTGCTATTCATTCAACGTATAATAGATGTCGCAGATGTCAGAATAAATTCTCTTTCCTCTTCATCCGATGCTGCTCGACCATTGGCATTATGCATAGGCAGGAGCACTTGGCCCTGGGTCTTTGGAGGGAGGGGATCGAACAAGCGGTGGAAGGACGATCTCCGAGGCGCGAAACACAAAGCAAGGGAAGGGTTTGGAGAGAGGATGTGTCCCTCCCCACTGTCGAACAAATTTTGAATTTCCACACTGCAATAGTAGCATTTTAAGCTGTCATTTTTTTTTAGCAAAATTGCTCTTCAGATTCAGTGCTGATAGTCGAGGTTTAAAGTTTCAAAGTCTTTCTCCATCGTTTAGATTTGTTAAATTTCCACATTGTAGTAATAACATTTTAAACTGCCATTTCAACAAAAAATTTAATAATTCTTTGCTGAAGCAAATAAATTGTTGCTTCCCTATTGCAGTGGTAGCATTTCAGGCTGTCATCTTAAAAAAGGTACATTAATTTAATGCTGATAGTCATTGTTTAGGACCTCAGCAGTGGCGGTGCCAGGATTTCAGTTTTGGGGGGGGGGCTAAAGGGGGTTATTCGTCCAAAAATGTTATTTTTACATGGGAAAAAAAGGATGGCCTTTTTTAGGGGGCTTAGCCCCCCCCCCATAGCTCCCCCTAGCGCCGCCACTGGACCTCAGTGAATCTCCTCCCATTGTTTACAATTTTTTGCGCATTGTAACTGTAGCATTTGCAGCCGTCATCTTAACAAAATTGCTCATGATTTCATATAGGCTACGTGGTTTTAGACCTCGATAAATGTCCCTCCCCATTGTTTAACTTTTTATCTGCACACTGCAACGGTAGCATTTTAAGCTGTCATCCTAACAAAATTGTTCCTTATGGATGAACAGTAGATAACGCTGTCGAAACTTATAGTGATATTTACCAAACATTTCTTAAATATTTGGGGGAATAAGCATCTCCGTCCTCTAACCACAAAGTTCGGGGACCATCCCATCCTGTTCCCTTTAGGTTCCCACCCCGACCATAATTATTGCAGCACAATGCGATTGCCCATGCAAGCAGTCACGCCAGCGATTTCCATTTTGACGACCACTCTGTGTAATAGGCCTACATCTGAGCAAAGACCGATTAATTAAGATTTTATGTTGAAGTCCTGCAACATCGGCTAATATACCGATGAGCATAATAATATTATTATTCGTAAGTCTGTCCATTGCAGATGATGCCTGGGTTATAATACTTATGGCTTATCACGGCTGCTCTACTCTTGCTACTCTTGCACCTCCAATAGGCCTATGAAGAAGCAGAAGGCAGAAATTTGCCGACCCAATGGCAGCTTACAAAATGGACAAAATGGAACCTGGCTTGGTTTACATAATTACAATGCTGGTGAATAAGCAGACCTACCTAATGCAATTTCAGTATACTTTGAGAAATTTTTTAAAAATTTATTAGTATTTAATTTTTTTGCAGTTGTGATTATTTGCACTACAGCTAGATTCCACTCAAGTAGGCCATAATCGATAGGCCTACCGTTTGCATGGGCGCCCGCAGGAGGGTTGAAAGCCAATGGTCATTGTTACAGTTTTAAGAAAGAGCTTGAACATGCAAGGCAGAAAGTTATAAGAGCATGTTTATTTCTAAAGCGATCTCCAAACGTACATTTCTGGCTTTCACTGTCTGTATCATTCGTATCATTGGTGCATCAATGCCAAGAAATTTGTTAAAAACCCAAAAGTAGTAGTCAGGGGCTTCTATCCCTATACATGGCGGGCGCAGCTTGCGCCCAGTGAAAAATAGGGGGGAATCAGAAGACAGCCAACATTCACGTCGGTTGGGGGGAAGGTCGGACATGGAGGGAAGCGTTCAATCTAGGCATCACTAAAGGAAGATAGTAAAGGAAGATTCCCCCAGAAAAAACTTCCCCTCCATATAAATTTGGACAAAATGGTAGGCCTAATAGTTTTGTTTGTTTGTTTGTATGTGCACTTGTTATAGCGCCTCTTCAAGCTCTCTCTCTGCTCAGAGGCGCTCCCGAATGCAGAGCGGACACTGCATCGGAGTTTCACGCCGAAGCGCTGAGCAATTGCGAGTGAAGGACTTGTCCAAGGTCCCTACGCGGCCTGGTAGATTCGAACCTCGAACCTTCCGGCTTCAAGGCAACGACGCCACCACTACACCACCGCGCCCCACAGTTGTAAGCAAAATGTATACACTTTATACACTTTGAGTTTTTAGTTAGGCTACTATCTGCATTTTTGAATTACATGAACTGCTGTAGCCTAACAGCTATAATATACAATAAAAATTTCCTATTACATGATTATAATTATGTTTTTACTATTTTAATAAATAATACAATCATATTATAATCGAAAAAATAATGTTAATACAAATACTATTTTGCACAACTAAATGGCTTCTCTCCAATGTTATCTTTCAAATTTTAGACAGTCAAATTTGGTCCTTGAACACTTAGTAAAGCAACATCATTATTACGTGGGATACAATGTAGGACCTACATTGTATTTTATTGTAATGCATTGTGCTCTAAAAATGTATGTAACGCCTCTCGAATGCACACCGATCAGAGCCGCAAAACATATGGCTGCCCAATTTTGGCAGCAATTCCTCCACTGAAACAGTAGGGTAATTTTGCTAAGAGGACAGCTTAAAATGCTGAAATTGCAATGCGGAAATCGCAAAAATTTCTTATGGGAGGGGCACATACCCTCCCCATACCAGGTCTCTTCTAGGCGCTACACATGCTTCGGCGATCGTCTGCTGGATGCTCGTTTGTCCCTCTCCAAACAAACCTTCATTCCCACACTAGAAGAGGGCATGCGCTAGATTGCATTATATTGCATACACAGAGGAAGGCCGGTCCAGAAAAGGGGGGAAGAAAATGGATTGCGCCCGGTTGCTTAGGGGGGATAGAAGCCCCTGGTAGTAGTGAAAAACATATGTGCCCAATTTGTGCAGTAAGTTGGGCAACCACGTCAATGGTGGCAGAGACATATCAAAAAGAGCCAGCAGGGTAAGTTAGGCTCTGTTAAGCACAGAGTAGATGTCAGAAAGTAGAAAGAGAAAGTGCTGGAAGTTTCGGCGAAGTGACGAAACCTTTAACCCCTTTGGTTGTGAGAGAGAAGGCCAGACCGTTCCAGATAACGAAAAAGTTGTAGGGAACAAACCGTTCAAGAATCTTAGAAAGGAAAGAGAAGTCATGGAAGTCATGGTAGTTCAGACACATGTTTGAATCCAAATTAGGTTTCTTGATGGTGGGAGAAACGACAGCTCGTTTTTCTGATACCAATCAGAGAGTGACCTATTAAATAATGAACGGTAAAATATCATCAACATCGTCAGTAATAATGAATGTCGGAAGAGGGTCCAATTCGCAGGACTTCAGATTGGAAGAAACAAGCAGGTGGGGAGGATCGGTCGAAAACCATCGAAGACGGAGTTGGCCGATATGTGATGAAGGGCGGTGGTGAATTGGCAGTTGATGCTTGAAGGTCATCCATCTGGTGGACATCATCACAAGTCACTGGCTGATAAGGACGGTCCTCTGGCTGTCGTGAAGAGCGTCCCTGTGGAAATGGACAACCACAACTAGACCTGGGAGTGACTTTGGTCGGCCAATCTGATCCCACTTAACTCTAAACTTAAGTGACTTGAGGTCGACTTGAAGTCGACGACTTGGAGCCAAAACGACTTGACCTGACTTGGCAGAAAAACAACCGACTTCCGACTTGAAGTCGACTTCTGACATGGTAATAACCTACAATATAGGCGTTCGTACGGCTAATAATGCAAGAAGTCAAGTCAATTTTGCCTGGCAAACATTAACTTCATATACCGATGAATAGTGACAGGGCCGTAAATCCTGGGGAGGGAAATGAGGGAATTCCCTCCCCAGTTTGAAACCTGGTGAGGGAACGTGAAGGAATTACTTTCCCCCCACCCCCCAATGTTTCTCGGCTGTGTCACAAATCTTAGGGTCAGCAAGCTGTTGGCGATTGCCAAAGTCTCGTGGGATGAATAGGCTATTATTGCTCCAATCGTGGATGCCTGAAGACTTGCTATGTGGAATTGAAGGTCACAAGGCTATAAGAGGTGTAAATGTGTCCACTGAAGATAGAATCTCTTCTTGATTAATACAAAGCGGGAGGAATTTATGATGTGGCAGCCCAATGCCCCTCTCCGGTCTGCTGATCAACTTGATCACCCAGTTCCTCGGGCAAGTACTACCATGGCCCCAAACCGGACCTTTGCCGTTGTAGACCCTTCTATGTGGAATGACCTCCCTCCCTCCCTCTATCCATAGGTAGATCTTATTACAGGTTTCATCTTCAGCCCTACGCTGCTTGATGTCTTTCTTACTTTCTCAGGCTATCACGCTGAGAGCGTCTCTGAATAGCTAGTACAGTAAGAGGTGCTTTATAAATTCTCCTACACAATGAAACACAATACATACATACATACATACATACATACATACATACATACATACATACATACATACATACATACATACATACATACATACATACATACATACATACATACATACATACATACATACATACATACATACATACATACATACATACATACATACATACATACATACATACATACATACATACATACATACATACATACATACATACATACATACATACATACATACATACATACATACATACATACATACATACATACATACATACATACATACATACATACATACATACATACATACATACAAGCCGACGCTTCCTCGCTGCGATCTCTCGAGCTACCGACCGATCTCAAACCTGTCGTTCTTGTCAAAGCTTCTCGAACGCGTAGCCAGCATCCAGCTGACCGAGTACCTGTCGTCGACCGGTCTTCTACCAGCCAATCAGTCGGCCTATCGGAGTTGTCATTCAACCGAGACCGCACTACTGAAGGTAGTCAATGACATCATCGAGGCGATCGACGCAGGTAACCACGCTCTGCTCGGTCTGCTGGACCTTTCAGCCGCGTTCGATACCGTCGACCACGACATCTTGGTTGAGCGCTTATCAAGAACATTCGGGATCCGATCGGTCGCGCTCGACTGGCTTCGCTCCTACCTCAGTGGTCGCCAACAGTCAGTGCTCTTCGACGGGTTTTTTTCATCCGTCCGCTCCCTCGTCTGTGGAGTCCCTCAGGGCTCCGTGCTCGGTCCGCTGCTTTTCCTACTCTACACAGCCGACGTGGGAGAGCTTGCCACGAGTCTCGGCCTGTCATCACACTTCTATGCCGACGACACGCAGCTCTACACGTCAGGACCTCCATCAACGGCTGTACACCAGCGGCAGCGAATGGAGCTTGGTATTGAGCGGATCGCAGAGTGGATGAGATCGAACAGACTGCGGCTCAACCCCGAGAAGACAGACTTTATGTGGTGCGCAACCAGTAGACGGTGCCTTCATCTTGACACCGGTGCGCTCAGCGTCTGCGGGGCTTCGATCACGCCTTCGACCTCGGTGCGTGATCTGGGCGTTGTGCTGGAGTCTGACTTGTCCATGAGGCGCCATGTGGCTAGGACGGTCAGCAGCTGTTTTCGCCAGCTCCGTCTCATCAGGAGCTGTATCAAGTCCTTGCCTTTCGAGGCCGCTAGAGCAGCCGTCTCTGCTTTCGTCATCTCTCAAGTGGACCGCTGTAACAGTCTGCTGGCCGGAGCGCCTGCGTGTCTTTTGGACGGACTTCAGTCGGTGCTCAATGCCGCGGCCAAGCTCATTTGTAATAGGAGGAAATATGATCATGTTACACCACTCCTACGCGACGTCTTGCATTGGCTGCCTGTCCCGTTCCGAATTGAGTTCAAGCTCAGTTTGCTGGTCTACAACTCGCTTCATGGGACTGCGCCTGAATACATCCGCGACCAGTGTTTAATCTAGACGTCTCTGGGGGGGGGGGGGGAAAGTTCCCCCCCAGGATTGACATTTCCCCCCCCAGAAAAATTTCACAAAATGATATTTTTTTAGTTACTGTTTTCATCATTGTTTTACATGAAGTGTTATAATATACTGTGATACTATTTACTATTATAATTATGATTATAATGACATTATTTAATACTACCATAATATATGATACTATCATGTTGCAATGAGTATAACTTACTGTATATATGTGTATAAACATCATTTTTTCTGCATAAAAACAGAGATGACATCCCCTCCAGAAAAATGCGTCAAAATGATCATAGTTTTTAGTTGCTGTTTACATCATTGCATTACATGAACTATTATATTAATATACCGTAATGTTATATTCTATTATATGGTTATAGTAATTTTTACTATTATAATATATGACACAATCCGGCTAAAACATTAACTTACTGTTAATTTTTGTACAAATACTATTTTTGTGCAACTGAATGGCTTCTCTCCGTTGCTATCCCTAAAATTTTAAACTGTCAAATTTCAAAATGTTTTGGTCCTATTATTTGAACACCTATTAAAACAACATCATTACTGTATTGTGGCTATCATATTTTGGTACCAGCAGTTTATTAGTTCTTTGATGATTTGTGTGCCATATGCTTTCGGAAAGTGTATCTTGGTCAGCAATTCAGGACCATATTCGGAAACAGGGATAAGCTGATTATAGTGCTTAAAAGTCAACTTAAATAATCACGTCTGCAGTTATTCATTAGAATAACCCAGCAACAACAGAACTGAGCTGCTGAACTCGATACATACAGATATTTTATGGTAATTATAATTATATAACATATATATATATTGAAATCCTAAAACACTTTTTTATCAGTAATGAAATAATGGTGTTATTTTGCTAAAATGGCATCCTGAAAGGGTACCATTACAGTGTGGAAACTCCCCCCCAAAATATTTTTTAAACTATTGCGTATATTTATTCAAGTCTTTGGCCACTCTTATAAGCACTGATAAAGTACAGCTTTTTAAAGACGACACCTTAAAATGCTGCCATTGCAATGTTTAAGTTCAAAAAGTTTCTGAAGGGACACTGAAAAAGTACTGCTATTTTGTTAAGATGACACCTTAAAATGCTGCCATTGCAATGTAGAAATTCAAAAAGTTTCTGAAGGGACACTGAAAAAGTACAGCCAATTTGTTAAGATGACACTTTAAAATGCTGCCATTGCAATGTAGAAATTCAAAAAGTTTCTGAAGGGACACTGAAAAGGTACAGCTATTTTGTTAAGATGACACCTTAAAATGCTGCCATTGCAATGTGAAAATTCAAAAAGTTTCTGATGGGGAGGGCAGGCCCGGCCTTTGGGCAAGGCGAGCGAGGCAGCCGCCTTGGGCCCCGCGCTTTCGGGGGCCCCGCGCAGCTGACCATCATTTTTTGTCTGTTACAAATTTTGAAGCTTCTTCGTATACCTTAACAACAATAGTCTGCAGGCAGTCAATGCCAATTATATAATTTTTTTACGAATCATATCTACTGTATTATAAATAGGCCTACATGTATAATTCAATTTTTTTCGGATTGCAGTAGGACTAAATATCAATATCGAATTACGTGTCCGACGATAACTGTAGTTTCCATTATGGTATAGCCTATTCTCTATGCTGTATCTTCCATATTTAAAATAAAAGATCGTGATTTGGCGTGACCAGCGATCGAATTGTGCTTTTCTAGTAGTTGACTATTAAACTGAGAAATATTAAAAGTTCCGCATATTTGTAATTCGAAGCGACCCGCTCACTAAATTAGCCTAGTGTCTGACACTCAGTTATTATAGCTTACCGGTTACTAGTTTCTAAATGCTGAGCGGGTCTAAATGATCCTTGGGCAATATATGAGCTCTGACCTTCATTGGTCCTGCACTATTCAATCAGCTCTTCCCCATCAACACGTTCTTCGATAGGCCTATACATTGTATGACCTACCTGATACCCAAAGTGCATCTTTCTGCATGCTGTCTCAAAATCACATTATTTTATACTCTGGGTCTTACGCACTGGAGCGCCAGGGATTGGTGTGTACTGAGAGGCGCTCTATAAAGGTAAAGATGCGCAATACAATTGAAAGGATTAGGCATACGCTACCAATTTGAGTTAGACAATTTGTTACTTTTTATTTAGACCTATATATAAAATGTTCTATTAATCAATTATTTTGATTGAAAGAACATGCCACCAAAAAGAATTCGCCATTTTTGCAGAAAATATAAAGTGAGAATAAAAGGAAACACAAAAGGAAAAATTTATCCAAAATCTACCGGCGATCAATATAATCAATACTGCATTGGCGGGAAGTCAACTCCGCAAAGTTTTGTTAAATGGCCCGCTAAGCGCTTGCTGCCTTGGGCTCTGCACAGCCTAGGGCCGGGCCTGGGGGAGGGGGCACATCTCCCTCCCCATACCCTTCCCCCTTCCAGTCTCGGCGCTACGCGCCTCACGAGCGTCCTTCGGACGCTCAATTGTCTCCCCCCCAGAAATCTGAATCCCCCCCCCCAGACGACGGGGACTAGATTAAACACTGATCCGCGACTACTGTTCCGAGACCCATTCCTCCGCTTCCGGGCTGCGACTCAGGTCGCTTGGGAAGACCGACCTCCGTGTACGGAGGATGAGGACACGTTTCGGCGACCGCCCATTCTCGGTTGCTGGTCCCAGATGCTGGAACAGTCTTCCACCGGACATTAGATTGGCCGCCTCAGTGGACTCTTTCAAAACAACGCTTAAAACTTATCTGTTTGCTAAGGCGTATCCCGCAGTTGGCCGTTTGTGAGGCGCCCTTGTAGCGGTATGGCCGCGTTACGGCGCCATATAAATTGTCGTTATTATTATTATTATTATTTTTTGTTTTTGTATGTATGTATGTATGTATGTATGTATGTATGCATGCATGCATGCATGCATACATACATACATACATACATACATACATACATACATACATACATACATACATACATACATACATACATACATACATACATGCATACATACATACATACATACATACATACATACATACATACATACATACATACATACATACATACATACATACATACATACATACATAAGTGCATAGGCTAATCGTATTGGGGGTGTAAGTTCTCAGATTTTAAAGGAGAAATGCAGATATCAGTTCATCTCGAAACCACGTACATTATGCCGCATATTCGACTGCAGACCTACAGGCTTCAGAAGATTGCAAATAATTTTTAACAAATAAAATTCACGAATAAAGTGCTGTACGTCGCAGTACGTGCGCTAAATATGGCAGGATTGTGTGCTGGTTAGTACGACCAGAATTGTGCAAATGCCTACAGGCCCTACATAAGCAATTAGCCATTGCCTAGATCTGTGCCTCAGAAAAGTGACAAACAGCATTATATCATCTTGACCAGATTTCTGTCATTTTATTTCTTCCGTGTAAAGAATCTGTTTTGGTCGCAGTTTGTATTTGTAGGCCTAATCGCAATCGCAATCTCGAGATTTTCTTTAGCGCCCGCCGCCCACAGAACCCAATAAGTCGCGGGAGCTAGCCTGTTAGGCCTACTATTTTGGGGCTTCAGTCAAAAGAAATTTGGCTATTAACGAAATCGATAGGCAATGGATGGCAAAAACAACAAAATGATATGATAAAAGTAGCCGACTGCTTTTATTGTATTTTAATTTTGTTATATTATACGATATTGGTGAAACTGTTAATTGGGTAAATTAAATTGTAAATCCTGATTATAAAACCCTAGCTATGCCTATATCTCGTAATGTAGAGGAGAGTTGCCTGGAATGGACCGTTGCCTTAATTGGACCGCAGCCATTTAACACCCTAGACGCATTTTTTGCTTCGTTTTCAAATGTTGTATTCTTGCGCGATTGAATATTGAACGTACCGCCGCAATCAATTTTACGGAATTCTTAACATTTATTTAGTTGCGGTAAAAACTATATTTCACGTAGTTTTGATCTAATTTTTGCCCTACCTGACAATGAGTGTAGGCAATTTAGGCAAGCTTTAAAAATTGCAGTCACGTTTGTTTTAATCATAGCTAGGTTTCATGTTTAAGCAACAATACTCGATTTAGCGCTAAGACTGACACCTGTTAAACTATCACAGTGTGAGTAGAAGTAGTCCTTGTTGCCTGAAATGGACCACATTAAGTCTCCTTAATTGGACCGATAATTTGTGTGCGGTCCATTTAAGGACATCAGAACTTGCAATGTTATTGGGGGTGGTCCATTTACCCTCTTTTGGCGTATGTTTTATCGAACAATAGTCGACAGTGTGGCATGGGATTTGGCGATGCTTCTGACAAGCATAGAACGAATAATTTCAAAATATGCAATAAATGTCAGTTGTAGGCTTAATAGTTTCATAACAGTTGCTCTGAAGCAATACACTGCTATTATAGATGAAGATAATGTTCCTCTGTGCGAACTACGCGCAACTCTTCTTGTATTAGATATACTCAAATAGATTTAACTGAGTACTAATGTAAGACTTCACAATCATTTATTCCCAGAATTAGCTAGGCCATATTATTTCACTATATAGAGCCCTATATGGTCTATATTTAGACCTGCACTGGTTATTATAGCAAAGTACTCCCAATTGGTCTGCAGGCAGAGGTCATGCCAGTCATAGCCTATATTAAGTTGATTTCAGCTACTCCAATTGTGCATTGATATTTTTTAACTGTGTGATTAGACACTAAGTGTTTTAAAGCGTTTCCCTTGCTTTTTTGGGTAAAATTACCTTTTAAAAACGTCTATAAAATATTGTGTCCCATTCAGGGCAAATGGTCCAATCAAGAACACCATGCGGTCCATTCAAGGAAACAGGTTGCCTTGATTGGACTTTTTAGGGGTACAGATTTGTTTAGTTATTTCTCATAAAATCACGAATATTTTCTGTCTTTTGCTTGTTAATAACATAGATGAACAATCAACCAAGCATATGGCGTGCTTTCCTTTTGGAAATTCAGTAGCATTTACGCAACACACCTAAGTTTGCCTTAGGTGGTCCATTCATGGCAACTCTCCCTTAATCATTATGCGGTCTCTCAGATTGAATGTTAATAAAAACGAAGGTTATAAATAATAATTATTATTCGTAATCGGAAACTCCAAACATCTAAAAAAAGTGCAACTCGAAAGACAAGCGCATTGCACCAGCTTATTGACGAGCGTTTGTAAGGGCGTTTTATATCATCCATGTACCCTGGGTGTTATGTTTATAGTCACTCCGTTCAAGTGAACAATGTAGAGATCGTACTATAGAGCAAAGAGCGATAATTATGTACAATGTACAACGACGTGAACATGTCTCGTTCTCGTCCAATGGCTAGACTGGAGTCTGTAGAGTCTAAATGGAAGAAAAGTGATTCATTTAGGGGAACAATTAACTGTCAAATCCGTACCTGAAATATTTAAACGATTTCACTGATCTTCTAGCATCTAAATTGGAACCAAATTATCAAGTGCTATCCTGATGGAATAAATTAAGCGTCAGTTCATTGAAGTTTAAAGTCTAAATGTGCTGCTCTGGATTCCTAGAAAATGCATTGTTATTTACATGTATAGGCTACGCCACCTTTTGAAGTAGCAACGGCTAAATACATTAGCTTAAAGCATAAATACATTAGCCTAGCGTAAAGGTTAGATATGATTCAAGTTAGTCAGACCAGTATTTTGAAACCATGGTTAATTATAAAAGGTTATATTCAAAGTCGTTGATATCTGTGCTAAATAGTGACGCGATTAACGATTACTATTCGTTGCTTTAATTCGATTACATTTCGTTGTCACGGACGCTTTACCGCTTTCTAAAATCACAAAAAGTCGCCAGAATTCGTAAACGCAGTTTGTTCATCAGCTTCGAAATCATAATCGAAACTGGAGGGAACCGATCAGTTGTAGACGATTCTATAAGCTGGATTTGGACCGGGCGTTCCGAATGCAGCCAGCGATGGCATGGATCCGCTGAAGGGATAGACGACGGAGGACGGCGCCACTCCAGGAAGGTTTCCGTAGCTCAGACCATGGTTGTAGGCAGGTGCGATTCCGAACCCTCTGCTCATGAATGGACGGGAGTCATGGTACGAGCGCAGGAAACTCAAGTCAGGAGCAACGTCCACTCGCTGTGGCAACCGGACGACTTGCATTTCTGGATCAGCCGCCATTGAGTCTTCCTGTGGCTGGAGGCCGCTTGGGGGCAGACCTCTGTAGTAGGGTGCTTGACGTCTTTGAACCATTTCGGGATCATAGGGAGAGTAGGGTGCATCACGATCATAATCGAAACTGGAGGGAACCGCTTTCGTCCTCTTTACCTCTTTCTAAAATCACAGAAAAGTCACCGGAATTCTTAAACGCAGTTTGTTCATCAGATTCTGTCTAAACGACTCATTATATTATGTCTATGCATTGATTAATAACGATTTTCATTATATTATGTCTATGCATTGATTAATAACGATTTTCATTATATTATGTCTATGCATTGATTAATAACGATTTTCATTATATTATGTCTATGCATTGATTAATAACGATTTTCATTATATTATGTCTATGCATTGATTAATAACGATTTTCATTATATTATGTCTAATGTCTATGCATTGATTAATAACGATTTTCATTATAATATTATGTCTATGTATTGATTAGTAACGATTTTCATTCTAATTATGTATATGCATTGATTAATAACGATTTTCATTATAATTATGTATATGCATTGATTAATAACGATTTTCATTATAATTATGTATATGCATTGATTAATAACGATTTTCATTATAATATTATGTCTATGCGTTGATTAATAACGATTTTCATTATAATATTATGTCTATGCATTGATTAATAACGATTTTCATTATAATATTATGTCTATGCGTTGATTAATAACGATTTTCATTATAATATTATGTCTATGCGTTGATTAATAACGATTTTCATTATAATATTATGTCTATGCGTTGATTAATAACGATTTTCATTATAATATTATGTCTAAGCATTAATTAACGCTCGAATCTGAATCGTCGTTATATAGATCTATCGGAGCATTGCATTTCATAAAAACGCTTTTTTGTGATTATATTCATTGACGTGGGCGGAGTTTATCAGGGGCTAGGGGGCTAAGCCCCCCAAGAAGACACAAATTCATTTTTTTCACCGTGTAAATGGTATCTTTTTCCGGGCTTAGCTCCCCCCCAAGAAGGCTTTAGCCCCTCCAAGAACGGAAACCAAACTCCGCCCATGTTCATTGAAGTTATTCCTATCCATAATAATAATAAAATTAGGCCTATGTGTCGCGAAGTTCCACCGAACGAAAGCCGTGATTCTGTCGACAAGGGTGATTCGCATCACCGTAGAACATTGGCTAGGGTCCCGGTCAATCATAATTAATCAACCAATCAATCAATTCGTTTATTATAGGTAACTAAGCTGAAACGGAAATAATTTAAGCGGTGCATCATTGTTTATTAATGAAATTATTGGTTACTTTTATATGTTAATTGTTATCATTTGTTATTTTGCTACGAAAATGAATAGTCATGTAAATTTATATCGCTGCATGTCTCTAAAGACGTTCAGTTAATGAGATATACAATTGGCATGCATGATGCATGAGTGAATTATGTAAAGGTGACTTACTCCTGGTTTGCAGCACCAGAAGACGACGGTGACCATGAGCGTCAGGTAGAATTCAATGCCTCCAACGATTGCCACAACCAACGGAAGAACGAACTTCGGGCAGATCAATGTTGCCGTGTCATCGAGTGAATAGCATTTGATGCTGTTGATTGTTATACTAGGAATCCTGGGATACCCGTACTGGAATAAATATAGCAGAGCTGACGGTGATAATTGGATAACTGCTATGTAGGGCTTGTAAGCACATTTCATAATGCAGATACTAAGCGTCAGTTAAGTGTCCTTGGCTGCCGTGTAGGCCTACTTAAAGTGAAAATCGAGTCCTTAGTTCGATTGCTATAGTTACGCTTAACAAACTGCCAATCAATTTCTATTGGCTAACTAATCGGCTGGCGTGTCAACACAGGAATCGGGGTTAGAATCTTCTCCAAGACATGTTTAGAATTTAGTCGGGATTTCCATTCGTAGTTATATAGCACCTTCTACAATGAGGAATCTGGCTTTTTTTAAATCAGCGCACTGCAAAAGCGATCATAATTTTAATTACATTATGGGATATTATAGATGTATACAAGTCGAGCGACTCATTTCCAAGACATCGATAACATCGGTCGTCGTCGTCGCATAAAGGGTAAACTCATCTGTTGCTGCAGCTGCTGCAGCTGATTATAATATGTATGTTACATCGACGGGTCCATTATACCGGGTGGCCCATAAAAAACGTTCCCAAACTTTGATAACCTGGCAAAGATCTAATTTCAGAGCTATCAAATATTAATTTATACCAAAATGTTAAGCAATCATTTCTATACACACGTGTCACATTTCAAGAGAGTACCTATATTATGTCACATCTTGCGGCAGGATTATGACGTCATACCTGCTTAAGAATTTTGCACAAACCTACGTCATTTATTTCGCCGTGAACGAGTCTTCAATTGCGCCAGTAAGACTTTATCATGAGACTAGTCGTTTCTCTCAAAAATTTAATGGTATCTGCTGGAGTTTCGATGCACGGTAAAACAAACATCATCTTCATTGATACTGAGAAAACAAAACTCAATGGAGAGCATTACGTCGGCTTGTTACGCGATAAGCTCATTCCCGAATGTCGCAGGCCTAGACTCAATCCTGACGACAATTGCATCTTTCAACAAGACAGTGCTCCTTCACATCGTTGCAGATTGGCTCAGAAATTTCTTCAAGCAATCACCTCTGATTTTATCCACAGTGATGCCTGGCCACCAATCTCCCCCGATCTACATCCTCTGGACTACATTGTACATGTAGACCTATACTATGAAACGCTCTAAAGGAGCTTTTGTATGCTGGTCGCAGAAACCCGTTTCTAAATACTGACGAATTTAAGCAGGTCATTGAAGTAAAAATATTATGGTCTCTATTAGACGACACACAAATACAGAAGTAAATAGGACAGTGGAAACAGCGTTTAAGAGTCGTTAGGCCTACACGAGAAGGTGGAGGATCAATTAAATATTTGCTCGCGTAAAACATCATCATAAAACAACTGTGCAAAATTTTGACCATGGGTCATACCGTTCTAACAACAATTTCTCTCAAACGGTTGAGTATTTTGGGCTAAAATTTGGCTGTGTTGTACAAATATGAATTATGATTAGTTTGATGTACTATGACTTAGTTTATCTTTTAAAATTGTTTAATTGCCAGGTTAACAAAGTTTGGGAACGTTTTTAACGTAGGTTTGTGCAAAATTCTTAAGCAGGTATGACGTCATAATCCTGCCGCAGGATGTGACATAATAAAGGTACTCTCTTGAAATGTGACACGTGTGTACAGAAATGGTTGCTTAACATTTTGGTATAAATTAATATTCGATAGCTCTGAAATTAGATCTTTGCCAGGTTATCAAAGTTTGGGAACGTTTTTTATGGGCCACCCGGTATATGAAATCATACTAATGAAACGCGTATTAAAAATTGTTTTTTGCTAAACACAAACTATCGACCAAGGAACGAATTTAACAATTTATGAGAATGTAACAGAGATGTATACGCATACAAGGCCATATCACAATAGGCAAAGGTAATTTATTAAATAGCATAAGAATCTAAATCATTTTAATCAGGACTATTACGCGAATAGAACGCACCATGTAGCCTAGACAGTCATGTGCGCTTATGGAATTGTTTACGTATGTGTGCTATAGGCCTAATAGATCCTATATGCCTACAGGTATAATGCCTTTAATTATGCATAAGCCTACCCATTAGGATCGTGCATTGCAATTCAATAGTTTATCTGAAGGTAATTTATTTCCGCCGGATTTTGAATAATTGCTAAATTGACCTATTGTATTTTTTTTCAAGCATTTGTAAACAGTGGCGGCGCTAGGGGGCTAGAGGGGCTAAGCCCCACTATCAGAGGCTAAGCACCCCTAAAAAAATAACCATCCGGGTTTTTTAGAAGCAAAACTGAAATATCTCCACGATTTTCTACCGGATGAAAAATGAAAATGGAGAATTTCCTCCGAGACTTCAGCTCCCCAAATCTGAAATCCTGGCGCCGCCACTGTTTGTAAAGTGCTTCTAGTCGGGTGAACCACTCAGAGACACTCCCGATGCACAAGGTCAGAAGAGATGAAATGGGTTTCAAGGAAGCTAATGGGGAGGGGAGGAAGAGGTCACCAGCTGCTGGATTCGCGTTTGGATTACGACACCAACGAACGTAGTATAATATGATCGGCGACGGTCAAGTATTGTATTGCATTGTATTGTATTGTATTGTATTGTATTGTATTGTATTGCAGTATCAGCTGATGTGCACGAAAACCAATCAGCGCACAGTCTGCAGACATGCGCAGTCTTTCAAATGCTAACATGATGCGTTGGTTTCAATTGATCTTCTGATACTGAAATCTTCATTCGTGAGGTTAAGAATTGAAGGCACGAATACCAAAATAATCATAATAGCTATTCAACCACCTTTATACACAGAGGCATAAGAATATGAATCGGAGCATTAATGGTCAGAATAATTGTCATATGTTTTCAGATACTACGCTCAAAATCATGACTACTAAATATGTGGAGAAGACATCATTACTCATTTATATAGCGCCTCTCACTCACAGTGAATGCTTTGCAACCGATATTAAAAACGAATCAAGTATGCACGTACCATGATGATTTCGGCGATGCTGAGTGCGATCATTGCAGGAGCGAAGACGACGGCGCTCAGCGAACAGAACAGAGCGAACACTCTCACCTAACAATCCGTTCATCAATACAAACATCAAACAATGCGAACACTCTCACCTAACAATCCGTTCATCAATGCAAACATCAAACAATGCGAACACTCTCACCTAACAATCCGTTCATCAATACAAACATCAAACAATGCGAACACTCTTACCTAACAATCCGTTCATCAATGCAAACATCAAACAATGCGAACACTCTCACCTAACAATCCGTTCATCAATGCAAACATCAAACAATGCGAACACTCTCACCTAACAATCCGTTCATCAATGCAAACATCAAACAATGCGAACACTCTCACCTAACAATCCGTTCATCAATACAAACATCAAACAATGCGAACACTATCACCTAACAATCCGTTCATCAATGCAAACATCAAACAATGCGAACACTCTCACCTAACAATCCGTTCATCAATGCAAACATCAAACAATGCGAATACTCTCACCTAACAATCCGTTCATCAATACAAACATCAAACAATGCGAACACTATCACCTAACAATCCGTTCATCAATGCAAACATCAAACAATGCGAACACTCTCACCTAACAATCCGTTCATCAATGCAAACATCAAACAATGCGAACACTCTCACCTAACAATCTGTTCATCAATGCAAACATCAGACAATGCGAACACTCTCACCTAACAATCTGTTCATCAATGCAAACATCAAACAATGCGAACACTCTCACCTAACAATCCGTTCATCAATGCAAACATCAAACAATTCGAACACTTTCACCTAACAATCCGTTCATCAATGCAAACATCAAACAATGCGAACACTCTCATCTAACAATCCGTTCATCAATGCAAGCATCAAACAATGCGAACACTCTCAATCAAAAAAATAACGCAAACATCAAACATGTTTGTGAAATGCGAAAGAAACACGGATATCACTGCATTTCATCTCCATGACATCTGTTTCATGATGATGATAACGATGGCATTTGAAAATGTGTTATAATGAACCATACACATGTAGACCTATAGGTTCAGGAACTGGACATAATCCTCTGTACATAATTTCACCCAGTGGCGGCGCCAGGATTTCAGTTTTGGGGGCTGAAGCCTCCCGGAGGAAATTGTCCATTTTCATCTTTCAAAATTTCTGATGACCTTTTATCTTTTTAGTCATCCGGTCGAAAATCGGGGCCATATATTTCAGTTTTGCATGTAAAAAACCCGGGTGGCCTTTTTTAGGGGTGCTTAGAGCCTTTTATAGGGGGCTTAGCTCCCCTAGCCTCCCCCTAGCGCCGCCACTGATTCCACCAGACATAGGTCTAATTCTGTGCAGGCTAGGACATGAATCACCCAATATTCATATAGGAATGCTAAAAGATGCATATTTTGGATGCCGATACAACATACACGCAGACCAGGAAGGACAGCCTGACAGGCCATGCTAATATCAAAACATGGGCGATATAGGCTATTCAGCCTATTCACCAGAGACTATATCAGAGACTATATATGTACGTGCGTTTATTTTAAAAGTATTGTTTTACAGAGATATTGTTGATAAGCATCAATTAGTCATCAACCGATTATGGACAATATGTAGGTCGTGCGTATTGAATATAGGCCTAGGCCCTATAAGCAACTTTAAATTGCAAGTCCTCGTTAATATATACAGTAACGGCGCTAGGGGGCTAGGGGGCTAAGCCCCCCCTAAAAAGGCCGTCCTTTTTTCCCATGTAAAAATAGAATATTTTGACGATGAACCCCCTTTAGCCCTCCCCCCCCCCAATAAACTCAACGCATACATTGTAGCCTTTTGTAGGTACGAGATTTGGCAGACAGTTTGGCGGCTACGAAAAGGACCGTTTTCCAAGATTTCGACCAAATGACTAAAAAAAGGTCATCAGAAATTTTGACGGCGAAAATGGAACATTTTCTTGAGATTTTGATCGATGACTAACAAAGTCATCAGAAAGTTTGGCGGCTGATAACGGAAAAATTTTCTTTCAAAAATTCAGACCCCCAAAAATGAAATCCTGGCGCCGCCACTGAATATATAACATTTTCAAGACATTCGCTCTGATTAATGAAGACCACAATCGGATAGTATTCCTTCTGAAATTATTTTTGTGCTCCTGCAATTTCTTTTACCGAATCTCATGACCAGCTCCTATCAGGCTATCAGTGCTCGTTCAAAATACCTCACGGGTTTGTATACTTCCTGTTTGCTATGCATGCATGGTGCACACTGCTTAGGATGAAAATCGGTTGATGAACTGAAGGAAAAAGGAATGCTGCAGAGCTCAGTGTTCAGTAACACACACACACACACACACACACACACACACACACACACGTGAAATGACGACGAAGATACATATTAGGCCTACCTGGTTTTTGTATGTGCCAGCCACTTTTATTGCGAGGATTCCAGTGATGAATACCTGCAATAACACAAGTTCATTTGAGCATGTTCGACTTCCCATGCAGTTCCCCTACCATTGACAATTAATCAGTAAACTGCCAACATATCGTGGGTCGAGCTCACCTAAGAACAAACCGTAGCTAACTAAATAGGATTTAGCGACGTTTATTTAGCCCGGCCTAAGTTGTGAATTTCTGGAACCACAAATTTTGTTTGCAAGGCTATTATATTAATTATATTGCAGGGCTCGATGGTGTAGGGATATGTTCGGTGCCTTGGAGTTGGAAGGTTGAGGGTTCGAATCTACCTCAACCGGCTGCGGAGGGACCCTGAGCAAGTCCTTCACTCGTAATTGCTCATGCACTTCGGCGCGAAACTCCAATACAGTATACGCGCTGTAGTCGGGGGCGCCTCTGAGTAGTAATCTTGAATGAGCTCTATAACAAGTGCTCATGCATACATAGCCTATATCAGGCAAGTGGGCCTATATGCCCAACTACCGTGTCTGCTTACATTTGGATAGGCCTGTGCATCCAGAATTTAAAATAGTGCATTTTTGTGTAGGCCTATAAATAGGGCCTACGCCTTTGTTAAAGTTTGTTTCTGAGTTAATCTATCCCGGTTTCCTCTTACCCCTCCGCACACCGTAGCTAGCTATTGACCAGTCATATCTCTCCCTCTTAGCGCTCTTGACGTCTTTTCTGCTGTTATTTGGTGGAACACGAGATTTGCCAACTAGTCTCCGGTGGCTTATTTCCCGTTCTTTGACCGCTCGCAAGTGTTTTTCCATGGAGATTCCAGGACTGAGTGGGTTGGGGTTAAGCCTGGAATTCCCCGAGCTCAGTGCTGCTTGGCATCCCATCCTCCAAGTTCTATCCACTGCTGACATAGGCCTGTATCGCTTTTATGTACTAAACAATCGCAAATGGACATGTCTAAGTTTGTCAATGCAGATGATGTCTTGGCTTTTCGTACAAGGTCCAACATCTGAACAGCGATCATTGGTCCGTTCAATTAGTTGTCCTTTTTCTGATCTTTACTTTTGAATGTCGAATATGTCTAAATGCCACAAAGGCTCAATTGATCTGCATGGTCTGGGACTAGTCAACAGCTAGCTAAAGTTCACTTTCAAATATACTGACTTAGAACTTCTTTGCTTACACAAATATACACATATATTATCTTCTACATAGTGACCTTAATCTGGGCGTCACACTTGGCTTCCTTCCTTATAGGCTCATGGAGCACATATCTAACTGACTGCAGCTACTGTTTCTTGCAAATGAGCTGGCAGAAAACCATCGAACTATCGGTCTCTTCTGTCGTCACTACCATAGTTCATTCATTTGCCTGTTCCTTTCTAGACTACTGCAACTGAATTGTTACGGGACTTCCGAAACAGCGTCTTCCCTCTTCAGTCTGTCTTAAATGCTTCGGCTAGATTCAGTGGCGACTAAACTCCATCTGGATTTGGAGAACAACCCCACTCTATATTATCGGAAATCAACAACCAAAGTGTAGGCCTATGTCCAAAAAGTACAGTAACCCCGCAGTGGCAAGAGGCGAATCCGCCATCCCCCCATTCAGAAATGTCCATAGAACTTCGCCCTCATAAGGTTTCAACAAGCTTTCAACAGTAGGTTTCAATGGTATATTTTCCAGACATTTGGGCTAAATGACTAAAAAAGGTCATCAGTTATTTCGGCCGATCAACAAATTTTTCTTAAAATTTTGGCCCTTCCCCTTCGAACTGCACGTGTCCATTCCAAGACTCTCCTCCTCACCTGTAGGCTAAGGCATAGCTGGAAAATGTCCGTAAATATAATTATCTCAAACTATCTGCAAACGTCATTATCCGCATCTTCACCTTGTTCATTAGAACCGTAGCCTATTCCTCCATTTCGATGTTAAACTATAATGACTCGTTTTTCTCTCTAAATGCATTTCCTTTCCTCCATAGTTTCCATGCATGCTGATCGCGCTTTTCCACAAGAGAAGAGACGATACAGAAATCTACATAACATAATATATGACACGAGATCAAGTCTATACTGTACAGTGTACACAGTGTAGTGTGTTCTTACCGGAATTGATCCCCATACCCCGGCCGCAATCCAGGTGAGTATGTAGGGCACAGCGAGTGGACCGTCAGAGTACAGTGTTTTGAAGTTGAAGATTGTAAAGATGACGTTGGCGATTTCGAGAGCGAACGAAGCAACGGAGAGAAAGCAGAGAACGATGCCGTAGTATTTGTATCTCTTGTTGACAACATACTCTATCGGGTCTAAAATCAATACATCATCTTTCTTCATCAATAACAGTACTAGCCTATACATATAAATAGCTCTCGTTATTTGTTGATTAATATGTCATTCATAGGTCAACTCTATTGTATAGTTCAGCTGTGTTTGACGGACGACGACGACCAGGACTGTTTTTAAGGAATTTTTATAACTGCACAACTCCTTCTTTCCTTTCACATCTTCCATGGTAAATTACTTCCAATCGGAGGACAATTACCTCTTTTGCTAGTTTTAACTGTACAGAAGTGCTTTTACAACAGCACAAATCCATTTAGAACTGCACATTTTATGTAGGCCCTACAACTGCACGTTAAAAAGACCTGACGACGACGACGACGACGACGACGACGACGACGACGACGACGACGACGACGACGACGATGATGATGATGATGATGATGATGATGATGATGATGATGATGATGATGCACACATAGAAATTGTTGCTGTAACTCACTGTATTCGTCTGCTGGTCTGATATCTGATCCCAGTGGCCGCCGGGTTCCAGCCATTGTCGATGGAAGCGGAGGATAGTCCTGTGGTCTGTCCTGTGGATATTCGGGTTCATACGGCGGGTAGGCCTGGCGTCGACGGGGGTAGTATGGCTCATAGGGGAGCGGGTAGTCAGGTCTAGGAGGCGGGTAATCAGATTGACGAGAAAGTGGAGGGAAGTCTGGAATGTATTTCCTTGGATAGTAAGCCATGGTCGATGTATCTAGACCTTCCTTCTTCTCGATCCAATTAATCTCAGTCTTTGGTTCCGTGTAATATCATCTGATATTATTAATGTGGCTAATTTCTTCTTCGTGTGAAGTTCAATCCACGAACCACTTCATCGTCTGCACCGTTGTTGCTCTGCTTTACTCTCTGCCAATTTTGTGATCTCGGTTTTCGTGTTTCTGCTTGAGTGCTCCTATTGTGCTATCTTCTGGTGACCACCCAAACCAACGGACCATGATGTCCACGCCTCGCTGAGCAGAAGCGTGCAACGCCCTTTCCAATGGCAGTCGTCGATCAAGACAGCAGTTACTGCATAGATCTAAGCAAATTCTCAGATCCATGTACAAATATAAACCTAAGCAGTGTGATGATTTCAGACCCACACAGCTCTCACATGTTAACGCCCATCCCATGCTTTTCAATAGATCCGTTGGTTTGGGTGTTCACGCAATTTACCATAGGCAAATCGCCCTTATGCCTCTAATTTGCATATCTATGAGAAGCAGACGCTTATATGCATCGGGCAAAACATCTTTGCCTCGTAGGCTCGTAGGCTATGCATATGCAGCCTGAGTCTCATTCTTGTTTTTTATCGGCCATATAGTCTCCTGTCGCGCCCCTCTTAGACGGCTCTTAACTACTGCACGCCTTCCTAGCAGAACCACTGCAGAAAACATTTTGTGTGCTATGTCCGGCTGTAGGCCTATGGGTGGTGTTTACAGCATGAGCCTTAATCTTTCCCGTCAACTGACGGTCAACTGTATCCTACGCCTTATCATCAACTGACCTCAACCAGACAGCCAGGTCAATGTCTTGACCCAATGTGTCGACCGCCCATGCTCATTGGTCATTGCTCCCCTACGGTGTGGAACTGACCAACTTACATGTAGAAATCTGTATGAAAAATACCCATGCTCTTAATACGCTATCCTGCTTTGTATTTTCAAATTCTTGCTAAAAAGTTTAACCGTGACCATTAACAATTGTGGTTTGCGGCCCTTCCTGACAAAATATTTGTGACGCCCATGGACTCGATCTATAGGCCGATAGGCATATATTACATAATGAATTAAAGATGAATAAATCAGTTTACCCAGTAATGCTAATCAACTGGACCTAGAGAGATATGGTGATAATTATAACAAACTCTTAGCAGAACAATTTGTAAATATATAGCCTAACTGTGCTTTGACAGCGCTAATCAATATACGAACAAACAATAAAAATCATGTGCTTCAGTGAGGTCTTTCTCAATTCTCACCCACCGATATCAACTATACAAGCTCTTGTAAATGCTAAAACTGAAATCTCAAGTTGACCTACATAACCAAATCTGGCCGGGTCAAGTCAAAACGCTTGATGAAAGAGACAGCTATACGAAAGGGACAAAAGGAGACAGAGAGAGCTACAGAGACATACCGAGGCAGAAAGAGGCATGCAGACTTGAAAGAAAGTGGAGCGCAGAGAAGACAGGCATTAGCGCATGAAAGTAGGGCCGTCTTCAAAAGGCCAATTTAAAGGCAATGCCGGCGCTAGGGTACCTGAGGCCCCCCCAAAGAAAAACTTGAGGCCCCCCATACCTTGAGCTGTCATCTCAGCGAAATTTCTCATAATATAAGTGCTGAAAGACATGGTGTAAGACTTCAATAAATGTCCCATCCCAATTGTTAATTTTTTTGGAATTTCCATGCTGTAATGGTAGAAATTTTAATCTGTCATCTTTACAAAAATAGCTCTTTTTCATTGCTATTAGTTGTGGTTTAGGACTTCAGAGTGTCCCTCTCCATTGTTTAAATTTATCCGATTTGCCAACTGTAATGGTAGCATTTATAGGCTGTCATCTGAACAAAATTGATCATTATTGATGGGCAGTGGATGATACTTATGAAATATTTCTGAAATATTGGGGATACAAGGATTCCGTCCCAACCACAAATTGTGGGGCCGTGCCCCTGTCCACACCCCCAAGTCTCCTCTTTGGTTGAAGGATAATGCTCTATTGGTTTGAGTAATATAATTTTGTATGCTTTGCGTTAAAACATAATTCGGTGCGTGGTTTCAGGATTGAACAGTTATGAAAGGTATAATTACCAGCTACATTTGAGGCCCCTTGCAAACTTGAGATCAGACACATACCAAGGACATATGGGACCCTACACAGGCTTTGATGTTTGGGCCTCACGCATGTTTTATTTGGAGGCCTCATCCAATTAGCAATTAGAATAAGTTACAATTTATAAGCATTGTGTTTGAGAAAGTGGACGAAATTGCCTGAGTTAGTTTAAATGGCTTTATACTTACGCCCAAAATCAGTGTGGTATTTGCATTAGGTCTGCTATGGCAGAGCCATATGGTTAGTTGAGACATGCACCAGAACGGATCTCTACAGTCACAAATAGGCATAATGACTAGCTAAATTTGGGGGCCCCTTTCAAACTCTAATGGTTATATACTTATGCCCAAAACCAGTACGATATTTGCATTAGGTCTGCTATGGCAGTGCCATATGGTTAGTTGA
Organism: Lumbricus terrestris; assembly: GCA_949752735.1. Classification (NCBI taxonomy): domain Eukaryota; kingdom Metazoa; phylum Annelida; class Clitellata; order Crassiclitellata; family Lumbricidae; genus Lumbricus; species Lumbricus terrestris. Next base: position 31,528,620 of record OX457041.1, read on the forward strand.
GGCATGCACCAGACCGGATCTGTACAGTCACAAATAGGCATAATGACCAGCTAAATTTGGGGGCCCCTTTCAAACTCGGGGGCCCCCCAATTGGGGGGTACGGGGGGGTGCTAGCGCCGGCACTGTTTAAAGGGTAGAGTGGACACCAGAAGTCGCTCGAGCAGATTTAGCTTTGAGGATTTTATTTTGAAAATTGTAACTCGTCTTTACATGCGTCTGTCCACATGTCTACATACGTCTGCATCTGCCAATATGATACTTATTAGACACAACTCTGTTGACTTTGCAATGAATCTGACGGGCTGTTGTTGGAGAGCCCTCTCGTACGCAACCTCGGCCATTCTGACTCAGCAGAACTGATCGAGACAGCATTCCTGTATTGTCCGTGCTTCAGACGTCAAGAGCCGCACTATAATAATTTATAGAGCTATGGATGCGTTTGCAGACGCTTAAGTGACCCGTAGGCCTACCTATAGGCTATACGTCTTCCCCTCTCAGCCATGCACAGTACAAGAGTAGCCTACGTGATGTAGGCCCTGTGCTCTTTGCAAAATTAATTAATTTGCTCTGAATCTGTACGATATTTGCGGTGGGCTTAAAATAACAAGAACTACACAGGGTGGCTCAAAAAAATGTACCACCGGGGAAAATGCGATATCTTCGCAGCCGATCGAACTTTTTCTGCGAAAATTTCCCAATTTGTAGAGGAATGAATTTCCAACAATCCCTGAAAGTTTCATTTGAAACTTTTCATGTTTGCAAAAGTTACAGCTGTTCAAACTTAAAATTTTGTTTTTTCAATTATCCGCGGAAAATTGACGTCACTTGTAGATTTCCAAGTCAAATGATATCACTTTCACTACGACCTCAGCATTCCGTTTTGCAGTTTATTGTAAGGTATAATGAGAGTGTCCACTCCCTGCCTTAACACAAGCTCAAATTCTTTTTGTGAAGCTCAGTATGGCCTTGTTGGTCGGGTCTGCGGCAACTGACCCCACATTAGCAGGAAGATTTGCTTCAGCTGGCCAATGTTCTCCAACTTGGGATTAAATGTCTTACAGCGTTCCAGCATAGCTCACCAGACGTGATAAGCAAGAGGGCTAAGGTCTGGCGAGTTTGTAAGTCATCTTTGCCAATGCATTTACTTCAGTTGATGGCAATAAGGTAGCGCCATCATAATCAACCTTGCAGGGCGAGCAAGCAGGCGCACTGCCCTGCTGAAAAATAAAACCAGATGTTAGAGCATACCTGGTCTTCAATGAGTCCGGGTTAGAGAGTTCAAAGATGAGTTTGGCATCTAACCTACTGAATGGGATTAAATGCAGTCTTTCTTGCAGCCGTAACACACGCCAGCATATCTGATGCCGAAACCACGATGTGCTTTGCAAACTTGACCTTTCGATTACCAAGCGAATTTCTTGAAAATCGTGTTTTTTTCATCAGGCCAATTAAGCGACCACTTCCTGCCTCTCTTCCGACATCGGATCTTCGTTACATAAACATGTTTGCAGATAGCCTTCAATGTGCACAGGCTCCACTTATCACTGGGTATTTTGCTATGATCACGCCATGTCCCAGTCTCTGTTCATGCAAAGTCCGAGTTCCCATTTTATCTTCCGCAGAAACTTTGCCCGTGACGTTCAGTAATGGGTTCACGAATTGAGACCTTAATCTATAAAATATCACAAAATACCAGCAGATTGCTTCATAAACAGCTTCCTTACAGCTCATAGTGAGGTCGTATGACATCATCATCAATTTGTGTGTTGTAATTTGCCAAAAAATATTAATTAAATCACATGTATTGGAGCATGATTCTCCGGATAATTGAAAAAAACGAAATTTTAAGTTTGAACAGCTGTAACTTTTGCAAACATGAAAAGTTTCAAATGAAACTTTCAGGGATTGTTGGATATTCATTCCCCTTCAAATTGCGAAATTTTCGCAGAAAAAACTCAATCGGCTGCGAAGATATCGCATTTTCCCCGGTGGTACATTTTTTTTGAGCCACCCTGTAGAATGACATAATAATTATGATCGTGATTCAAACTGTCACACAGAACTGAACGTAGGCTATTAGCGCGTTGGCTATTAGGCAGCTACAGCAATAACTGAAGAATTAGCAAATTATTAGTATACAGAGTCCAATTTAACTGCATTACAAGCCGATAGTCTCCTCATCTTACCAACGCCACCTAGCGAATGGAAGGTTGAGTGGACCTCTGGGAGGGTAGCGAGAATCGATATTGCGCCCCAATGCCCCCCATGCTGATATTTGTCGCCATTCACTTTGTCCCCATGCACTCCCTTCCAAACTTCCTCGTTTGATTATCTCCTCTGTTCCCCAGAGATTTATTCGCTTTTTCTGTATTAACTGAAAATGCTGTTCTCCACACACCAAAGCTCGAGGGTAGGCTACGTAGGCCTACCATAGTATTCTATTTTGTGAAAGGTACGTACGTATTTTAACGTAGGCCTACCCTATTTTAGGGTTCGTATAAACAATAATAGAATACGTTAACCTCGTCATTGCTCATTATAAGAATGCTCGATTTAATTTAAGCAAACAATCAGAGTCAAGTACACAGCGAAGTGAATTGCTGCAAAGCTACAGCGGTATAGCCTATATTGTAGGTCTGTTTTATCCAGCATAGGCTACATATTGCACTTAATGCACTAATTAGTGTCAGTTAGTCGGCTCAGTTCTGCTGCAGCGCTTAAAAGTCCAACACTAAGGAAAAGGCTGACCATGCAGTTGCATCCAATTAATTATAACAGATTTTATCGAATTAAATTGAGCCTGTTGCTACGTTACCGAAAATACCGATTTCAATGACGCATAGCCTACTGTTGACTGCACAGTGGCGTAGCAGGGTCCTGAGGGCCCTGTGCAGAGCTTCAGAGCCGTTTTAAGGCACAGGCCCGCGAGGCCCGGGCCTAGGGCCCCGCGCAACAGGGGGGCCCCGCGGCGACCCAAAATGCTACATTGCATAACAAATTAGCAACATGTTATACGAACTTTAACGTGTGCTAAGCTTAAATTTATTTTACACAGTACACTTGTAATACAAAGATTGCTGTGCTCTAGCTGTGTATAGGCCTAGGTTCTTCTATCAATATTAATAAACGTAACAAAATGACACACATGCCCATAGAAGGCATGAATAGAGTACCGGCACTCTATATCTGAGACTGAGAGTTTGAGACGGGAACCGGGTTACGTTCAGTGTTTAATCTAAGCATCTCCCAGTGTGGAAGGAACTTCACCCAGAAATGACTACCCAAAACATTTGACCAAATTAGAAGTTTGAATTGCTGCTTACACTATTGTATAATACACGAACTCTAGTAATATACCGTGATATTATTTACTATTGTATGATATTATGATGATAAAATCTATTAATGTAATAATATGATACAATCATCTTACAATGAGTATAATTTACTGTTAATATTTGTACAAGTACTATTTTTGTAAAACCAATTTTCGACTTTTTAGTGCTACCTTTCAAATTTAAAACTGTCGAATTTTAAAAAGGTTTTGTTACTTGAACACTTAGTAAAACAGCATCATTAGGCATACTACATGACTTCCAGATTTTGGCGGTTCTTCCTTGGTTTGTGTAACATTTGTGGCAATTCCGAGAACTGTAGGCCTATCCTCCATGGTCAACAGTACAAGCCTTTTTAGCAACGCGCGGGAATAAGCCAATTCCAATGCAAGAAAGTAGGTCTTATATAATTATAGCCTAGATCTGTCTGCAGTTATTCGTTAGGCTACTAGGCCCATTATGCTGTTGGCCTAATGGTCCAGAAGCAGCAGAACTGAGTTGCTGAATTTGATACGTCAAGAAATTATGATTGTAATAATAATTATATTAATTTTATTGAAACTTTCAACCACTCTTGTAATCAGCACTGAAATAATAATCTGTAATTTTGCTTAGATCCCAGCTTACAATGCTGCATGTGGCCTATCATTACAATGTGGAAACTGAATAAGGAATTATTATAATTGCAAGAACAATCATAGAAGTCTTAGACTAGGCATGTCAGCACTGCGAATGTTGAGCAATTTTGTAAAGATGGCAGCTTAAAATGCAATGTGAAAATTCAACAATTTCTGACTTCATGGAGGGACACATTCGGACATTCCTTTCCCATAGCCCTCCCGTCTCGGCGCTACACGTCTCGAGCAATCGACCGACAAAAATGTGTGTGTAAATACTTGTTCTCCGTCCCCGGAAACCTTGATTTGGCTAGAGTAGATTAGACTCGTGGATATGTTTAGGATTAGGGTTTGTGCCTAGGGCCCCAAAACTCCTTAAAACGGCCCTGCAGAGCTTATAGGTGGTGGGTCTCTTAAATGCTTGAAACCCCATTCGATTTCAAACAACAAAGCTGTGCGAAACGTCTGGTTCCTTTACGAAATTTCCATATTTCACACCAAAGTTAAATGAAAATAAACTATCCACATTTTTTTTATTATTTTAACAAATTTATTTAGTGGAACATATTCTTCTCGATCCATATCAGCAGAGAAAAATTGACCTAGAATACCATACAAAAGTAGGCCTAATCACAAAAATTGCTTCATCTCGTGAAGTGTTAATCATCAACCACCCATATAGGCCCATACTTAAATTCTTGAAGCTGTTGGGTTTGTTGATTAAAAGAGCGGAAAAATGTAACGAATTTGCCAAGTGTGAAATAATTCAATCAAGTCTACGGCTAACCTACTACGGGGGTCTAAATCCGAAATGCTAAAATGCTCGTTTGCGCCTTCTCTTGTGCAAAAATATCCACCACTTTTGAAGTGTCAAGCTTTCTAGCATGTTCATTTTCTAATGATAACACTGTACTGCAAGCTCGCTCAACGCAGGTGTCACGAAATAGAGTATACCCGTATTAATTGTATCCCCCCAAATTAAAAATGTCGAAAAAACCGCTTCCGCGTGTATTTTGATTTGCAAATTAATTTTCATCTGCTTTTTTGAACAATGACACTAACAGGTATGTTTATTCCTACTAGATAATTTGTTTGCCCTGTTTTTTAGAGCACTTAAAACATTTAAAACACTTAAGAACACATAGAGTCACTAAATAAATTCGAGTTGCCTTTATCTGAGCATTGCTTAGGACACTTAAAACAATTGGAGTCACTTTAAATCTTGATTACAGCAGAATTTTTTTATTATGCGCTTTTTTCAAAAAAGGGGATAGAATGGTTTATCCCCCGGATAGTATAGACCAGTTAATTCCATCCGGGGGGATAGATTAATTCATCTCCCCGGATAGCTTGCAGGGGTACACTCCGTTTCGTGTCACAGGCATCATAATTTTACAGCGTTGCCACTCCTTGGGTTTTTTCCACAAGATCTCTTAAATGCTTGAAACCCCATTCGATTTCAAACAACAAAGCTGTGCGAAACGTCTGGTTCCTTTACGAAATTTCCATATTTCACACCAAAGTTAAATGGTTTTTCGATCCGAACTTGGGAAATGGGGTTTTTTCGGGACGAACTTGGGTTTTTTGCTTGGGTTTTCTCGACGGCAAAACCCGGAAAATTTTGGGCATTTGCGAGAAATTTTGGACATTTTCGGGAAATTTCTGAAATTTTCGAGAAATTTCCGACGTTTTATGGAAATTTCTGACATTTTGACATTTTTGAACGATATGTGCCGGATAACTAAAAAGTAAAAAAGGGCATCAGAAATTTCGGATGGTAAATTGTGAACATTTTCGAAAGATTTGAGAATTTTCGGACTGGAAATTCAAAAAATTCTGGACATTTTCGAAAGATTTGCTGAACTTGGGTTTTCTTGGGTTTTTACGGCCCTCCAACTTGGGTATTTTCATTTTTTAAAGTGGCAACGGACAGTGATGCCACAGCTGGGTGTTTTCCACTAGATCTGGTTTTTTGGCCTTCGTCTGGGTTTCTGGGGTTTTTGGGCAAAATCTGGGTTTATTTTGGTAAGTTGACATTTTGTATTTACAACACATGAATATTGTGTGAAATTCAATGTAAAATGGTTGTGATACATACTTTTCCCACTAATTTTAATTTTAAACTTCACAATCAAGATCTCACGTTGTCAATTCACATATAATTTATAACCTGAAGAATGGCCCTGCACAGAAATAAACCATTTTGACATCTCAAAATAGGTCAGGTCACTCCTCTCTCCTTGAGATCTATAACATCCATAAATATATATACACTGCAGGGCAGGTCAATCCTCTAGTCAGTCTAGTGGTATAGCTGTTGCAGAGTTTTAATGTTCTAGGTGGTCAAAACGTTTGATTGTTGATGCATTAAAAAAATTTGGCTGGAAACCTCGGACAACTTTTAAACATCGTAAACTTAAGCCACGTGTGTTATGTGTTTACAATTCTGGTAGGCTCGACCCACTGCGCATGCACACACGAATATTTCAATTAAGCTTATTGTCGAGTCTCTAACAACTTTAACAATTTATATTTTTAAAGTTGTAATTACATTTCACTCGACTCTTTTGACGAACATTTTGTTAACCCTTATACAAACAAGCAAAAAACAACTTAATTTGAACAAAGGGGGTCTAAAATAGCTTATATGAATAGTCTGGATTTTTCTGAAATTTTTCGGAAGGAAATCTGGGTTTATTTCTGAAACCTCAGTGGTAACACTGGCAACTCTATGCTCTATAATAGCTGTCGAGTGTCGACTGTCTGAATTTCTTCGTTTTACACTGCTGCAGCTTCGGTTATTCTGCCAGAATGCGATATTTTATCAATCGTATGAACGATTTTGCACCAGGATCTGCTGTAGCAATTGACAAAGGATACTGGAAAGAAGTGACGAGAGGATTGCTTGATTCTATAATTAAACACTTAGCCCCTACACTGGATAACTGCGATGGGGGACTCTACGTGGGCTGCACCGGGGTGGCCTACGCCTTGTACTACCTGGCAGTGTCTGAGCCGTTTGCAGACGTGAAAGGCCCACTGCTATCCAAAGCAAGAGAATACTTGGACGCTGCCCTAGCATACGCTTACAAAAAGAAGAAAGATAACGATTGCGCATTTTTGCTTGGAAGTGCAGGGTCTTACGCGGTTGGAAGTGTGATATGCGATGCAATGGGACAAGGGAGTCTAGCCGATGATCTTAGAAGCAAGTATCGATCACTCTCAGCTGCATGTCAGCCTGTCAATTTCTTGCGACATGGGTCGGATGAACTGTTCGTTGGAAGGGCTGGCTACATCTGTGGTGCACTGTTTCTTAATCATGCTTACCATCAACCAGTAAGAATTTGTTCAGACTTTGTATATTAAAAACAACCCAGCCGTTGTGAACTTCATTAAAGAGTGAGAGCTGGGTTTAATTGCTGTTTAACTAGGTTTAACTCTAGAATGGCTCGGTAGCAAGTAAGCAATATGGTGGCCACAGATCAGCGCAGAATAGAGCGCTGTCATGTGCGGCGATCAATAGCCCAATGTTTCCAACAGCCTAAGGCGATAAGTAGCCCAATGTTTCCGCGAAAGTAAGCACTTCAGAATAGTAATATTTTATTCATTTAATAATTACAAGTAAATAATGAAAAGTTTTATAATTTTACAAAATATGAGAATAATGGTTCTAGGACTTTACCCCCGGTCCATTACACCCTGCCATCCCCCCATTTAACTGCTTCCAGCTTCCATTTCAGGTATTATTTTTAGACCTGAAATGGAAGCTGGATGCAGTTATTTTTAGACCTGAAATGGAAGCTGGATGCAGTTATTTTTACACCTGAAATGGAAGCTGGATGCAGTTATTTTCAGACCAGAAATGGAAGCTGGATGCAGTTATTTTCAGACCAGAAATGGAAGCTGGATTAAGGAAAATACATGTTGAAATACATGACTTAAAATCATCAATCTAATACATATAATTTGTAACACGTGTTTAATTGCTTTTTATTCCGTTTGTGAGATTACGCATATCAAAATGGGGGGGGGGGGGGAGGATGGCACTATTTTCATAGATTTTCAAAGGTGTACTACTGTACTCAATGGAAAACTCTAGGCATGTCTACACTGTTCACATATGTGACATACGGGCTCAAAACCCATTGCATGTCGATTCTGACCTTTTTATTCAGTTCTGTGCTACAGTGGCTCTGCTCTAAAATACTTTTTACAGAATGAAAATATCTTTCTAACTATTTATACTAGGGATGTTAAACGATAACTGGAAAACCGGTTATTGCTTATGAATCCAATAACCGATTTTCATAATTGACCAAACGATAATCGTATTTATTTTTCTTATCATTATTTCAGTGAAAATTACCAGAGATGCCAGAAAAATTACGCATGTACTGTTTAGTGTTTATATTGCTTTCGAAATTTCAATATGGCCGGCATCTGTCGGATGCATCGATATTATTTATATTTGGAGCTAGTTAACCAGCTTCGGCTACAGGCCGCGACTAGACGGTCCTCTAGGGAATACCTACAAGTAATTACCGTGAGAAACCACTCATTTCCAATCTATTACTCTTTCCCACAACCGCCTGCCTTGTCAAACCGACCGAGGGAAACTATTGATTGCTCTAATTAACGGATCCTTGTATACCTTGAAAGACGTCTGCTTACGATCGTCGCCTGTGTCACGAAATAGAGTATCCCCCCGTATTAATTGTATCCCCCCAAATTACAAAAAGTCGAAAAAACCGCTTCCGCATGTATTTTTTTGGGCAAATTAATTTTTATCTGCTTTATGTTGAACAATGACACTAACAAGTATGTTTATTCTTACTATATAATTTCTTTTGCCCTGTTTTTAGAGCACTTAAAACTTTTAAAACACTTAAAAACACTCAGAGTCACTAAATAAATTCGAATTGCCTTTATCTGTGCATTGCTTAGGACACTTAAAACAATTAGAGTCACTTAAAATTTTGATTACAGCATAAATTTTTTTATTATGCTAATTTTTCAAAAAAGGGGATAGAATGGTTTATCCCCCCGGATAGTATAGACTGGTTAATTCCATCCGGGGGGATAGATTAATTCAACCCCCCGGATGGCTTCCAGGGGGGCTACTCCGTTTCGTGTCACCTGCCTTAGTGAATGAATACGATGGTCGGATGTGTATATATTGTCTGTCTAAAATTCGTACGGTCTGTTCTTCAATCGGATGTTGAGTTATCAGCGAACCGAGTTGCAACCGGCCCTTACCTACCTACGTTTTTACTCTATGGAAATTTTGCTTATCTATATGGTTTGTTTATAGGCAGCATGGTTAGCCTAGAAATCGCTTGTTTTGTGGAAAGTTCCTTTTTTGCTGTAAAGACTGAAGACATGTGTTTATTATAAATATATTTTATTTATGTTGAATGATGAAAATTTAATAGCAATATACAGTGTAAATTATGTTCATTTGAATCTCTAATTAGAAAATAAAAAATTCGTCGTTATTGCTGAATTGCGTTACATACGCTGCGCTAAGTAATAGCCTACATATTTTAGTTTGAATTATATAACATTTCCGAGAGGCAATTAAAACCGATAACCGGTTTTAAGCCGGATTTTACAAACTGATAACCGGTTTTTAGAAAAAAACGATATTAACATCCCTAATTTATACTCGTTTGATTCTTTCAGTAGTTCACCTTGTCACCTTGTGCCGTCAGTTCGAGGAACTCTAGCGACTGTCATGGCCAGCCTTCTCCACTCCGTTCTGTTCTGTGTCACATCCCTCAATTGTCCAAGATTCATCCCTGTCCTCCTGTGTACATCCTCCATCCATCTGATCCTCGGCCGTCCTCTTCTCCTTGTACCCTCTCCACATGCCAGCATCATCGCCTTCTCCAGTCCATCCGTGCGCATTACGTGACCGAAAAACATCAGCTTCTGTTTGATGATCATCTGCAGCAACGACATATCCCCTCTTAGTTGACCTATGTCCTGGAGCACAGATTCATTTGTTCTCCTTTCTTTCCACGATATTCCCAGCAGCCTTCTCCATATCCACATTTCACACGCAGCAATGTTGTCGTCCAACGCCTTCGTCTTCGTCCACGTCTCGCTTCCATATAGCACTATGGGGAAAATCATTGCTTTGACAAGCCTCGTCTTTGTCTGTAAGCTCACATGCCTGTCCCTCCATATCTTATCCATCCCCTGCATTGCAGATTTGCCCATTGAAATTCTCCGCCTCACCTCTTTATCGCATCTTCCTTCCTTCTCCACCATTGAGCCCAAAAACGAAAAACTTGTCACAACCTCTATCTCCTCTCCATCCATTTCGAAGGTATCCCATTCAGTAGTTAAGAGTGAGAAAATCGAATAAAATGTTTCAGAATATTTGCGTCATCAAAGTCATAAGAAATCACTAATGGATTTTCTGCAATTTTGATGGGTCATAAAGGAATTTATTCTGAATCAAATAACGCAAACGGCTAAAAATCAGATTAATTTATACTACTTTGCTTATTATGGCGAATTCATAGCCATCTGCTGAATTGAAGAATATTCTACATTCTTAACCCCTTTGACCTTTGTTGACTTCCATGCAATAGCTTAGGAAGTGACAAGCGATGGGTTTTGAGCCATGGCATCACATATGTATACCAGAAATAGGATACGTGTGCAGATCATTGCAATGACGGGATAGCAACGTTTTGGATTGAGTAAAGTTACATATTTGATAATTTGAGGAAATCAGAGTCCTGATCATTCACAGATCTTTAAACTTTTTGTTGTGTCTAACATTACATAAAGCACCATATTAAAATAAAATGTGGTAACAGAACATTTAGACAACTGATTGCAGTTGATGTTTCAAACTTTAGGTACTCGAGATTTCAAAACTTTTGTAACAGGTCATCTCAAGAGAATCGATATTTGCACTGTGTCATTCAACAATAATGTCTGGCAGAGAATATTCAAAGAAGCACAGATCAAAGTCTCCTCTGATGTATGCATACTATGACACAGAATATCTTGGTATGTTCTTTGCAGATCTAATCTTGGTCTAATCTTTAGTTATATTATTTTAACTTTTAAACTTTTATTTTTGGATGTCGTAGTATTTCTAATTGTCGTATTTAGAGTTTTATCAAGGTAGTTCGCCAGTGTTCCAGATAAAGAAACATTTCTATAGTAGAGGCATTTTTTGTGCATACATCAGAACAAGTTGCATCTATGGAATGGAGCGTCTTGCGCAGTAGCATAGCCAGGAATTTTCGATGGGGGTGGTTTAATGGCCTGACCGGATGCCCTTCCAACCCAACAGTATTACAGTAAATAAAAAGGGAATAAAGTAACAAAAGGAATAAAGTAAGAAAAACAATTGTTACTAAAAACATTTGTTTTGTTTTTCTTATTTAAGTGGATAAACAACCTTTTAAAAACTTTTTCCTAAGCCAATGGGGTGGGGTTTAACCCCCTAAATCCCCTTGTCTATGCCACTGGTCTTGAGTAGTCCCATTTTCAAAGTAGTTCTTTTCCAACACCCATACTATACACGTATGTAATAGTTGTTATGAGCAACTTATAAGTACTAGGCAGGTAAGTTGAGTTTCCTTACAGGTTAACTGACAGGGTCTTTTCATCCATCCGATCTCTCTTCTGTGGCGTCCCTCTGGGCTCCGTGCTTGCACCGCCGCTCTATACCGCCGATGTGGGTGAGCTTGCTGCTAGTCTCGGCTTATCATCCCACTTTTATGCTGATGAATCTTCAGCTCTTCACATTAGGAACTCCATCAAGTTTTGCACAGCAGCGATGGAGAATGTAGCTTGGCCTTGAACAGATTGCCAAATGGATGCAGTCGAATAGACAACCCAGAGAAGACGGACTTCCAGTAGTGTATGACTGGCAGACGGTGTCTCCTTCTAGACACCACTGAGTGTCTATACGCAGCCCTGATATGGCCTTCGACCTCTGTGTGTGATCTCTGTGTTCTGCAGGAGTCTGATCTGTCCATGAGATGCCGTATTTCGTGGACTGTTAAATTTTGCTTTTGGCGTCTCCATCTCATCAGTAGCTGCATCAAGTCCTGACGAGCCTTTCGAGGCTGCGAGAGCAGCCATTTCTGCCTTTGTCACTTCCAAAATCTGCCCCATGTCATGGAAGTCATAAACCAAGGTAAGATGGGTAAGCAAGTTGAAACAGGCTAGTCTGAACTAGATTGAAGACTGAAGAGCTGACAGAACTGGTCAATGAATTCCACAGCTTTGAACCAGATATTAAAATTAAAAATTGTTAGAGCCAAACACTTTGAGAGTGGGGTACAGTTTCAGAGTTGAGTGCAATATTTGTTAGTATGGTTCCAAAACACTGTTATACAGAATTACCTGTACAGAATTATACAGAATTTCCTTAAATGTAGGAATTTGTGAATGATAGGACAGATTTTAAATTGGATTTCTTCTGCTGAGTGGGCAGCCAGTGTAATATGGGTGTGATATGTAAAAGTTTTTGTTTGTTTGTTTGTACGTTCACTTGTTATATGGGTGACCGGACAAAATGGTACGGACAAAATGGTATGGATGAAATGAAAGATGGATTAGTGAATTTTTATATATGAAATAGAAGCTGGATTATTGAAAAGACGCATGTGAAATGGAAGCTGGATGAAGGCTCTGCAATTCTGCATGGATATTTTTATATATGTAATGGAAAAGCCCGATTGATGAAAATAACGCTTTAGATATAGAAGCTGTATCGGGGTATTTTCATAGCTTCAATAGAAGCTGGATTAATGAAAGATGCATTACAAATGGAGGTTGATTAAAGGAATCTTATGGCTGAAATTGAAGCTGGATACATCATGAAACACATGAACGAAAGACATCAATTCAGCTTCCATTTCTCAAGCATTTTTTTCGTCAATCCAGCCTACTTTTCTCAATCTTTTTTCTTCACTAGAGCTCTACTTCAGCCACAAAAAAGACACCCACGCTCTATTTCAGCAATAAAATACCCTCATCCAGCTTCCATTTAAACATACCGTTTTGTTCGAGTGTGTCGGCTGAAAACCAGAGCATTGGCTAGTGAAAATAAAAACAGGAGGCATACGAAATCTGATTATTTTAATATCCTGTGTGTGATTTGTATACATTTTTAGACAAACACAATCAGTTCCAAATACCTGTTCCGTTTTTTGAAGTCAGTTGATGCCTGCAAGTAATTATCCTTTTATAGGTTTCTTGATTGGCACTGATTGTATTTTTGTAAAAATGCTGAATGTCCCTATTGATGCGTGCAAGTAATTTTTCTTCAGAATATTGCTTATTTTGCTAATGGCATAATTTGTCTTAAAAATTATGTTGGTTATTTGCGGCATATGATATCTCTGTGACTGATAGACCCTATGATCAATTGTCCGTATGACCGCCCTAGAACGGTGAACTGACTGGTGTGGTGTATACTGTATAGTGCACATAAGAAAGTACAGAACTTTGTGGAACACTGCAGTTTTGGACAATTGATGCCAAAGTGAGTTATTTTATGCGAAAATGAAATGACTGAGCATGAGGCTGCCAGAAGATACCAACCAATGAAAAACAGGATCAGAAAGACCAAGCCAGTGTTCAAGACATTGAAGTAGTATATTATGTTCAAAAGTATCAAATACAGCTGCACAAATGTTAAAGAGAAACTGAGGGCAGTTACTTTACCTTCATCCATACAGCTAAATATGTTTCAATAGAGTGGTATTTGCAGTAGGCAGATTGGAAAAAAGGTAAAAAAAAGATAAAAGGTTACCTGTGAAAGGTCATGACTCAGGTGAGTGATAATCACTTTTCCAAGGATTTGTTAGACAAAATTGACAGTAGAGATGGAGCAATCATTTTATATAGGCCTACATCAGCAGACAGGGAGAATATGGTAAATATGGCAGGAGTAAAACTGCAAAGCTGGGAAGGAGATGCAACTGATATATGTGTTGACAATCGCTGCAACAATTATTGTGCTATGCTACCAAAAAAGTCGTAAAAGTGACTCTGACCGCCAGGGGCCCTTGTGCAGCCGGGGGCCCTGTGTACTGCACAAAGTGCACAGTCTACACAACCCATTGTTATGCCGCTGGTTCCTTATATGTTACAACACTTTTGTCTGAATGTTGAGACGTATATTTTCACAGGGGCAGCACATGGATTGTCATCGATTCTTCAGATGTTGCTCAGTTGTCCAGACTTCCTGAAGTCCGATCCAAGTGCGGAGCAAGATGTTCACTTGGCCATTGAATTCATGTTGAGCCTAATGCAGTCAAACGGAAACATTGCTCCGGCAATGGATGAGGTTAAACATCGTCGATCAGAAGAGGAAGAACTTGTACACTGGTGCCATGGTGCTCCAGGTAATTGTTAGAAGACATGTGTGGCTTATGCACAAGTGTCAGATGAGGAGGTAAGGTAATGTGATTTTTTTCAATTTTGCGTGTGTGCCCTAAAGAATAGTTGTGAGAAGTACAATACTCTGGTAGTGCCAGTCCCAAGTGAGGGGAAGGAGGAGGGTGTTGTTTATCGTCTTTGTTATGGCACAAGTATTGCTAAACTGCAAGTAACACTTAACATCAATATCCTGGCGGATGGGTGCCTGTGTATGGCTGCCGCTACTTTACTTTATTGCATTATTATTACTATACTTTATTATTACTTCTGTGTTTTGTTTTATATCTCTGACATATAACTGGGTATGGTATGTTACCAGGATTTATCTGATTTTCAAATAAACGAATATAGAGGTAGTAACATTTACAATTTGACAGTCATTAATGCCGAGAAGAAAATGGTTCCCTTGAGTAAAGGCGCAGTTGCACGATGTCTTAGAGTTTGGATTCATATATAGATGGAAAAGTTTCTGCTAGATTTGCAAAATATTTAGAATCAGTATAAATCCAATTAAAAACTGTTGGTTTAATTTAGGCCATTTAGTTACAGTGCTTTGTTATTTATTTCAGGCATAGTCTATCTGTTTGCCAAGGCTTATCTGTACTACAAGGATGCTCGATACTTGGATGCATGTCTTCGTTGTGGTGAACTGACGTGGCAACGAGGGCTTCTGCGCAAAGGTCCTGGAATCTGTCATGGTATTGCTGGCAGTGGATATGTCTTTCTGCTCTTGTATCGCCTAACTGGCAATGAACAACATTACCATAGAGCGCTCCACTTTGCAGGTTTCATGCAGACTGCAGAATTTCAACAGGCACGGACACCCGACAGTCCATACAGTCTGTATGAAGGGATAGCTGGAACAATTTGCTTTCTGACGGACCTGATGCAGCCTCACAGGGCCCACTTTCCCTTTTTCGATGTCTTCACCTGAATCGTTACATTTTCCCCTAGTTTTATATATCTAACGTGTTCTGTTCTGGGGTCAGTTTCAGCCATTAGCATTTTCATGTTTCAGCTGTTTGATGTTATACTATTTTCAGAAGTGACATGAAACTGAATTTCCAGACAGTGGACAAATATCAGAAGCTTTGCTAGTTCAGTTTTATCAACAGCTTGTTATTTTTGTACTATACATGTTTTGCATCACACAAAGTAAATAAAACCTGGACTTTTATTGGCTGCAGATGGCAGATGCAATAGATATTAGATAGAGCAAGTATTTACACCAGTGATTTTCAACCGGGGTTCCGCGGAACCCAAGGGTTCCGTGGGCGTCGGCCAGGGGTTCCGCGGCAGTTTCATATAAAATTTTAAAACACCAATTGAAATCACAAAAATAATAGGAGTGAGTCGAATTATTTCACAGCTTTCAGTCATTTTTGCTTAAATTGCTTAAATAATATTATTACGTGAATGTAGGCCGTAGCATATATTACTGTTTTCTATATGTTTTTATACACCATATAAGTATCATGGTCTTATGAACAAACCTGCGCATTAGTCTTGTTATTCGGAAGAAACGTGCATCAACTGAGTGGGAATCTATAGATGCCCTGCGTCTTCAGCTGTCGTTCAGACAGACAATTTGTATAATTATTGGTTTTGAACTATTTGGACGCTCTATCCTTAATAGGCCTAATTACTTTCCCATTAGAATCTGCTGAACATTTGGCCAACAACTGGTGTGGTTTTTTCTTCTTTGAATCAGTTATCTTGGAAGAGCCAGTGGTTAAATTTTTCCTTAAGAGGTGGCGGATTTACGACTTTTTATGGAATAATGTGAAGCCCATTATATAGTCTAAACCTGTCTGGCGAATTTTTAAGCGACAGGCCCACCCGCCATTTGCCATTCGGAAATCACATAGCCTAAGATTGTGAAATAAGAATCGAATATTGTTACAGAAGTATTATTTCAGGTGAGGGATGCAACCAGCATTGGGCTATGGGATTTGCCTTCAAACGAAGTTGAAGCTCCCGGTGTACGGACCATTGCTCATTGACTGATTACTCATAGGCTTATTGCTCATAATAATTTACAAGTTAAATTAGTCGAGTGAAGTTATAGAAAAGAAAACACAGATTGAAATAGTGACTGATAAAATTGTGTATACTATTGAGCAATGAACAGTTCGAACAAGTCAGTTCATGCCTTCAAGTAAATGTCTTTGCAAGTTTCTTCATTCCCAGTTATTGTATTAGTCTACCAACTAGGGAATGTAATCCCGGGGCACTTGCTCAATCCCGGGATTTCGGGATTATAAATGAGTCAATCCCGGGATACCGGGATCCCGGGATTGGCTTATAATGGCAATTAAAAAAATTCTTAGACATAGTATAATAGTAGGCCAAATACAGTACAGCGTTCTCTTTGCTTTAGGCACTTCAACCGCGATCAATTATGACTCGCGGCAAGGGCTTTAGTCATTGGTCCCTGGCAGCAGTGGGGTTTGTTTGAAACTTGATAGTGATCGGCCTACGACCAGTGGCTTCTTTCCCCACTAAACAAACAAGTTAGATCCCTCTCCTCCCCGCCCTGGCCTGCCCTCTCTTGTCTTTCCTTTGACCCAGAGTGAGTTGAGCTCATTTCAGAGTCCCCTCTTTAACTGGGCCTAAGTTGCGATCACTCTGAATAGGGTAATTAACCTCTGCATAAGAAGACCCGGAATTAGGTCAGACGATACGAGGTGACCAATGCACCGACTGACCACAGCGCGAGGAACACAACAGGTAGCATGCTAGTCAAGATTCACCAGTGAGTGACTGATCTTGCAGGCTAGTTTAGCTGCAGTCCTCTGATATTAGGGCAGCAAGGGCCCGTCTGTATGCTGTCCAGGTCCTTTCACTCACCAATCGGCGTAATTATACGGGCGGGGGGTCATCAACACGCGTCAATCGGAGTTAGGCCCTTTGACGTCGCAGGCCTAGTCGGTCAGCTCTGCTAGCATCTGACATCTGTTTATCTTCTATCAGTCAACTGAATGGTGTGTGGATGATTGTTGTGGAGGACTCTGTATACATGAACCAAGCAAGGAATGGGAGGGAGCAAACCGAAACCTAATGCCTGATCACTCAGAAACGCCTACCTCCAGTCACCCCTCTGGGTTTTCTGCTGGCCGCCAGCTTACCTTCATTCGGGCGTCTGCTTATCTGTCGTTTTGGCGTCTATTGACTGAGGAATTGTTGCAAAATTGGTCAAGTAATTTAGTAACAAATCCGAATTTTGAGTAATCCCGAAAAACGGGATTCCATGTTTGTCAATCCCGGGATTACGGGATTGTAAAATGTCCGGGATTCCCGGGATCCCGGTATTCGGGATCCCGGGATTACATTCCCTACTACCAACGCTAATTGTCCCTAATTGATAAGCGCAAACTAAGGCTTGAAGAAGGTCACCCATATTGCCAACGGTATATTTGTTTTAAACATATGCCTAAGTTCGTTTATTTTGGACATGACCAATGAGCCTATGACCAATAGACCCTATGACCAATAAGCCATATGAGCAATAAGCCTATGAGCAATCAGCCTATGAGCAATTGTCCTAGAGCCAAAGCTCCCATGTTGGCTGATATATATCCCCCCACTAAAGATAACTGCAGAAAAAAAATTTGCAATAAACTTGAGGAAGGATGCTTTATAACACAACTTGGTCAGAACACTGATTTAGAATGCGGCGTATTTCCTTTTTCAATATTATTCATTTTTAGTTGTTGGTGAAATATGGCATATAGGCCTATGCTGTTGCTCTCTGACAGTGCTTTGTTTACTGGAGTACTGGACCTATACTTATAGACTTCTAAAGCATGTATTTGTAAGTACTATTATATGCTGCACTAGAAATGCAAATAACGTAGGATATACATTAAAAGTTTGAAAACAGTGCACGTTTTATTGTATGCATTCTTGAAATGGGCCTACTGGACTGATGAAACGCGCAGGGTTCCGCGAGCAAATGAGTGCTTTGAGAAGGCTCCGCTGCTAGAAAAAGGTTGAAAGCCAATGATTTACACTGTTATAAAGCATTGTACAAAAACCATTTGAGACAATAACCATCAGAAAAGAACATGCAAATAGTTGAAGGTCAACTTGAATAGATGAGCTGGAGCAAATCTAATAACAGAACATGTCACTGTATAAATGGCATAAAACGCAGGATTGGCCTGGCGTTCCCACTGCTCTCAAAATTCTTGGCTTGCGTTCCCACTGCTCATCATTAGAGAACCCTAGAAACACATGCACTCCAATAAAACTCTTCATCAGCGTTCCCACTGCTCACACATTCAGCGTTCCCACTGCTCACCCAGATCACTTTAACCACTGGCATCAGCGCTGTTTGGACGATTGCATTGGATGTTGGAGGCGAACAGCATTTCAACAAGAAATAAAAGTAACTGTAAAAGACATTTGTCACTCCAATGTTGATGTATGAATCTGAGTGTTGGTTCGTTCATTCATTCGTTATGGGGATTTATATAGTGCCCCTTTAAGGTTACCACTGAGCCAACCTTGGTTTTAAAGGCTGCAATAAAATGCATCTGAGCAAATCCTAGGCACAATGGATACGTAGGAGGCTCACCCTCTTTCTCTATTACAGAACCTAAAATTTATGTAAAACTTGAGACCACCTCTATTTCCTCTCCGTCTATCTCAAAATTGTCTCCTCCAGCTGTTGTCATAATCTTTGTCTTCTTTATGTTGAAATAAAGTCCAGCTTTTTCGCTTTCTCTCTTTAGCCTTTTTATCAGTTGTAACAAATCTCCTTTTCTCCTGCCAATAATGTAGTATCAGTGGTGTAGTCCTAAAAAATGAAGTGGGGGGACGCCTGGAAATTGAAGTGGGGGGACGCCTGGAAATTTAATGTAGAAACTGTAGCAAAAAGTGCAATCTTGCAAGAATTTTGCAAAAAGTGGGGGGACGGCGTCCCCCCGCGTCCCCGCCCCACTACACCACTGTGTAGTATCGTCTGCATATCTCGAATTATTCAGTACTCTTCCTGCTATCCTTATTCCCTCTTTCCCTCCTCCATTTCCGCCAGCCTCATTATCCTTTCTGCATACAGGTTAAATAAGACTGGAGACAAGATGCAACCCTGTCTCACTCCTTTCCTTATTTTAAATCTGTCTGTATCGCCAAATTCTGTTCTTATCACCGCTATCTGGTCTTCGTACAATCCTTTAAGTAGTGATATCAAATGATTCGTTATTCCCATCTCAATCAAAGTTTTCCACATCAATTCATGATTAAATCAGTCAAAAGCTATAATCAATAAACTATAATCGATGAAACAAATGTATACTTTTTGCCCATACTCTCTTTGTCGTTCCAATATCCATCTCATGTTGGCAATTATGATCCCGAGTTCCCCTTGATTTCCTAAGTCCTGCCTGATTGTCTGATTATCTGGAAGTTCTCTTTCGATTATGCTCTCCATTCTTTTATGAATTATTTTAAGTAGTATTTTACTTGTGTGTGAAATCAGTGTGTGTGATTTTACACAAATAGTGGCAAATTTGAAATTTGTGTGTGTGATTTCACACAAATAGTGGTAAAACAGCAAAAATCAATGTAAAAATACGTAGTTGTTAGGTACTTTCTAATGTGCTAACCGCTGCACAATGTTAGTGACATATGAACCAAGTACGCAACACATGTAAAAGTGTTGTTCCAGCTCAACTCAACCAATTCTGAGCAACATCTCTACTACAGAATTGGCCTGAAATCTGAACCACGTATATTAATGTAATCAGTAGCTTCTATTATCTATCTCGTTCGACAATGATAAGTCTGGCAACAATGATGAATTTAATATTTCAAGTCTTCATAGAAAGCAATTTCCTTTGTTGAACAGGAAATCAATACAAAGATTTAAGCACGCGGTTAAATTTTCAGATTTTGGCAGATTAGTTATGGACTGTACTAGCCAAAAAGTTCAGAACTTTGGAGCTTTGGCCATGTTTAACGTATTTAATACCAACAAGTAGCAGTAATCAAGGCCACTGTAGACTTATGTGTTGCCTTAAATGTCCTGGAAACATGGAGACATATTGCCTAATTTTGTGTATGTCACAACTGTACATAAATATAAATACATATACATGGCCAATAAAGCCATGGCAAAGTGGATCATAGAACTCTGCTCAAGACACATGTTCAGCTTCTCCTAAGCAGCTGCTTTTTGCACAGTTAGATCGTCATTTGCGATATGAATTTCTTTGACAGATCCTGAAAAGGTTCATTACATATATGAATCCCTCCCTCACTAAAGTCAATTCTTCCATCAGATCGCATATTAAAGCATCAGATCAAGAAGCTGAAACAAACACAAAATTCCACACAAATTACATTACACACAAAATTGTAACAGGTCTCATGTCTCATCAATTTTCATGTAAATTTGTTTAGCCAAAGAATAAAAAGGCAGTTATTATTAAAAGATTAAATAATTATATAAAGAGTATCTTATTTCAGTAAGGATGCTTTGAAATAAAGAATCACCAGTTTCTTTGTTGGCATATAACCAAAAAGCATAGGCGTAGGAGGCAGGGGTACAGAGGGGGCAAATGCCCCCCCAAAATTTCGGGCAAATGTGTTTTTCGGGCAAAACAGGCATGGGCGGACAAACCTTTTTTCGGGCAAACAGGCATGGAAAGATTTTTTCGGGCACACAGGGTCAATTTGTACGAAATGACTAAAAAGTCATCAGTTATTTGGGCTGGGAAAAATAACAGTTATTTCGGCTGGAAAATCAAAATGACTAAAAAAAGGTCATCAGAAAAAAAAATATGTCGGTGACTCGCTCCACCAAAAAATGTGCAAAGTATACTTTTCGGGCAAAAGTCTAAACTTTGCCCCCTCCCCACTGCCAAAATGCCCCCTACGCCTAATTGCCTATGTCTAAAAGCATAATTGGAAATTGTTTAGATCTAGGTTTGGTTTAATTTTTGCAATACAGCAGAGTGGGCATGTGAATAGATGCATTTAAATAAAGAATCACCTGTTTTCATTATTGGCATCTAACCTTGTTATATAAAAAAACCATAATTGGAAACTGTTTGTATCTATTTTTGGTTTAATTAACTGAAATATGACAGACCACAACAGAAAGCACTGTGCTACTGTAACAATACCGTGAAGACATTTACAATAGCAGCAGAGTACAGGAACTTGTTGAGTTGTAAAATTTATGAGATCCACAAGATTCCACATATATACCTGACGTTTTGTTAGTGTTACAGTCCGGTGTCCTTCAGCAGTACTGCCGTCTCCCTGTTGAACGGTTCTGAACATATCTACAGAAACCAAACTTTCTTTCCTCAAAAAGCATTAAGTTACTGTTGAAAATCCATAACTGCCTTCATTCCAATTTTCTTCAGATTAGAAAGTAATTGGGTGGGCTAAGTTTGAAACTATAATTCACATCTAATGGCAATCCAGAGGAGGAAAACTGATTAGCGATCTGAGATTTGCAGACAACATTGCGCTACTGGGGGAGAAGGAGGAGGGACTGCAGGAATCGCTAACGAGAGTTGTGCAGGTAAGCAAAATAATGTGTATGTGCATCAATGTGCAAACAACGGAATGTCAATACATTGGGAGAGAAGGGACACGGCTTGGATTAAATGTGCTGGAGCATAAGGAGAGTTTCGTGTATCTGGGAGGTCTTATCGATGCGCACGGGGGATCGGAAAAGGACGTCGAAAGAAGAATTGGGCTCGCTAGAGGAATATTGCAGATTGCGTAGCATCTGGAGATCAAAGGAAATCAGCAAGACCACCAAGGTGCGATTATATGAGACGTGTACAACTCAGAGACGTGGACGCTGAACGAGACACAGAAAAGGCGGCTGAAGGTATTCGAAATGACGTGCCTGCAAAGGATGGAGGGGTCACAAGGAGGGAAAGGATACGAAACACGGAAATACGCAGCAGACTGAAAATCCAGCGAGACATTGTGGACAGGATACAGATCAGAAGAATGCGATAATTCGGACATGTCGTCAGGATGCAGTGTGGAAGATACCAAAAGGTGGCACTGCATGGGAAGAGTGGAAGGAGGAGGAAGCAGGCCAAAAAAGCGATGGATTCATATGGCAGATGACTGCCTGAGGATGGGATTAATCGTGGGAGAGGCGGCGCGGAGAGCACAGGACAGGGACGACTGGAGGCTGTCCATAGAGGAGTGGCTGATGTGGGCGGAAGCTTCGCCGGGGCCATAACGCAGTAAGTCAATGGCAATCCAACTGGAAAAGTACCGTATGCCAAATGATTCTGGAGTGCTGTCTAGTAACAGGTACCTTTAACATAAACTTCCAAGTCTCCTTGGAGGCATTTTGACACAAGCATAATCTCCAGACTTGAAGTAATCCATCCCAGAGGATGCCATACGCAGTGTTGTTGAAAGTATCGGTCTAATGTACTTAAGTAAAAGTAAAAGTACTCATCACAAATATTACTTAAGTAAAAGTAAAAAGTATTCCCTTCAAATAATACTTTTTAAGTAGAAAGTAAAAGTACCGAGTCTTTCTATAACTCAATCGATTATTAACACTTTCTCGCCGGACCGGGTCACCCGTGACCCCATTAACAGGATAGGTATCAAAACAATTCCTGCGGGAAATGGTTAACCTTCAAAACTACTAAATTCTCGAAATGATTATCGTTGAGTCTACTACGCACGCTTCTGATTCATTGTTAGCATAATGCACAGCTGAAGAGCAGTTCTGCTGCAGAAATGACACTGCATTCAGCGTGCACCACCCATCGAAAATCTATTTTTAGCCATGCAAATTTGAATCATCTGTTTTAGCTTAGCGTAACGAAATGCTAGTTAGCGCATTGAAGTAATGAACATTGTAACAAGTGTCACATAAATTGTAACGAAGTAAAAGTACTGAAACATGGGTAAAATTTTACTTCGTTGAAAGTAAAAGTATTTAGGTTTTCTGATACTTCGTTACATGTGAAAATATTCAAACTCTTACTTAAGTACAGTAACGCGTTACTTTTACTTCGTTACTGTACAACACTGGCCATACGAATGTCACTAACTATCTTCTTTTTTCCATCTGATAGACTTTGAGTTGTATTATATCGTCTCTGCCATCTCTTCTTATGCTCTCCTTGACTGCACCATCTGGTGACTGGGACATAGTCAGGCAGGCAGGCTTAAATTCAAGAGCAGGCAACTCTGGGAGACATCTTGTTTATTGTTTATTAACTTGCATGTCACATCAGTGTTCACATAGCAATATTTATACATTTGTAACAAATACAAGCAAATTCATAAAAATAACATTAATGCATATCAATGAGTCAGCTGAAAATGGTCTAAAAGACCCGCTAAGACTCGGCTGGCTCACTTACAAGGTTAGTTCATTCATAAAGTAGGCATCAATGCAAAGCATCAAGAAATGCAAAGTGAGACAATGAGTCGCCATTACACAATGATTAGGTTGATTATGGAGTGGTTTATGAAAACAGCAGATATCAACATCCGTGTCCTATCTATAATCTAAGGATGACAGACCATTAACAAAATCCTAAAATCCGTGTCATTGGTCAAGTATATAAAAAAGCTGTCACCTCTAGCCTCACATACCTATGCCTATGCTGGCAACCTCTTTTCATGCAGTTTTCATTCTCTCTTCTCTGGTATTATTTATTATTTTAAGATAATTATTATGATCCTATCATATTATATTAAGTATAATCTACTGGCAGTATAATATTTGTACAAATATTATAGTCGAACTACACTGTTAGCTACTGCATGCCATTAGTTGAATCCTAGTTGCTTGGTTTGTGTACCATGTGTAAACTATTTCTTGTAATCACATTCTGGTCAGCAATTCAAGGCCTTCTTCAGCAATATGAATAAGCTGATTCACAAGCAAGAAAGTATATAATATTACTAGCTGGGGTACCCGGCGTTGCCCGGGAATTTTAGGATTCGGTCCGATCCCTGCCAATCCCTCCTTCCGTCCATCCCTCCCACCCTCCTTCCATCCCTCCCTCCCTTCCACCCTCCCTCCATCCCCTCCCTCACCCTCCCACAGCCTCCCACCCCCACCCTCCCTCCCTCTCTGACCCCACCACACTCTGACCTCCACCGGTATACGCGACCCATGAAATCCGGACTGGTAAAAAGTGCTGGCCTTAAACACCTCTAAAACGGTGTCAACTGCTGCTTTTATGCGTATGGGACCCGAAAGAAAAGTGCTGTAATAAGCCTGTGAGAGAACGGAAAATGGCCCCCATGGTGGCAGAGATTCGCCTACCCCCAATGACCTGTGTCGGGTCGACCCCGACCCCCCTGCAAAGGATTGGGGTGGATTGCTTCAAAACTGTGGCAGTGCATAGCTAACAACAACAAAAACCCTTACTAAAATATATATAAGATGTTCCCATCTGCATTATGCATTATAATAAACCATCAGACTTGCACCAGTACAGTTTTTGGAGAAATGGAAAACCATTCAAGCAGCACAGTGCATAGTACACAACACGCAAAATAATAATAATAATATTCCTTTATTGAACAAACCGGTTTGACAGACCACAACTGTGAGCTGATCTAGGATATCAGGCGGATGTCGCAATAGAATTTCGAGAAAATGGCCAAAAATGACCGGCAGGGTAAAAATTGCGTTTTTTGACTTTGAGTCAAATTCGTGTAGTGAAACCATTTATTTATCATACCAACTTATTTGAATGACCAAATTTTGCATTTTAATGTGCCTAAATTATGTTTTTGTACAAGGTACTGAAACGATATTGACAAAAAGGGCCATTTTTAATGCAGATAGATCGCTTTCTACTGTTGCGATCTAGCGATATTATGCCACTTATGCACAGAAAGGTCAGAATGTCTATTTTTAGATTTACTAATGTCCTGGCCTTGTTTTTCAAAAACCAAGCAATCCTAACAGGATTTCCAACAGCCACGATAGGTCGATTATCGTACACAACCTTATCTGGGTCCATAGTAACGGTCACGTGATCAAAATTCAAATGTGTCATTGGACAGTATTTAGGTCAGGCATGCACAGTCTATATTATGGAGATCAGGAGGTGATATTGGGATTTAAAGACCTGCTGGTAGGCCCTAGCACTTTTGGAGAAAATTACTTTTCAGAGGTAAATAATCTCTCAATTTTGGGAAGACAAAAGAATCCCGATGCATTGAAGTCGAAATTAACATCGGCGTTTTTGCATACGAATTACGGTAGAAGTAAGTCGATGGTATTGTTTTCTTCAGTTCCGAAAGGCTCCGATTACCATTACGATTAATTTTCGACGCATGAGATTTTGGCCCGATGACTAAAAAAAGGTCGTCAGAAATTTCGGGACCGAACAGTTTTCTCCCGGTCAGCGTGTACTCACCTCAAAATTTACCAGTACAGCCCTGACTGTAGGTCTTTAAACCACTTGAAACTCTTGTCATGTCAAGTCATAGAAAGTATTTCCTTTCTTCAAGAAATTTGCTGAGGTCAATACTACATGTTGCCTTGTTCTATAAAAGGTCCATTAAAAATTTGCCTTCAAAACCCAACCTTCAGTCTTGTGCAAATACAAAGCATTTTTGATTTGTGTCTTGCTTTGACTCTTTAGTGCAAACATGAGTTTATTTACTGAATGTAAATGTAATGATAAAATTTATGGTAAAACTTAAACAACATTGCAGAATGAAAGTTTGTGGTTTGAAATTTGCATTCTTTGGATTTATTATTTCTATGGGTTTTAACAATTCACACTAAAAATGTCATATCATCTGATATATTTAAGCAAATGCAATGAAATCTGCAGCATGCATTGAGCCTGACATGGACAGTGTGCATGCCAAATTTCATAGCAATAGCTCCATTATTACTATACGTTGTCAAGGACTTTCTTATGTATACTTTAATTGCGATTTTCTCGATTTAAGTATTTTCAGAATATAATACTTCAAATGAACATATATCAGGTACTACTGAAGATATCTGAATAATTTTTGCATTGACGAAAACGTGATTTCATGCTGTAAAAAAATTAAATAATCTCGTTTTTGGAAATACACGACATGTGCCTGGTAATGAAGAAGCACCTCACAACTGGTTTCAACGTGCAGTTATGCAATTGAAACAATTCACTAGAACACAAATCACAAATCTTAACCACTAATAGAATAGACAGCCTGCAATACAAGCACTAGTATTTACAGCAGGCTAGCTTGAAAACTTGCTGGCTTAACATAAGCAAATGACAGCACATTCTGCTTCTGTTGAAATGTATTTTTGAAGGTCCACTTGTTATTCGGAGTGTTTTAAAGTAAAACAAAAGAATATGTTTACCTTGGCTAAGAGTGACAGCAGCTGGTTCTGTTGCTGCTCCGATAATTTGATGTTATGTCAAGATAGACTCTTTACGAGTACTAAATTACTATTATTATTATCATTATTATTATTATTATTACAAGTATATTTATTGAAGTAAGTCATATAAGCACATCTTTTGGCACTGAAATAATGAGCAATTTTGTTTAGATGACAGCTTAAAATTAGGGCTGCTGATTAATCGCAGTTAACGTTCGCGATTAACGCGTTAAATTTTTTAACGATTAATGTGATTAAAAATTTTAATCGCCAGAAGACCGCTGTTAGATAAAATTTCCTGAACACTGCAACTCGTTGCTTAATATTGGGCTTAATTCACGGACGTGGGTTGGGCGTATTTGACGGCAACAAGAAGCATTTCCTGTTATCCAGAGTAGCTTTTTAAAAATAGTTAGCCTATTATTCTTCTTGTAGATCTACTTTGATTTCTATTCATATTATAACATTATTTTCTTGCGGGTTATTGCAATATAAGAATGAATATGTGTGAGTAGTGTTGTGAGGCGGAAACTTTCCGCCAGAAAGTTTCATATCTTTCCGGAAAGTTTCGGAAACTTTCCGACATATCTTTCCGGAAACTTTCCGACATATTTTTCCGCCAATAAAATATTATTAAATACATACTCAATTCTAATGATTCCGAAATTTTCTTTCAATATAATGTTACTAAATACATCAATCACTATAAGCAATTAGTGTTGTGAGGAGGAAAAATTGTCCGGGAAAGTTTCATATTTTTTCGGAAACTTTCCGACGTATTTTTCCACCAATAAAATATTATTCAATACATACTCAATTCTAAGGAGTCCGAATTTTCTTTCAATATAATGTTACTAAATACATCAATCACCATAAGCAATTAGTGTTGTGAGGAGGAAAAATTGTCCGGGAAAGTTTCATATTTTTTCGGAAACTTTCCGACGTATTTTTTCACCAATAAAATATTATTCAATACATACTCAATTCTAAGGCGTCCGAATTTTCTTTCAATATAATGTTATTAAATACATCAATACTATATAAGCAGTCTTAGGTGGTTATAACTGATAGTCTATTCAATAGATGGTACTGCTAGTGCTAGTGATAATTGTTCAGATTGTTCACACGGCCCAAAAATACATTTAGGAATTAAATGCAATTAAACTTCGCTGAAAATTTTGAGAAAATATTTTTTTGTCATTCAGCCACCTGCATATTTGTGAGTTATGAAAATATGACAGAAACAGCAATTGATGCAGTATTGTTTCATGTTTATATCAGTTTTTTAACACATTTCCTGCAACAGAGATGACTACAGACATGCAAGCAACTAGTTTTCTATAGGCTACTCTAGTCTGAAATGCTAATGAACAGTGTTGATTGCTCATATTAATTATTTTTAAGTTCAACATTGTTTGCATCGACAGAAGTACTGTAAATAAAAGGAGTTTAAACTATAAGAAAAATTTCTGAGAGTGAATTTCTGATATTTTATGAGTTAAATGTATTTTTCTGGTTCTTCGGAAAGTTTCCGGAAACTTTCCGGAAACTTTCCGGAAACTTTCCGGTAAAATACTTTTCCGGAAAAGCTACATCACTATGTGTGAGATAAACAGCAGAGAACAAGTCAAGTGATCTATAATAAGCGATCAGTTTACTTTTAAAACGGCAGATAGACCTTCGTTAGCGTGCAGGCACTGTAAGTAGGAATTTAAATAGCACACCTAACACTCTCGTATTATACACGCACGAAGCAAGTTGTGGTGTTTTTTTTAGCCGCGTTGTAAATCTTCATAATCACTGGGCCTTTGATCTCACAACCATTTGTTTGTGAAAAACACTATGTCATGGCACGCTAACCAAAACGGGCGGACCCATGCTCTTTATTTGAGGACAGCAAGAGATAGTAGACCTTTGAATGTAGAAAACGTTGAGGGTTTACAAAGCTGAGTTGATATTTAATCAGCATGCGATTAATCGCAAGATTAATCACGATTGAAATTTTTAATCGCACGATTGATCGCCATTAAAAATTTTAATCGTTGAGCAGCCCTACTTAAAATTCTATTCTATTCTATTCTATTCTATTTTGGGATTTATAAAGCGCCTCTCACAGTACAACCTAATCAGAGGCGCTCCCAGTGCGAAGAACTCCTGGAAAAAGAAAAGTCTTAAGACAACGGGCAGAAAAAGTAAAGCCTCCAGATAAAATCTGGGAACGAATAATAGGAGGAACGCCATTCCACAGCAAAGGGCAAACAGAGGCAAAGGCGCGATGTTGGGCTGTGGCAGTCCGAGATCGTGGTACAAGAAGATCGTGACGGTCTAAAGAGCGGAGAGGACGTCCAACGGTAGCAGAGAAAGGCTTCCTAATAAGATCACAAAGGTAGCGGGGCGCTTGACCCAAAAACATCTTATAGGTAAGAAAAAGAATTTTATATTGAATCCGGGCAGTCAAAGGAAGCCAGTGAAGGTGCTCAGTCATGAAAGTCGAAATGTGAGAGAAACGAGGAAGGCGGGCAATCAAACGTGCAGATGCATTAAGTACCGATTGAAGAGGAGCCAGGCGGAGTTTAGGTAGGCCAATGAGTAACGAGTTACAATAGTCAATGCGGGAACAGATGAAGGCATGGACCATAGAAGAAAAAATCGATGAAGAGACAGATCGCCTAATGGCACGTAAACGTCGCAGATGATAGAAACTGGACCGAGAAATATTAGAAATATGTGTAGAGAAGGAAAGAGTATTGTCAATAGTAACACCCAGGTCACGGACATTTGTCACAAAAGTAAATTGTGGAAAGTGCTTGGCAAGTAAAACGTAATCAAGCTTGTTAAGCTGTTGACGGGTGCCCAACCAGATCAACTGAGTCTTGGAAGAGTTGAGCGAAAGACGATTTGAGGACATCCAACAATTGAGATCAGCAGAAAGAGATGCAATAGACTGACAGAGAGCAAGTTGTTGGGAAGAGGAGCCATGAACAAAAGTTTGGACGTCATCAGCATAAAGGTGACCAGAGGCTGAGTGTTTAGCAAAGAGAAGAGGGATATCAGCTGTAAACAAGATATAAAGAAGTGGACCTAGTACGGATCCTTGAGGAACTCCAAATTTAACAGGAACCCATGAGGTGCGAGAATCATCTAGTATAACCATTTGGGTACGGTCAGTAAGATATGAACGAAACCAAAGAAGAGGAAGGCCACTAAGACCAAAAGAAGTTTCAAGACGATGTAGTAGAATATCATGGTCTACCATATCAAATGCTGAAGATGCATCAAAGAGAGCCAGAAGAGTAACCTGTGATTTATCCATAGCAGAATAGATGTCAGAAAGAAGAGAAAGAAGAGCAGTTTCAGTCGAGTGGTGAGCTCTAAAGCCAGATTGTCTGGGAGGTAGAAGGCCCGATTGCTCAAGATAAGGGAGAAGTTGCAAAGAAACAAGTCGCTCTAAAGTCTTAGAGAGAAAGGAAAGATTTGCAATAGGGCGATAATTTTGGCACAAGCTAGGATCCAGATTGGGCTTCTTGAGAGAGGGAAATACAAGAGCACGTTTCTCAGATGCTGGGAGGTGACCTTCTGAAAGAGACCTATTAAATAAGTACAACAGGAAGGGTACAATGTCATCTAGTATATCTACAATAACAAAGGGGGGTAGAGGGTCTAATTCACATGATTTTAAATTAGAAGTACAAAGAAGATGACGCAGTTCTGATTCAAGGATCGGCCGAAAATCGTTGAAAGTCGACTCGGTAGAAGTGTAGGAAGGCGGTGTTGAATTGGCGGTAGAGTCACGAAGATCATCCAGTTTCTTTGTGAGCATCAATAGAAAATCGTCCGCTGTGAACGAAGGATTCGGAGTTGTTCGTGATGAACGACCCAGTAAACCGGAAATAGCGGACCAGAGACGTTTAGGATTCTTAGAGTTCCTGATAACCAAATCCTCAAAATGCTACCATTGCACTGTGGAAATCTAAAATATTTAAAGAATGGAGAGGGGATGTGCCCTCCCAAAATCACCACCTCTGCTCAGCGCTTTGGACCTCAGCAATCATCCTTCAGTCATTCGTTCATCCCCCCCAAAGCTAGGACCAAGTCTCTGCATATGACTGATGCAACTTAGTGCAATGAATAAATCTGAGAGTGAATGTCTTACCATTGGTGACGGCCACTTTTGCTGCCACAAGAGCAAACTCATCCATTGTCAGCTGGTTGGTCTTTGAACAGAACTTCTTGACTATATTGGCAATATCTTTCTTTCCCATTTTGACACCTGAAACATAGGCTGACCAGTATGGACTGCAACTAGGGCTCATTTTTAAACAGATCATTCCTTATAATGCTTCGTAAAATATCACAAAGTTCAACAGTGCTGTCAAAATTATAGACAAACGTGGCCTGGGTAGCCGAGCTCATTTTCAGCAGGGCCCGAAGGCCCATGCATTGGTCATTGAGAAATAACTCAACAGTGGAAAGTTATGTTGTGCATATATATATACATATATATATATATATATATATATACACACACGTAGATATATGTGTATATATGTAGCTATATGTAGATTGTTTGTGTGTACATATATATATATATATATATATATATATATATATATATATATATATATATATATATATTAGTGTGGTCCACAAACCATAGCCAAAAAATTAAGTTTTTGGAATTCTTTCTTCACAAGGCTTATTTTTGTACCCTTGGGTTAGACAGTCTCCCTGCAAAATTTCAGCCTGATTGTACAACATTTAGAGGTCAACCCATTCTGAACATTTTACTTGAGTGCTAATAATGTCTTTACGTCATGCTAACCGTCGTTATTACTACTTAATACTTATTAGACTAATAATGGCTTCGTCTAATTTGAGATCCGATCCAGGGCATTGGCTGTTGGAAAAACCAGTCTCTCGGTTATCTGGGCCTATTGCAAGATTACCACACAGCCTGGATGCACACTTGCACAGCAACTGCTTCAGTTTCATCATATCACTAAAGGGAGGCCCCATCCGGAAAGTTGCAAAAATGGCCTGTGATGCAGTTGTTTGTATTTGGGTACTTGCCAGAATACCAACACAGCTGGTTGACTGGTGTGTCAGGAAACTGTCAAAGCTTTATCAGAACTACCTAACTCTGAAGACTCACAGACCACTATCAAGAGAAAGTGACAGGATGAAGAATACATGTTCAAGAATGATCTTCAGAAATTGTTCGATATTGCCTCAAAGAATGTGATGTCAGAAATCCAGAAAGAAGGAGAATTCCTTCGAATGCAAAAAAAAGAAGACGTGTTTTCCAGTAGCATGAGTGGAGTAGACCTAAAGACAGCAGCAAAAGAGAGCAGAAAAAGGCAACGACAGCGTCGACAGGAGAATGGTGAAAATTGATATGAAGAACGCAAGACAAAAGGCAGTAATGAAGCAGTAGGTGAACTTTCTGCGTAGTCAGGATTCAGAAGAAGAATACTAGCCTATTTGATTTAATGCAATGATGAGTATCAGACAACCTAGTCATCGTGCGAGTGCATATTCGTCTACACTCTACAATGGTAAACAGCTGCTACTGTCTCATTATCAAAAAATATCCAAGAACATCTTCTTTAGCTTAGTTGTTGGTGCTTTGTATCGTGTTGACCTTCAAGACCGTTATGCTGTGTTTGTAAATGGAGCTGCCGCACTGGCGATTGGTTGCGACATTAATTTCAGAAATAACATTTTCTAGAAGTTCACAAAAGAAAAACAAGAATCAGCTGCAGTGGAAGAACAAGAGTGCGCACTGGCAGGCCTGCTATTGCCTCACTGATAAATCAAAATGTTGCCCATGCAGCATCGATGGATCAAAGGAAATTATATATGGACCGCATAGCTATTATAGTTCTCACTGGAAATTGCCAGGAAAAACTCTTGGCAATTCCAAAAATGGTTAGCGACATACAAGAAGGTGACTCTCAGGCCAGTGTTGAAGTAATTGAGAAATGGAATCCCCCAGATAGCGCTCAATGTCGCTTAGGTCGTACATTAATCATTGCGGAACAATTTATCTTCTTCGGTCCCAAATTACATAAAAAGTGTCAAATGGGTTGACCTCTAAATTTCATTTCTTTTCATTGAAATTTTGTGTGATTATTATAATCATGACAAGGAACAAAACAAGCCTTGTGGAGAACTGAAATCTGCAAGATGAATTTTCTGGACCACTCTAATATATATATATATATATACATATATATATATATACAAACAATCTACATAAATAATATATGCATATAGATATGCACTGAGCTATAATCATAAGCTTTAACCTACGAAGTTCTGTCTAGTTATGTATAAGAGGTAATTCAAAGTGGTCATTGGCTTACAGCGACTACAGGCAATAGGCTGATCCAAGGGTCTCAGTATAATCACCCTATTATATAGGACAGCAGTTCTCAACCTGTGGGTCCTGACCCGCAAGTGGGGTCCCAAAGAACATCGGTCACCAATTTTTCCTGGAAATCGCAATTTTTTCACACTGAAAAATAGTTAGCTACATGAGCATAAATCGTAAGGCCAAAAAAAATAATGCTGTGTTTCCGGTAACAGAGCTAAAAAAAATTGGGTAGGTAGGTCGAAAAATATTTTTATTTTGGTAAAATATTTTTATACAGTGACTATCCGAAAAATTATACCCAACTACTCTTTTTTGCATATGGGTACATGCTGCAACAAAGTACGTGTTCTAAGCAAGTATAAACTGCCTATTTCCCCGACTGTCTGTACCCAAAATTGCTCTAGAAAACAATTCTATTAATTTCAT
Source organism: Lumbricus terrestris (assembly GCA_949752735.1). Lineage (NCBI taxonomy): Eukaryota > Metazoa > Annelida > Clitellata > Crassiclitellata > Lumbricidae > Lumbricus > Lumbricus terrestris. The sequence continues at coordinate 31,562,148 of OX457041.1, forward strand.
TTTGTTGACATCTTTTCTGGTAAGATAAAGTGGGAAGGGAAGGGGAAGATGAGTGCGAACAGAACATCACTGCTAGGGGTCGTTCCAGACTGACCGAGCCAGTGACTAGTTACACCTAGAGGTTGCTAGATTTATTTTCCCTAGTCACCGTTAGAGGTGGCTCAAGTGAGAATGATAAGGCTAGAGGTTCTCAAGACTGGCAACCAGGAAGTAGTTAGGCAGGCGTGAAACTCTAAGGCAATGTCACTGTAAATAAAAAAAATTACACAAAATTTTCCGAGTCGCTGCAATAAAAGTGAGTTGGTTGGGTTACCAGAAACACAACATTTTTTGCCTAAGATCCAACTCTGTACGGAAGGCAATGTCACCGTATTATGTCAAAACAAATTTTGAGAAAAAAAATTAAATTTTTTTAATAAAAAAAATTTTTTTTTTTAAATTTTTTTTACAATTTTTTTTTAAAAATAAAATTATTTTACAAAATTATTTGAGTCGCGGCAATAAAAGAGGGTCGGTCGGGTTACCGGAAACACAACATTATTTTTTTTTGGCCTAATGTTTACAATGTAGCGCTATAAAATCTAGGGAGCAAGAGTCCCAACTGATAAAACTATCCTGTGATAGAAACCATCACATCTGTCTCATCTTCGATCTTTACCTCAATTGTTCCTGCTTTTGTCTGTTCTCGGATCGACTATTGTAATTCTGTCCTTGTTGGCCTCCCTAAGGCTCGGTTAGCTCCTCTGCAATCTGTACTCAATGCTGCTGCTAGACTCATTGCCCGTCTTCCTCGATTCTCCCACATTTCTACACTGATGAATGAACAACTTCACTGGCTTTCACTCTCGGTCCGCATACAATTTAAAGTCCTGATCTTGGTCCTTAAGTCTCAATTTTGTCTTGCTCCCAAGTATCTGTGTAATCTTATACTTCTTTCCATTTCTGCCACTTCGCTGCATCCTCTTAGGTCCTATGATCGGCTTGACCTCTTCGTACCTTGAGTCAGGACCATCATGGCTCAATCCAGATCATTTGCCTGCATTGGTCCCTCCCTATGGAATGGGCTTCCGTCACCAGTTCGCTCTGTCATCCTATCTGGTAGTCTTTCTTCGTCTTTCGTCTAAAAACTTGCCTTTTCTCTCGAGGTTGAATGCACTGGGTTTTGGGGGCCCGTCGACAGCCCTAGTTCAAACGGATTGGCTTTGAGGCTCACATTAAAAAAATATGCTGTAAGGCCCGGGCAATCTATGTTTGCTTTACGTGTTTTGGTCACCCACAGCCTCCACGGTCAACGTTTGTTTGACGTTGTTACCATCGCAAGATTACTTTATGCCTTCCCTTTTCGTGGGGATTTACAAATGCCATGGAGCGTAAACGTCTTAACGGTCTTTTAAGAAAATTGACTTGTTCAAGTTTCCTTCCTACCGATTTTCCTAGTTTCAATGCACTCTGTTCTAGAGCTGACTCTGCTCTTTTTCGCTCTATCCCCTTTTTCACGCTCTTCATGACCTCCCTCCTCCACATAAGGTTACTCAATACATTACTCAATCTAGGCCACATAATCTAACCCTTCCTAGAGTTGATTGTTTTGCCAAAAGAAATTTTATTATGCAAATGTTGTATAACTTTGCATAAATGTTTTCAATTATTTATTTCCTCTGTAAACTACTGTGCGTTTGCTGGTGGTCTAATAAAGAATATGCTTACTTACTTACTTACATATCAGGTAATTCAATGTTCTACCGACAGAAAATACCTAAACACTCTGATGACAACGCGGCATTCCCAGTCACTTCTAATACATACCCATCACTAAAATGCTAAATGCAGAGATGGATGAACGAGCAGACAGATAGATATATCAGACTAACCAACAGCAGTTATGGCTTTTTCCAATTCGGTACTGTTCAGTTTGCCTGATGTATCAGCATCAAAACTTACAAATGATTCCTACAATAAGTAATATTTTTTTATGAGGAAACAGGGGGCTGCATGGAAAAGGAAATAATACAGGTTACAATTTCGCGAGCAAGGGGAAGACCGAGGATGGGATGGATCGCCAATATCATCACGCGGATGGAACAACCATTCGAGAGGATACTGAAGGAGACGGAGGACAGGAAAAAGTGGCAAAGGCGTGTCCATGAAGCGACCAACCCTCGAATCGAGGAAGGTTAAAGACAAGACACGACAATCATAGTCAACATGAACAAAATAAAAACCAACGTATAAAAGGAAATCCAAAAGGTAAAGCATTCAAACTCCAACTTTTTAGTCACTCATCACTTTAAATCCATTCATTTAGTGTCACAAAAGCAAATTTTTCCGGTTGCAGAGTTCAGACTTCACTAGCTAGAGCTTTTACAGATGATGCTCCTAACATTGTCGCATAATTCTAGCTTCTAAGTCATTGCAATGGGTTCTTCTTGAGCAGCTAATTAATTTTAAAATGTTTTACACTCCTTAAGACCTCTAAGATACTGACTGCATTCTGGTCAATGTATGTTTATTTCCACCAATTCACTGGATCTTCTGATTGCTCTTCTTTTGACATACATTAAGCAAGATGTATAGCTCCTGTGCCTCTTCTTTCTCTTCAAACAGTCTTCTGTCTCATAGGAATAACTCTCAGAATTGACCAGATTGCTATTACATTTCTCAAAGGCATCAGCTTACATATAGTAACAAACTACAAATTACATGGAGCTTCCTCCAACATAGAAAGATACCCAAGTCAATATGGGTTTCCTTTCAAAGCTTCTTGAGTGGGTTGTTAGCGTCCAGCTAACAGAGTTCCTGCCATCAGTCGGCCTTCTTCCAGTCCATCAATCAGCCTACCAGAAATACGATTCGACCGAGACCGCGCTCCTTAAAGTTGCAACAGAACTTACAGAAACGATAAATGCGGGCAGCCATGCCTTGCTTGGTCTGCTTCGTCTTTGATACGATGGACCACGATTTCTGGTCGAGCGCTTGTCAAGGACTATGAAATCCGCTCAACCTTGCTTGACTGGCTTCGTTACTATGAAATCCGCTCAACCTTGCTTGACTGGCTTCGTTACTATGAAATCCACTCAACCTTGCTTGACTGGCTTCGTTACTATGAAATCCGCTCAACCTTGCTTGACTGGCTTCGTTACTATGAAATCCGCTCAACCTTGCTTGACTGGCTTCGTTACTATGAAATCTGCTCAACCTTGCTTGACTGGCTTCGTTACTATGAAATCCGCTCAACCTTGCTTGACTGGCTTCGTTACTATGAAATCTGCTCAACCTTGCTTGACTGGCTTCGTTACTACGAAATCCGCTCAACCTTGCTTGACTGGCTTCGTTACTATGAAATCTGCTCAACCTTGCTTGACTGGCTTCGTTACTATGAAATCTGCTCAACCTTGCTTGACTGGCTTCGTTACTATGAAATCCGCTCAACCTCACTTGACTGGCTTCACTCTTATCTCTGTGAGGTCATTAGCGCTGAAGAGGTAAAGACAACCAAAAGTCTTAAAAATGGAAAGGCTGCAGGATATGATGGAATAAAAGCTGAATTTTTGAAGTATGGAGGTGAAACGATGGTAGAAAACCTGACAAGTTATGCAACAGCATATGCTGGTAGGCAGAATACCAAAGACATGGAGAGAGAGGGTATCATCATCCCAATTCCCCGAAAGGGAGAGTTGAGGGATTGCAACTGGAGAGGCATTACTCTATTGTCAGTACCAGGGAAGGTCATGGCTACCGTGATGTTAAATCATATACGCGATCTGTTATAGATGAAAGGCTGCGGCAGGAAAAGGCAGGATTTAAATCAAATCATTTTATTTTTGTAACCAACCAATCACTTTTTACAGCCAAAAAAATTACAAGTCACATATTCGGATGGGAATGGCCACAAGGATGGGCCCTGAAGGGATCACTGACCCCACTAATAGGGACACCTACGTACTTGTGAAACAAAAAGATGGAACGGCCGACAATTGCTATTAATTAAGAGGTGAATCATTACAATGATTACAACTATACTTCAGATATCTTAACTAAATAAGAAAAATGTAAACTCTTAACTAAATAAGAAAGAGTAAAGTTTAGCAAGTGCAAAACAAGTATGCGCAAGTGGCTTAAATAGACCATCATTATGATACTTCACAACACATTGTTGCTATTACCGACTAGGTGAGAGCGTAACTTTTTCTTAAATAATGATAATGATGGAGATTGCCTGACTTCTAGATTTTTTTTAGATCTGGGATATCTTGCTGTGAGCAGATTTTCACGCTCCGACAAATAGTTCTTAGAAAAGTCCCTAATGTACGAAAAACCTGTGTTGATCAGCTTCATTGACTTTAAAAAGGCTTTTGATAGTATGCACAGAGTCACTATGGAAGATACTGAAAAGCTATGGCATTCCAACAAAGTTTATTGATATCCTTAAAGCTTCTGCAATGGCAACCCCGATGTGCAGTGAGGTTTGGAGGAGAGTTGGGAGAATGCTTTCAAATTGCGACACGAGTACAACAGGAATGAGTATTTTCACCAATGATTTTTGCATTAGTTGAGGATTGGGTGTGAGAATTAATTCGGGACAAAATAAGAAACAAAATCGTAAGAGAGAAGATGGGACAAGAAGAATCTTAGAAGATTCATTATAAGACATAATTAGAAAGAGAAGACTAAAGTAGATGGGGCATGTTGTCCATATGGACAAGGATCGAAGAGTATTTTCACCAATCATTTTCACCTTGTGGATAGGGTGTGAGAATTAATTCATGTGACGAGGGATACAGATGCCACGCTGAGGAGGGTGAATGAGGAAAGGTTGACAGATCTTGATTTTGCAGATGATCTGTTAGACAATACATGGAGCTTAGATGGTATGAAAGAGCTTATATCCAAAACGCATGTAGAAGTGGTGAAAGAAGGACTTGCCATTAACACAGAGAAAATGTGACGTTCCCCCCTTTTGATCGCGTGAGCTTCGGGTCTGGCACTACCGGGAGGGAGCCCCCTTGCCCCGGTTCTGTCGTTTCCCGGTCGCCCGACCTTCCGCTTACGATCAAAGGGGTTGGCCCGAGTGGAACGTCGGTGTAGTCCCAGAGATGGCCAACGGGGGTGCTAAGTCCCGCTGTTTGGTGTACCACCCCTAGTCCTACGGTCAGGGCCCTTTCCTCTTCCATCTCCCTTCTCCCCTCTCTATCTCGAGTGGAGAAACCGGCGTGGGAGGGGAACCCCAGTCTATCCAGATAGAAGTAGTCCTGTCTAGGCTCTTCCCTCAATCTAGCACTTCTTCGACTATCTGGCATAGTGTGTGCGCTGGCTCCCTCTTCTTCACCTTGACGAAGTGTACCTGAGTGGGGCGCGCAAGGGCATTGCCCTACAATGGTATTTAATTCACCACCTGGATCCGTTTCTACCTCCATCTCGTTCACCCTCGGGGGCCTCATCCCGCTAGCCTGCCCCTCTCGGTCCTGCCGGCTTTCCATGACGTCGTTCGCCTCTCAACCTGTCTGTCGTCTAGTTTAGTAGTCAACGTCGCCCACTGGTCTCTCACGTCGTCTTGTTCGGCGAAGACCACTTCCATGTCGTGGGATATTTCCATGATCCGTTCCTCAATCTGCCTTTGCCTATCATCCATCTGTCGATGCCGATTGTCCATTCCGTACTGCCTTTCATCGATCCCTCTCACTCGGTCGTCGATCTGTCGTTGTCGATTGTCCATAGTCGACAGCGTTTGGTTCATGCGAGACAGCATTGCCATCAATCCTGCTTCCATCCCGGAAGGTCGCAATCCTTCGTCTCCCGTCCATTCTATGCCTATATCTGTCTCGTCATCATCCCGTCCGTCGTCAGTTACTGAGACTCTAGACATGGTAGTTTCAAATAGCGATTGCTATGCTTTTAATACAATTTATGCAATGATTAACAGAATACAAAATAGCGCCATAGCAATCTTCGTAGCTAAAAATAGCTCTCACTCTACCCCTTCTCTTGTCTAACTTTAACTAAAGGCAGCAGCTTACAAAGGGAAATTTCGTACACGGGTTTTCCCCTGCTAATAAAAACACCAATATGCCTGTGCGTCAAAATCTTCACATACCAAGCGGCGTCCGCAGTTCATTGACCTCAACGAATCTCGACTTCAATGTCCTTCGTAGAATCGCAGAGCCTTTCTTCCTTCGTTTCCTCTTGTTTCCAGCTGTGAGGCAATTCGGATCCTAGTCGACCTCGATTCACTCGCAGCTCCGTCCGTTTCGTTTCCTTGCTTCCGTCTCAATAGACTGTCCCGTTCTGCGGAATCCCTCGTCGCATAAACTTCACTTCAAATATCTCACTATACTCTTTAACGTCGTTCCGATCATGGATCCAGGAAGACGGGCTTCGCATCACGTCCTCTTCAACGGACAATCCAGCATCAACACCTCGAATAAGAGTCACCGAGCGAAAGAGCGCTGTGTATTGGTGACTGTCCCTTTTAAACACTATTCATGCGGAGCTCAGCAGAAATCGGTCCTTTACACGGTCTCGCTCCCTTTGCCTCTCTGCCTCTGTCTACTGTACGTGCCGCACCCCTGTTCTGTCTTATCCGCCAGCAGCTCCAAAAGACGCTGATGCAGCGGGTCTAGGTACAACCTCGTCAGCACGGCCTACTAAAACAGCTGGCTGCTTCCCCACCTATCCCTACGCACATCCATACTCATCCACCATTACACACACACAGAGTTAACTATAATTGCTATTAAATGGCGCTCTATAAAGTGGAAACTTCTAGTTTCTCACAAAAACCAAATCATGAAGGTTGGAAGATGGAACGAGGATGAGACGATGGTGATCAACGGCGGAGAGGTGGAAGTGGTGGATGCTTTCTGCTACCTACGCAGTCAAATGGTAGTGGATAACAGAGAAGTAAAGATGTGCAAAGATGCGCAAAGGGAAAGCAAGCACTGCTTTTGGGATGCTAAGCAAGATATGAAAGGAAAATGGATGCGGCTTAAAAACTAAGATTCACCTGTACAATGCACTGGTTGTGAGCACGCTGCTGTACGGTTCTGAGACAGATTTCAAACAGAATGAAGGTGATATTACTTTTAGCAAATCCATCCACTGTTTTTTGGTGACTTAATAAAATCGGATTTTTTGCTTTTTGTTGCATTATGTTTTTGGATCACCAAAAAACAGTGGCTGGACTCACTAAAAGTAATATGACTTTTGTTCTGTTTGAAATGTTTTGGTGAAATTTGGCTGTTGTACATATATATATGAATTACTTTAAGCCTGTAAAACTTGATTTAAAAATTCTTACTTCTAGCTAAGATATTGGCAAGAACCTTAAAGGGAACTTTTATGGCCCACTCTGTGTGTATACACGGCTCTGTTTCAATGATTTATCTATAACCCAGACAAAAATCTGAGGCAATGCTGTCTGGATCTTGCCAGCGCCTACGTTCTTTCCCTTTACTTTCTAGCATAGACCTCGCAAGCATTGCTGTACTCCTGTCAGATACTGTCAAAAAACTTGGAGTAACCCTAGACAGTAAGCTCATATTCTGATCTCACATAAGAAGCATTTGTAAATCTTTTTTTTATCACATCTCATAAGGTCAGCTCTGACTAAAAATATGACACAGACCATAGCATCTTATCTTCTCTTGCCTTGATTATGATTCGATATGTGTGGATATCTCAGACCATGAGCTCAACAGGCTGCATCCAAAACTCAGCTTGCATAGTACTGCATGACCGGATACATAAAAGTTTCTTGGTCTTACTCTGCCAGTTGCACTGGCTTCCTGTTGAGCTCATGATAAAATTTAAATTGGCCTGTTTGACCAACAAATTCCTCCATATCAACACACCTTCATCAGTCGCTACTAACGCCTTGCATTCCTCCTCGTTGTCTGCAATCTTTGATAAGTTCTGGTCTTTTAGCTGAGCCTGATTATCTGTTCTCAGCTCATATTCATTATTTTGGTGTAACCTTGCTCACGTTACAACTTTATTTAATAAAAATAGTAAAACTTCTCTTTAACTTCTAAGTGAATTGGGAGTAACTCACAACATTCTATTCAACATCTATATAGAAGAAATTGTTAGAGAAGCGTTAGAGGAGCTGGAGGAGGGGGTAAAGGTGGGTGGGAAAATGGTGAAAGCATATGAGATTTGCAGACAACCAGGCGATGATGGCAGTCATGCGGGAGGGTCTACAAATGGTGATGGACCGCCTAAATAGGATATCGATGAATTACGACATGAAAATAAACATAAAGAAAACAAAGGCGATGAAGATAAGTAAGAGAGGAGAAGAAGTAAACATAACATTAAATGGGGAGGAAATAGATGTTCAGGTGAAGAAGTTCTGCTATCTGGGAAGTGTGGGTACAGAAGATGCAATTTGGAAATAAAAAGAAGAGAAAATGAGAAAAGATGCATTCTACAAAAGGAGGAGCTATTCAGAGGCAGTCTAAACATGAAGCTGAAGAAGAGAATGGTGAAGACACTGGTGTGGAGTGTTGTCCTGTACGGCTCGGAGACGTGGACAATGCGGCAAAAGACATAAAACGACTAGAGGCCTTCGAGAAGTGGATCTGGTGCAGAATGGAGAGAATCAGCTGGGTGGAGCAAAGAACGAATGAGGAAATCTTACAGTTGGTGGAAGAAAAGAGGTCACTGATGGGAACTATACGTGGATGGCAGAAGAAATGGATAGGACACATCTTAAGGAGCAACACCCTGCTAAGAGACATCACTGAGGGAAGAATGGAGGGGGAAAGGATGCGAGGTAGACCAAGGACAATGTTGCTGGACTGGATGCTGACAGAGGATGGATACAGCGGACTGAAAAGAGAAGCACAGAACAGAGAAAAATGGTGCCGTTAATTGGACATACGAACCTGCCTGAGGGCAGAGAACGTGAAGAAGAAGAAGAAGAACTCACAACAGACAGAGCCATACAGTGTAGCGGCACTACACTGTAGCGCTGATAGAAGTTCAAGCTTAACACTTAAATGATGAGCGTGTACTAAAAGTAACTGGGACCAATGTAGCTTGTTGATGTTAAATTAAATAGGACAAATTCTAAAAGGAAATGTTTACAGAAATCATTCTACCATCACAGATCATCATGCCTATTACTCCTACCTGATAGAGTTTCACTCTACGCCAGATCTTGCGACATTCATTCTTCTTCAGTAAAGATTTCTTATCTCCCTGAACACAGGACTTGTTAAGGCTAAATCTTTACTAAACACAAATGGAAAACATTAAAAAACTCAAACTCATCAGCCATTTTAACCAAATAAAAAAGCAGTCTGTTGTCCTAACTAAGTTATTAACTACCGTAAGTGAGTGTAAACCAATCTTTTAAAACATTACAATAAGGAACTCTTTGTTTACACAAAAAGGTACCAGAACTCTTAATTTACACTAGACACTGTAATAAGATCTCCTGTGCTACACAGAATAATGTTACAAGGAGTCATGATTGTAATGTAATGTAATGTAATTCAGACAATTTGTATAGCATCGTCAGTAGCAAGCTACTTCTAGGATGCTTTACACGCATAATGTCAACTGTCAGAGTAAATGTCATGAGCTCGAGAGCAAGTGTAGCTTCAATTGTTTTTTAAAAGTTGATACAGTTTTGATATTCTGGATGGTTGATGGAAGACTGTTCCAGGCGCGTGGGCCTGCGACGCGAAAGGCGCGATCACCCATTTTTGTTTTCGTCGCAGGAATGAACACGTCAGCGGTCTTGGACGATCGCAGCCGGGACCTCCTTGGATCGTCTGCTAGCGGTTTGATGTTGTCCGCGAGGTAGGCTGGTGCGCAATTGTTGAGGCATTTGTACATTAGGATACAAAGTTTGAAATTGATGCGGTCACCTATGCCAAGCCACTGAAGCTGGTCTCGAATCGCGCTAGAAATGTGGTCGAATTTTTTCAATCGCAGGACCAGACGAGCAGCAGCATTGATGACCGCCTGAAGCCGAATGATACTGCACTGTGGCAAGCCAGCAAAGGCGACATTGCAGTAATCGATTCGGCCCAAAATTAAACTTTGTATCAGGTGGCGTGTCACTTCCTGTGTGAGTGACCGAGACACAGATCTCAGCTGTCTCAGTATTCCAAAGCTGGTTCGCACAACTGCAGTGATATGTGGTGTCATTGACAGGTTACTGTCGAGTAGAAGACCGAGATCGCGGACCTCACTCTTTGGCACGACAGCATCCCCACCAATGACGAATGGGCTGCGGTCTAGTTTTCCCACTCTGCGCGTAGACGAGCACCAGAGAAATTCCGACTTGGATGAATTAAGTTGCAGTCGGTTGCATTTCATCCAGTCAGCGATGTCACTGATGCAGCTCGTTGAGATGGATCGCAGGTTCTGGACTTCAGTTGGACAAGGACGACAGAAGCCATAGATCTGCGAGTCATCAGCGTAGAGATGACCCTGCAGACCATGGTTGGATATTAGAGTTAAGATATCGGCGGTATAGAGGAGGAAGAGAATGGGTCCCAGGACTGAGCCTTGAGGAACGCCACAGGTAATGAAGGTGGATTTTGAAGAGGAGCCGGCATGGCGGACACATTGCTGTCTGTCAGTGAGGTAGGAGGTCATCCACTGTAAAGCAGTGGAAGACAAACCAAAAGAAAGATGCAGTCGCTGGAGCAGGATAGTGTGGTCGACAGTGTCGAATGCGGCAGACAGATCCAGGAGTGAAAGAAGAGAGAAGTTGCCAGAGTCAATCGCAAGAAGAATGTCAGACAGAATATCTGCGAGAGCCGTCTCGGTGGAGTGGAAAGCACGGTAGGCCGACTGCCTGTCTGGGAACAACTGGTTGATGTTGAGATAGTGAACAAGTTGCCTGGATACGACCCTTTCCAGAATTTTTGACATAACGGACAAGTTGGAGATTGGCCGATAGTTTTTGACGTCCGCAGTATCTAAGCCAGGTTTCTTTGGTAGCGGAGTGATGGTTGCTGCTTTGAAGGCCGTTGGAACTTTGCCAGTTGCCATAGAGTAGTTCACCAGTTGAGTAATAAATGGGGCGATCGTTCCAGCGCATTCCTTCAGCAGCCACGTGGGCAGTGGATCGGCCGTTGACTGCTTGTTTGGAGTGCACTGGATGAGCCCCAGAATGTCACCAACTGATACTGACGCGAATGACGGTAGACAGTGAGATGTAGGTACGTAGGTTGGGTCAGCAGCATCAGCTGTGGACTCTCTCACGTCAGCCACTTTCTTGTCGAAGAACTGGTGGAATTCATCGGCTGAAATGAGATTGTCCGCTGGAGTTCGTCCTCGACCAAGCACCTTGTCGATGGTCTGCCACAGTTTGCGAGGCGCAGTACGATGGAGTTTAATCGTCTGTAGCCAGAAATCCGAGCGTCTGGTGTTTAAAGTTTGGCGATACTGGCGAAGCCCCTTCAGCCATTCTGCGCGACGCAAAGATCTGGACACCTCCGTCTTAGCACTGTGAACTCGGCGCTCTAGGCGTCGTGCTCGCTTCTTCTGGTCTCGGCAGACGTCATCGAACCATGGATCGGATGGTCTCTTGCGGATGGTCACCTCACGAAAGGGGACCAGTCTGTCAAGGATACTGGTGATGACGCTGTCGTAGACAGCTGCCAGTTGGTCGGCATCCAGAGGTCTTAGATAGTCCTTGTCGCATAATGGCGACTCTTGAAGAGCCGAGCGGAACTCATCGACTTGAAAATGCTTCCAAGACCGACGAGTTTCGGTGACATAGATTGGTGGTGGTCGTCGTAGGTCTGTGGACCATTTGATGAGTCGATGGTCGGACAGACCGGTATCGATCACTTCGATAGATGGAGCTGGGAGGTCGCTCCTGGTGATGACAGCATCCAGAATGCCTCCCCGGTCATGCGTTGGTTGATTGACATGGTTAGTGAAGCCAAACGATTCTATGACGTTGATGAACTGGGTGCACAGAGGGTTGGATGAGCGATCGAAGCGGATGTTGATATCGCCCGTCACGACAACAGGGTCCGTCAATACCGCCAGACTTTCCAGCATAGAGGAAAATTCATGGAAGAATTCCTGGGTGGCAGATGTAGACCCAGGACGGTATAGCAGCAGGATGATAAAAGACGAACCCTTACTGGTGACGCGCGCGCACAGATGCTCAAAAGACCGGGGGTTGCCAACGCTTAGCTTTGTCAGACGGATCTCATTTGGAGCAATGATGGCAACCCCGCCGTGATTTGTGCTCTTTGCCGATATGGTCTTCTCAGGCTGTCTAGGTCGAGCGCGCTCCAGCACCTGGTAGCCCTGTGTCCGTAGTCTTCTGAGATCGACCGAGTCGTCGTCGAGCCAGGTCTCAGTCAAGCACAGAACAGGAATATCCAGGTCTGAAGCCAGTTGTTTCAGCGCCTCCAGCTTCTTTGGCAAGGAGCGAACATTTAACGTGCCACAGTTGAGTTGTTTCGCTGGCTGATGGACATGCCGCTGTGGTCTTATTTGGGTCAGTGCCCTGGCAGACGGAGAGATGTTAGGCGTCTGTTCTGTGCACACGGGTGGACGGTGTACAGATGGTTGTACGGGGCGATTGCCGGAGATAACGGCAATGCCGGTGCCCTCGATTTCAGCGTACGTCGGAGCCGGGCGGCGCCGTCTGCCACCCCTGCACCCGCGTGCGCATACTCTGGTGGAAATTATTGAGTTCATGCGTACGCAGATAGAAGGGGTCAATGGCGGCCCTGCCCAGCGCAGGCTCAGCAGCTGGTCACGTGGGTACGTCGTACGTCTCAACTCCGCGTACATTTCCATTTTAAATCACAATTAAAAGCACTAAATAATGTACAAAATTAGACAAAAAGTAATCTAGAAGAACGAGCGTCAGAATTCTAACATCTATACAGAGAACGACTAAATAATGATCTACGGAACTACTGAAAATTAAAGAAACACACGAGCTATGCAAATGCGACTGACTGCTGCTGCTGATTACAGAAATAGTTTTACCAGTATAGAGGATGCATAGTTATATTGATGGATACACGATAGAATTACAAGAACTCTTAATTTACACAGAATACATTACTACACAACTATTAATTTACACAGAATGCTACTATTATACAACTTTTAATTTACACAGAATGCTATAAATTATAAAACTATTACATTACACAGAATGCCATTACTACACAACTCTTAATTTACACAAAATGCTATAACCGTATTTTCGCGAATATAACACGCACACGGGTATAACACGCACCCGAATATAACCCGCTATTTTTTGCGATTTCAGTAAAAATTGAGTTATATAACACGCACACGACTATAAGACGCACCCATTTCCGTGCGTCAAGCTACACGTGAGTACTCGAACATGTACCCTAACGTTAATGTGACTCGTGTGTATAGTCATAACTAGTTCAGTTAAACGCAAATTAAAATAATCCGTTTGATGAAAATCTTTTTTTAAAGAAAATAAAAGGTTCCTGCTAAAATGAACGTTTCAATAAAGTTTACTATATAAATATAACGATTTACTGTAAGCGCTAATTATCTTGTTTCCGGTTCTTTGCTGGCACTGGGAAGGTCTTCACAAGGTAAGGTATTCGTCGTTTAAAGATTATAGCAATGATGGAATGAATAATTTGACAGGAAAACTTCAACATAAGCCAGTTTCATCAAGCAAAACGATCTTGTTAAAAGTATTTTTAGCGAATTTAGCGATGCGCCCATTGTAGCATTTTTCGACAATCCAAGTTATATTGAAGCCAGAATTTATTTAATCAACCCCACTTCCATATAACCTTAAATAATGAGCGTGTGGTGTAACCTACTATTGTGCCATGTGGTAATGACGGGGCGCGGACATTCCCCCCTGGACAAAACCCCCCAGACAAAACCCCCCCCGGACAATTCCCCCCCTGATTTAGCCTAGGACATTAACCCCCCCGGACAATTCCCCCTTTGCTTCCATTTAGGCAAAAATACGTTTAATCCAACTTCTATTTAAATAACAATTATTTTGAGCCATCCAGCTCCAATTTAAGCAAGAATATTTTCATCAATCCAGCTTCCATTTAAGCAAGAATATTTTCATCAATCCCGCTCCAATTTAAGCAAGAATATTTTCATCAATCCAGCTTCCATTTAAGCAAGAATATTTTCATCAATCCCGCTCCAATTTAAGCAAGAATATTTTCATCAATCCAGCTTCCATTTAAGCAAGAATATTTTCATCAATCCAGCTCCAATTTAAGCAAGAATATTTTCATCAATCCAGCTCCAATTTAAGCAAGAATATTTTCATCAATCCAGCTCCAATTTAAGCAAGAATATTTTCATCAATCCAGCTCCAATTTAAGCAAGAATATTTTCATCAATCCAGCTTCCATTTAAGTAAAAGTTATTTTGTATCAATCCGGCTTCTATTTAGCAAGATATCTTTTCATCAATCCAACTTAGGACACTTCGGACCGCCGTTTTATAGTAATACCACTTACACGCAATATGTTCGACAGGGGGGGGGGAATTGTCCTACCCTGGGGGAAGGAATTGTCCGGGGGGGTTTGTCCGGGGGTTTTTTTTGTCCGGGGGGGGGGGGGGTTGTCCAGGGGGGGAAATGTCCTACACTCGGTAATGACGATCGTATGCTCTGCACTGTAGGCCAACGTAGTATTGGCGATCTCTTAAAACGACTTTTCTTGGCCATGAAATGCAATATATTTTTTTAATTTTATGTCTTTAGGCCAAGACTATATAATTAAGCGTATATTTAAGTGGAAGATGTATTTGAAGTGGGAATGTACGCGTGTTACTTTGACGCTCGCAGATTAAAAAATCCAAGATGGCGGCCCTTGCGGAGTAATAGATTCCCGTATAAACTCACCATTTCCTTGAAGAATTAGCTTAAAACGAAGTCAATTTCGATAAATCTAGCGATTAATAATTGTTTGATATACCAATTGACGAAAATAAAGTGGGTTTAGCCAGGAAATTCTGACTTTTACATGGGTGTACACATGGTATTCACCGCACTCGTGGTCACTGCAAAGAAAATGGGTGCAAACTATTTGGTGACTGGCAAGCCATTCTGGTAAAATTGTACTTCATTTTTGATGCCGTGGACAATATTTATATTTTTAATGTTGAAGAGACAGCGGATGACACTGAAAAGGACGATTAACTAGACTGTTTGAAATCGCAAAATTATGCGCTATAACAATCAAAAGCTCTAATTTCCTGAACTCCATACCTAGCGCGGTGCGAGCGATAATACAGAATATCGTGTGTTCATTTGTTTATTCAAAATTGAAAACGACAGACAATTACAATTTATATATAGTAATATTTGACTTTTATATCTAAAGTCAAATAATAATTTTTTTCATTTTCAAATGTGTTTTTCTGCGGTTCTGACATTTTATGATAATGATGATAAACGAATATTTCTACTGACGTCGGACTTTACGCCCTATCGTTTCGTCGACGTCCATGCTTCCGTATTGTAATTAAAACCTTTTTACAGCAGTTTCTGACCATGGCCTGAAAATAATCTGGTTCAAAATTTGTCTGTGTAAAAAACAATTTGTATACCACGCCCCCGAGTATATCACGCGGGTAGGGTGCGTGGTTTGTAAAACTTTGTATAACCCGCGTGTTATATTCGCGAAAATACGGTACTACACAACTCTTAATTTTCCCAGACTATCAATAAAACACTGCTCTTAATTTAGAGGGCACTGTTATAACAGCTCTTGATTTTCAAAGAGAACTTGTCTATTCCATTAGGTGAATGGAATGTAAATCGTTCCAAACATGCAGATGTTTGAGCAGAACTCTGAAGCCAACATAACTTTCTGACCAAGTTAAAACCATATGAAAATGAGATCAGTTTCACATGGGGATATTCAAACAATCAGATCTTTTATTTCTCAAACCGTCTTAATATTGCAGCTCACTTCTCATTGGTCTTGCTTATAATTTGTAGAGACTATAAATGGTTCAAATTTCTCTGGCCATAACCGTAATAATAATCTCAAACTACTAGAATATTATATCAAAATTGCAATCATTAACAGTGGCTGCAGCAAGAAAAAAATTCAGCTTAAAATCTGTCTTACAGTTCACAAAAGCATTACTTTCAATCTGTTCCCATTTTAACGTGTACCTTTTACACCAGCAAATACTGCGCCAGTGGATGATGCTTGGCCTCCAACTGTGCCTCACATCAGCAGAGCGTTGGCGCTCAGGCACACAGGTCAGTGGCTGATTCAAAGTTTACAATTCACTGCCTAGTTTTGTCCATTCTTTCAGTCCTCTAACATCATTCGAAAAACAAAACTCACCATTTTCAGCTTGATTACTTCCTCTAGTTGTGGACTTACAACTTATTGGATTTGACTAGATCTCCCTAAAAGATTGCTATTCTGTCTATTGCAGCTACTATTGATTGATTGAAAGCGGTTTGTTGATAGTGGCACTAGAGAAGTCATTAAGTTAGATAATAAGTCTTGATCAACACAGGATACTAGTACAAGTATCCTTACTTTAGGCAAGATAGTGTTATACAATTTAGGCTTAGTAAAAGATACAGTAGCTGCTTGAATCAAGGCTCTTGCTGTGGCCAAAGAAAATTCTTCATCAACATCTGAAGACAAAGAAAAGAGCGTAAACAACACATAAAATTAATTACACAGATTAATTGTAAACTAAACACATGTATACATTACATAGTTACATACTTTTCATGGCTCCTTGATTTTAAGAATCATTCCTTTCACTGTCTTGTCATCTCTAGCCTTGGTCATGCCTTCAAACAGTTATAAAATCTTAGTATAGACTGGTCACGTTGTTTAAGTGTCTTACACACAACTTACCCAGTTTTAGCCTTTCCCATGCAGGTCCGCACATAGCATCTGCTCCACTTGGAGGGGGTCCGTAGCTCAGTTGAGAGAGCGTTGGTCGTTAAACTGAGTGTCATCCACGTGACCCGGGTTCGAGCCTCATACAGGGCATTAATTTATTAAAGTTTCTGTTAGCTGCCGTTGGCGCTTTGCTGTTGTGTTGTTTGACTCGGGTTCTGCTGAAAATAAGATAGCCCTTCGGCTTGGTTGAACCAAAAGTGATCCAGCACTTAGGCCATTAGTGTTAAGCTACCGAACCCACTGCTGTAAAGCCAACCTGCGTGTCATGCTATAGTGGGCCGTATTTCATATAACCTGTACTTGTAATAATTCTGCGATTTGTCAGATTGAGCCATTAAACGACGATTATCATTACTTATTCCTGTCATGTTACACACAAAACAAAATAACAAATTGGAATTTTCTAAAATATAACTAACAGAAACCATAAGTTTGTGCAACAATATAATTTGAAACCATGTAGCACCTCGTTTAAGCCCTTTGTTGAGCAGACACTTGAGTTCTTTGGCATCAAGAACATTGTCTTCACCAGAACAGTCGGCAAAGAGTCGATCAAACTTCCTCTCTTTGGCGTCTTTCAGAGTTGGCTAACAGAAAACAACCACAATATTCTCTGCCAAATTCTGTCATTAAGAGGAAACTGTCCAATATAGCTGGTTTGGGTTGGGAGCGAATCAGAGTAGTTACCGGTAGTCTTGAAGGGACAACTCCCAATAAATAAAAATAAATAAATAAATGCTGTTCCATGGCCTAAGTTTTCAGCCAATTGGTTAGAAGGCTTGGAGGCCAATTGGTTAGAATGCTTCTAAGCTGATTGGTTAGAAGGCTTGGAGGCCAATTGGTTAGAATGCTTCTAAGCTGATTGGTCAGAATGATTGGTGGCCAATTGGTTAGAATGATTGGTAGCCAATTGGCTAGAATGCTTGGTAGCCTAATAATGGTTAGAAGGCTTGGAAGTCGATCGGTTAGAATGCTTGGAAGGAAATTGGTTAGACTGCTTGGAAGTTCATGTGATCCATCATCGGTAAAGTTACTGTTGTAGCCATTAGCCCTCCTGATCTTCCGTACTCTCTCTCTCTATGACTGGGCACGTGGGTGTAGTAGGAGTGGCCCTGTCTATTTAAGGAACTGTAGCGTGGGTTACTCTCTCTCTCTTGTGGTGTATGCTGAGCGTGGTGGTCGTCTCCCGTCGAGACTGGTCGTGTGTGCTTTGCCTCGCTGCTGGCGAGCTAACCTGCGGGTTCATCTTCTACGTCGCCTTCTTCGCCCTGTTGGTGGTCTGGCTGTTCATCCGTCTTCCTTGGCTTCGTTAGCCGTGCTGTCGTGTGTGTTTGCCGTGCTTCGACCTCTGGTCTGGTCTTCTCCGTATCGTCTGGACGGTAACGTAGTTAATTCATTGTATAACTTGCTCTATTGAATAAATCGACGTTTATTATATCATTTCGGGCCTTATCTTTGATAGTCATCCTCGTAGACGGCCGTAGAACCCTTTACAGATGGGGGCCCATCCTTTTGCTCGATATTGCGGGTGGTAAATTTCGGATATTTGTTAGTCCGGTTGGTTTTCGGGAAATTTTGTGAGAACATTTGTCGATATTTGTCGAAAATTTATGCGGAGTCGCATTTCGTTTTGCTGGGGGATTCCACAGGGATTTTTCTGAGCGTACAAACCGGTTCTCATCTGATGATAGTGAGAAGAAAGAGGTGTGGGAGCGTCAGGGCTCAGGGCACAGTGGAGGTGTGCGCCAAGATTCGAAATGGGGAAAACGTTCGCCTCCAAGAGGGACGTATGGGTTTAAGAAACCTTTTCGAAAACTTGATGATGAGGATGGATTTGGGGAACAGGTCACGTGTGGCTTCTGTAGAGCCCCTGGGCACGTCAAGGCCCAATGTTTTAAATTGAAACGTAAAGAGGGGGTGGAAATTGAAGACTGGCGGGGTCAGAAACCTGTTGGGTTGGTACAAACTTTGTCGGCACCTGTTAAGGAACAGAGTTTTCAGAAGCCTATTGAAACTGTAGATAAAATGTATGCTCCTTTCTGTGTGACTGGGTGTGTCATTAATGAGTTGAATGAACGGAAGGAGGTGGTGGTGCTTCGAGATTCGGGAGCCCTTCAGTCAATGATTAGCGCTGAATGGTTGTCTGAATGTGATTATGTACACCTAAATCAAACACGACTTCTGCGTGGTATTTCTGGTACGATTGTGGAGTGCCCTCTTGTGAGCGTGAATCTGGAATGTGCATTTGTACAAGGTGAAATTTTGTGCTGTGTGATGAAGTCTCTGCCGATGAATGCTATTTCTGTAGTGATTGGGAATGACGTTGCTTTAGCAGGAGAAATTGTTGATGTAGCTATCACGACGAGAGCTAGGGCTCGACAGTATGCAGTAGAACGCAGTGAGACAGAGACAGGGTCGGCTGTGTGCACTGAACCGACGCGCGTGGAGACGACGAGTCTGGGTCATAGTACAGAGTCGACCGACGGTGCATTATTGACCGGTGATTTAGTGGAGGCGTTAAATGACTCTGAGCTTTTAGCGACAGGTGATTTAGGCCTGGCTGATTTATTCGCTGTGAATGAATGTGTTGACACCGACTGGACAGAAATCTGTGCTCCAAGAGCTGAATTTATAATGAGGCAAAGAGACTGCGGGGATTTGGCTCCAATGTTTGCGCAGGCGGAGAATAAATCGACGATCGATAGTGGTGTACAACCGTATACGTTAGTCGAGGGTGTGTTAGTGCGACGGTGGGCCGATAAATTAACGCCATATGGCATGGGTGTGTCACAAGTGGTTGTGCCCCTTCAGTTGAGAAAGAAATTGTTGCACGTTGCACATGACATTCCTGCTTCGGGTCATCTGGGAACACAGAAGACATTGGACAGATTGTTGAAACATTTTTGGTGGCCAATGGTAAATAAGGATGTACGTGAGTATTGTCGGTCGTGTGATGTGTGTCAGCGGTTGGGTAAAGGTAACAGGAATTATAGAGCGCCTATGGTCAGTGTGCCTGTTATGCAAGCAGTGTTTGACAGAATTGCGATAGATATCGTGGGTCCATTGAGTGTGTGTGATGTTACGGGGAATAGATTTATTCTGACTGTCATTGACTGGGCGTCGCATTTTCCTTTTGCGTTTCCGTTGAAGACTCATACGGCGCAGGATGTGGCTAAATGTTTGTGTGAGTTGTTTACGATGTTTGGCTTTCCGAAAGAATTACTTTCTGACTGTGGTAGTGAGTTCATGTCTGAGTTGATGCAAGTGTTTGTGCATGAATGTGGTATTGTACAACTGAAGACTAGTCCTTACAGACCGCAATCTAACGGAATGTGTGAGCGTTTTCATCGTACGATGAAGGATATGTTGAAGGCCATGGCTGAAACGTATCCGGGTTCTTGGGATACCATGCTGCCTTGGATTTTGTTTGCGTACAGAGAGGTGCCTGTACAGGGTACTGGGTTTTCTGCCTTTGACTTGATGTTTGGTAGAGATGTTAGGGGCATGCTTCAATTGATGAAAGAGGCATGGTTGTCTAAAGATGTTGCAAAGGAAGTGGCTGGAAAGAATGTCATTGAGTATGTTTTGCAATTGCGTGAACGTATGCGTGTGGCGTTGAGCATGGCAGGTGAAAATGCTGTTCTGGCTAAATATAAATCAAAGCAACATTATGATAAGAATTCGAAAGCTGTGACGTTTGAGGAAGGTGAAAAGGTACTGTTGTTAATTCCTTTGGTTGGTAAACCTTTGCAGGCTAAATATTGTGGTCCTTATGTGGTGTTGCGTCGTCTTGGTCCGGTTGATTATTTGGTGTGTACGCCGGATAGACGGAAAACAGAACGAGTGGTGCATGTGAATCTTATGAAGCGGTATGTGGATCGTGCGGATGTGTTGCATGGTGTACCGGATGATGTTGTTGCTCCTGTGATGTTAGTGAATGATGTGAAGTTGCATGAGGTGACTTTGGAAGATAAAGTGTTACAATGTGATGTGTCTGCGGAATGTCGTGATGAATTGCGTGATGTTCTGAATGACTTTGCACATGTGTTTAGTCCGATGCCGGGTAAAACGGATATGGTGTCACATAGGATTGAATTAGTTGCAGGTGCTCGTCCTGTTCGACAATCGCCTTATAGATTAAATCCGGAACGGATGGCTAAGGTGGAGAAAGAGGTGGAACAGTTGTTGAAGGCTGGGATCATTGAGGAATCTGAAAGTCCTTGGGCGGCTCCGATCGTTATGGTCCCTAAGCCAAATGGTACGGATCGCTTATGTACAGATTTTCGGAAGCTTAATGGATTGACTCAGGCGGATCCATTTCCTATGCCCCGGGTGGAGGTCTTAATTGATCGTCTTGGGAAGTCAAGGTTTCTGACGAAGTTGGATATGACGAAAGGGTACTGGCAGATTCCAATGCATTCTGATTCAGTCCCGTTGACTGCTTTTGTAACCCCAAAGGGTCATTATCAGTGGAAGTTCATGAGTTTTGGATTGAAGAATGCTCCAGCGTCGTTTTCTAGGTTGATTACGAAAGTGTTGAATGGATTGGATGATTTTTGTGATGCGTATCTGGATGATATCATTATTTTCAGTTTGGAATGGTCTGATCATTTGGTACATTTGCGTAAAGTGTTAAGTCGGATTGCGGATGCATGTTTGACGTTGAACTTGGAAAAATGTGTTTGCGAATGCGGAGGTGGACTTTTTGGGTCATTACATTGGTGTTGATGGTGTGCAGCCTAGAGTAAAAAAGGTGGAAGCGGTGTTACGTTTTCCTAGGCCGGGAAATAAGAAGCAAGTACAATCGTTCTTAGGGCTTGCGGGGTATTATAAGCGATATTTACCTCACTATTCTGACATTGCTTTGCCGCTGACGGCGTTAACGAAGAAAGGAATTCCTTTTAAATGGAATGTGGAGGCGGAGAATGCTTTTCTTGATCTGAAATCTCGTCTGGCTTCTAGACCTATTCTTAGACCTCCTGATTTTGATAAACAATTTTGTGTTGGTGTTGACGCATCTCAATTCTGTGTGGGAGCCTGTTTGTTCCAGGTGCACGATGGACTGGAACATCCGATCTGTTTCATCAGCCGAAAGCTTCTGAAGCATGAAGTTCGGTACTCAACGATTGAAAAGGAGGCGTTGGCTTTGATGGTAGCGCTGAGAGCCTTCTCTGTATACTTTGGGTCGACACTCGTCCTTGTATACACAGACCACAAACCTCTGCAGTTCATACATCAGATGGCGAATAAAAACATGAAACTCTTACGCTGGAGTCTGGAGCTGGAACAGTTCAATCTCGACATCAGGCATCGGCCTGGCATGTTGAACGTTCTGCCGGACATTCTTAGTCGTCCTTCGGAGTCACGGGGTTGGGACCCTGTCGAGGCAACGTCAATGTGTCTTGGCAGTGGTTCTGACTGCGGCGTCATCAGGACGTAACAGAGACGCTCTCTGTTGCGTTCGTCGTCTTCCAGGAACTGCGTGTCAGGATGTCAGTCGTCGGTGCTGTAGGGATGCAGTGCAATCGTCAGTCATGTGAAATTGTCAGAAATGGAAACTTCTGTCAGTGGAAAATCTTCATTCAGTGCAAAGATTGTCATGGAACTTCTGAAAGGGAAATTTGTGCGAGGAACACTTCAGTGAGTGTCCTTCGTGCGTTGGTCAGACACTTTCCAAAAAAAGTGGTGGAATCTTCAAAGGTGTTGGGGGTTCTTGTTGGGGGTTTGGGTTTCTGCTGTTATATGAAGTCGTTTATTCGTATGTTAGTTAGTATGGCTTTGGCCAATGACTTTGTGCAATTTGGATCATTTTTGATACACGTTTTGTGTCCAAATTCATTTTTCCGTATAATGGTATGAACTCTCAGTTTTTTCGTATAATTGTTTGAACTCTCTTTTGATTCGTATAGTTGTTTGAACTCTCAGTTATATGATGCATTAATTTAGTTTTGCGCTGCATTAGTGATTGCGGAATTGCTGAGTACGTTAACTTGTACTGGTAGAGTACTTAGTGATTCTTGCTGTGTGAACTGTTAGGTGTAGTGTTTTCTGCTATATTTCGTCATCCCCTCGGGATTCCTCATGCTGTTGGGTGGGGGATATGTAGCCATTAGCCCTCCTGATCTTCCGTACTCTCTCTCTCTATGACTGGGCACGTGGGTGTAGTAGGAGTGGCCCTGTCTATTTAAGGAACTGTAGCGTGGGTTACTCTCTCTCTCTTGTGGTGTATGCTGAGCGTGGTGGTCGTCTCCCGTCGAGACTGGTCGTGTGTGCTTTGCCTCGCTGCTGGCGAGCTAACCTGCGGGTTCATCTTCTACGTCGCCTTCTTCGCCCTGTTGGTGGTCTGGCTGTTCATCCGTCTTCCTTGGCTTCGTTAGCCGTGCTGTCGTGTGTGTTTGCCGTGCTTCGACCTCTGGTCTGGTCTTCTCCGTATCGTCTGGACGGTAACGTAGTTAATTCATTGTATAACTTGCTCTATTGAATAAATCGACGTTTATTATATCATTTCGGGCCTTATCTTTGATAGTCATCCTCGTAGACGGCCGTAGAACCCTTTACACTGTCCAGGAGTGCACCCAGATTATGGTCAACAAGCCGGGGATTGCAATCTAGCAACTGGAATGTTATCAACTTATCATACTTTGTCAATGATTTACAGCACCTGACATAATGCCTGCAGCCAAATACATAATTCAACCAAAGCTGTTAGTCACTCATTTCTGCACTGCTACCACAATGGTCCTTTTAGAAGATACACATGCAAGTGCATCGGATGGGTGGCAAGTGGAATAATGCTTGGAGATTATGTCATTGGCATAATTATTGGGGAATCGAATGGAAGTTACAAGGTGCTTTGTCAGAATTCTGTGATTGATGATCATGTGACAAAGCATAAATTATAACTTCCCTGCAACACATGGTCTTTCTCTCACAACTTGAAAACTGTCTCACCCACAATAATGCAAAACCAGATGATGAACAATTGAAAATAATTAAATTCACAGAAAAATTTGAATAAATTCATCTCAATGTAATCAAATATGATAAAATACAAAGAAAAAACTTTTCAGATGTTGGCCAATGATTATTTTAAAATCAAGTTCAGTATCAGTGGCATAGCAATAGGTTGTGCAGCTTGTGCAGTGCACAAGGGCCTCTGGCTCTCAAGGGCCCTCCGGGGTCAGAGTCACTTTTTTACTTCAAGGATATTCAGAATGCATTCAAACCTGAATGTAGGCCTACAGCGTACGCCGTACACACTCAATATTTTTTGGGGTTTGAGCCGGAATGTCCAAACAACCGGTTTGCGATGTGCTATGATTAGCATATTACAAATATCTTTACTCTTTGCAATCTTTGGCCGGAAGTAGTTGTGCCGACGTATAAACATAATTGTGTCATGGTCTATGCAGACGTGTTTAAAATTTATTATCTTTGTAGTAAACTGTAAAATTTATAAAAGATATCGCCTATTTACTTGGAAATTGTATACTTTTTAATTTTCGTACGGCACTCTCTTTCTGTTCCCCAAGTTATGCCTAAGTCTTATTTAAGTGGCGCTGCTAAGCGTCAAGCACGAGAAGAACGTGTAAAGAAGATCGCCAAAACGCAAAAAAATTCGCATTTATGATGCCAGTGGAGAGCAAGCTTGCACCGATGACTACATCAGACATGGGGCAATGGCGTATAGTAGCAATAGGTCGTGCAGCCTGTGCAGTGCACAGGGGCCTCCGGCTGTAGAGGGTCCCCGCAGTCACAGTCAATTTTTCCTTTAAGAATATTCAGAATGTATTCAAATGATCAAATCCACATATACATCGGTGGTGCAGGAATGGATTGTGCAGACTGTGCAAACTGCACAGGACCCCGATGACTTCTGGTGACAGAATTGTTTTCAGTTTGATCAATGCTGAGGTGGTGGTGGCTTTGGATATCGACACCGAGCAGAGAGGCACTTCGGAAACTATGGTGATATGCCATTTACTTTACAAAAGAATTCTGGAATGAAGGCATTTCAATTAATTTTGTGCAAGGGAATTCGCCCAAAGGTATTTGCCCAAGTGAACAATTCAGCATTTCCGAATTTGTTGATTCTTCTTTTAGACTTAGCGTAGTAACCCAAACTTGAGTCACTTCCCATTATACCAATTTATTATATGGTTTATTTTTTTAGTCAAATAACCTAGCTGTTTCATAGAATTTCAGTGTGGATGGTTATAATTCATACTATAAGAGAAGAAACGATGTTTACCGATAAGTTTTATTCAGTACTCTGGCAGCCTGAAGAAATAGAAAATGTTTTATAGAGCCAATCGGGAGAAACTAGTAAAAATTGAAATAAGTTAATTTTAAAATTTAATTTCGAATGTGAGCTAGGCCAATGCAAATAGTCTATCGCAAAAGCCAGGTGCTTTTACACAGCCTTATTGTTTGAAATCTTGAGGCTCAAGCATTGAAGATGCCCACCACGAAAGCCCTGCACAAGGGCCCAAAAAAACCTTGCTACGCCACTGTTCAGTATGAAGAATCACTGAACCGATCAACAGACACCACAAAAGGACAGGCCACTAAAAATCCTATCACCAACATGAATAAACTCTTGATGGCCAACATTGAGAACACATCTCTCTTTCTAACTCAGAACTATGTATGTATGTATGTATGTATGTATGTATGTATGTATGTATGTATGTATGTATGTATGTATGTATGTATGTATGTATGTATGTATGTATGTATGTATGTATGTACACTTGTTATAGTGCCCCTTCAAGATTTCTATTCAGAAGCGCTCCCCGATTACAGCACAGACATTGGATCAGAGTTTCACGCTGAAACGCTGAGCAATTACAAGTGAAGGACTGCCCAAGGTCCCTACATGGCAACTTGAGGTGGATTCGAACCTGCAACCCTCAGGCTGCAAGGCAACGAACATACCCACTACACCACCATGCCCCATAATAACTCAGAAGAGAACTAACCCATAACATTCAATTCTTCTGCCTGTATTGAAGCGAGATGGTTTAGATGTTAGCGATCCTGTTAACTATCGTCCAATTGCAAATGTAACTTTTCTCTCTAAACTTCTAGAGCGCATTGTTGCTAACCAGTTGATTGCATATTTAGATGTTAATGAACTGATCCCTTCTCAGCAGTCTGGTTTCCGGAGGAACCACTCCACAGAGACCCTTTTGCTCCGACTTCTTTCTGACCTGTACTCCGCTATGGACCATGGTCAGGTTACGCTCTTGGCTCTTTTTGACGTTTCTTCTGCATTTGATTCTGTGGACCACTCCATCCTCCTGGAACGTCTTTCTACATCCTTTGGGCTGGTTGGACAGCCTCTAGAATGGTTGCGTTCCTTCCTCTCTGACCGCTCAAACTGTGTGGTTGTTGGATCCTCTAGGTCCACCTGGGTTCCTGCTCCTTTTGGTGTTCCTCAGGGCTCTGTACTTGGCCCCTTATTATACCTTCTCTACACGGCTGATCTTTGTCCTCTACTTGAGTCCCGGGGTCTCCTCCACCAAATCTTTGCTGATGACACTCAAGCCTACATACATTCTAACCCATTGGATTCAGTTAGCACTGTGCGCCTAATGTGTCTGACTGTTGACGTCCTTTCCTCTTGGATGGCGTCAAATCGGCTTCTCCTAAATCTCAGTAAGACTCAATTCATTTGGCTGGGTGGTCGTCGGCAACTTGAGAAGATCGATTTGCCTCTGCTAGCCCAAATCTTTCCTGACATTAGTTTCTCTTCCACGGTTCGTGACCTGGGTGTTACCCTTGACTGTGAACTCAGTCTCAGCCAGCATGTCAATCTTGTTGCTCGAAGCTGCTACTACCAGCTTCGTCAACTTCGAGTGATTGCACGCTCTCTCTCTCATGATGCGCTGGTAGTTCTTGTTCATGCCTTCGTAACCAGTCGAATCGACCATTGTTGCTCAATCCTTGTTGGCCTCCCCCTTGGGGTTCTGGGTCGGTTAGATCGGGTTCT
Source organism: Lumbricus terrestris (assembly GCA_949752735.1). Taxonomy (NCBI): domain Eukaryota; kingdom Metazoa; phylum Annelida; class Clitellata; order Crassiclitellata; family Lumbricidae; genus Lumbricus; species Lumbricus terrestris. Next base: position 31,589,040 of record OX457041.1, read on the forward strand.
GCGCTCTGCTGCCCGGCTCATTGGACGAATCCCTAAATTTTCCTCTGTTTCTACCTACATGCGTGATGTGCTGCATTGGTTGCCAATAGCCCAATGCATCCATTATCGAATTGCTGCCCTGGTCTCACGTTGTATTCTTGGTTGCGCTCCATCCTACCTGCGCATTCTTTGTCGCCCAGTCTCTGACATTGAAGCGCGTCGGGCCCTTCGCTCTGCTGCGAAGGGACAACTGCTTGTTCCACGGGCTCGCTTGGCTACCAGACAGTGTCGAGCCTTCTCGGTTGTGGGGCCGTCAATCTGAAATGACCTCCCCCCTAACCTCCATCTCCTCCACCTGACCAGTCAATCCTTATTCCTTAAGTCCCTTAAATCTTTTTTCTTTTGCCGTGGCTGGGCTGGGAGCGCCTCTGAGTAGTTTCTTGAAGGGGCGCTATATAAATGCTAATAATGAATGAATGAATGAATGAATGAACATTGCTGGAACTAAACAAGAACCAATTAGAAAAAACCCAAAAACAAAAGTACAGCTCTTGTCATTATAGTCAAGTAATGTCATTTAAAGAACATTTGAACATTTATTCAACATATATTTTTGCTCCAAACACAAATGTCACATATCTGGGAGGAAAAGGAAGAACAGATATGGACCATGGTTCCCCTTACTATATCCACCTAAATCATATTTTCAAATGATAAATGAATAATGCTAAAACTCATAAACACAAATGGGTTTAAAATTTCAATTGAAACAAATTCAACTTACTTCAGTAATACTTTGAATTTCTTCTTCAACTTCACTACAATTTCAAATAACACTGTAAAATTTTAATATCTTGTAAAGAATGGACATAAGTACAAAACATGTGCATGTGGAATAATATCCATTGCCATTATTTCTTGTTAAATGTGGCCCCTATCATTAGTTAGTATCTATACGGAAGTAGATGTAAAACAACAGATAGACACAAGCAAAATGACACTTGGCAGGAATACTGTCATTGTCCAAGGTAATCCCACAAGATGCCGGAGACAAGGTGAATTGAGGCAAAAAAACCACACTTGATGTTATAGTGAAGCGACCGAAGACCTAGAATCACTACCACGATTTGACACACATATGCAGGCAAGCATGTGTCTGCGAGAATCCCAGACAAAAGCCAACAACCCATCTTCAATATGATGTAACTAGGCATGGCAGAAACAGAAAGAAAACTTGCTAACACTGCACTTCTGACAATGCTTGAGAAGTCTGCACCATACTTGACGTCATCATAGGATGACGTCAAACCTTGGCCAAAACTATCAACGTATCTCAAATCTCTCTTTCTAAGACTCTTGAATTCTACAGTCTCTACCTTACCCTGACCAATCTGGTCTCCTTCCTGCAAAGGAGTCATTGCATAATTACGTAACGCTGAAAATGACCGTTTTTGACCCATCCACCCTGTAACACTCTGTAACATTTCCCTTGACCCACCCACCTGACCCAGTGTTACGCAATAATTTTTGCGAAAAAACAGTGAAGATTTTGTCCTACTAAGCCTATGTGAACACGTAATTATAATTCATATTTTTATAACGAATTTAATATAGTAGCCTATGTGAATTATAATTTGACAGCAGGCTTAGCTTAAAATATACAGAATGTTTTACTTATATAAGACAGTTATTTTTGAAAAGCAATTTGTCTTAAAGTTTTACATCAAGAGTAAAAGTTTAAATGCTGCTGAAAAGCAGGTCCTATCACAGGCTAAATTTAAATTTGCTCATTAAGCCCAGTAGAGCCTAATTAATTAAAATTAAGATGAACTATTATTTGCTTAGTCTGGGAACTTTAATAATTATTAAAAGAACTATTGCTTAGTTTTGTTGAGCATCAATTTCAAATGTTTGAAATTCATGTTTACTAGATAAAATATGCTTAAAAGTGGTTCTTCGATGTCAGCTAGTAATACAATGAAAATTAGACCTACCACGTTGTTCCGGCGGTAACTATTAAATATCCAAACAATTCAATCAGTGGTTTCCGGTTTACACAAATGGGAGAACAGAGATGGGAGAACAGACCTGGAATTTAATGTGTCTGCTGCCGGATCTTCTTCGTGTATATAGGTCAACTTTCGTTAAGTTTTAAATCAATCTCACGAAGTTTAAACTTTGATCACACCATGTCTAAAGTGTGTCATTTGATGTTAATTTAAAATTAATTTATAACTTAACTTTTGGCAAAGGCGTTACATAACGTTCAGCTCACCCACCCACGTAACGTCTCGTAACGTTTTCAATTACCCCACCCACCCACCCTCGAGCGTTACGCAATTATGCAATGACCCCAAATCGATTTTAAGGCCCGCCATTCCACAGAGACTGCTCTTCTTTTTACTACTCTCTGAAATCTATTTCGCTGTTGATAGGTCTGAGATCACTCCTTTGGCTCACTATGATGTCTCTTTTGCACTTGCAAGATGATCACTCGAGCATCTCGAGATGTCTTATGGATTAAGAATCTCCTCTCTGTTGGATCCGGTCATAACTTTCAGAAATACTTACTGGCGAATCCAGAATCAAATGGTTGAATTGTTTGGATCTTTGATAGTTACCGTCGGAACAACGTGGTAGGTCTAATTTTCATTGTATTCCTAGCTGACATCGAAGAACCACTTTTAAGCATATTTTATCTAGTAAACATGAATTTCAAACATTTGAAATTGATGCTCAACAATGATTAAACTTGGTGCTAGCCATTCAGGACCATTTAATAAAAATCTGTTTAGTGAAAATATATGTAACAATATGCATGCAATATGTGCAAGATAAAACAGAGAGAGAGAAAAAAAAGAGAAAGACAGAAACAAAGACAGAGAAGAGAAAGAGAGAGACACACACACAAACAGAAAAACACAAAAAGTGTAGGGATGACTTCTAACTTACCCCATTTTCACTGGTTTTTCTGTAGCCAACCTCAGTAGAAATTCTCCCTCCTGGTTGACTGCATATGTGGCTGGAACAACACAGTATATACCGGGCTCAAGGCTAAATCTGCAGGTTCTCTCTCGGAAATACTCGTACTGGAACATCTTCTGAGAAAGATGGAGGCCTGAGTGCTCAAGGTGCTGCATCCTAGTCACATCAAGTGGATCTTTCCCAATATACTAACAATCAACAACCAGAAACAACAAAGCAGAATGGCTCACGCGGTACTAAATATTGCATAGAACAGGGAAAATAAATCACATGTAAATACAGAGATTCTTTACCAGTCATTCACATTCAGTGCAGCTAATCCAGTGTCGACCAACCTGTCTTGTCTGTTAAGAAAGCAGACATCAATTACAAAAACAACAATATTTAGCTTCTTCCAAGTATTTAATCAGGACTGATAATTCCCCAGCAGAAATAATAGTCCATAAAATAATATAGCTACAGCTAAGAATCTATCTGTTGCACACAAAAACCTTTCACAGTTGTATAGATACGACTGCATTGCATAAATTTAGTGCACATACATACATACATACATACACACACACACACACACACACATACACACACACCTTATAGATATCAAATCCAATGGGAAGTTCTGTGTCAGTGAGTTTTGTTGCTGACTTCTTAAGTCGAGTGAACTTCTGCATCAGAGAGACGATGAGGCAGACTTTCTTCCGGCTGTCATCTGGCTCTTTGAGGTCAACAAGATATTGAGGATTGTCCCAGGTTGAAGCTAACACCCAAAACACATGTATATGTACATTCTACAAGTCAGGAGTAGACTAAAGATTGGAGGTTAGGAGACTAAATCAGAATGGAGAGTAGGGGAAAATATGGAAAACAATAAAATAAATATAGTAAATCAATAAAAAAAATGTCAGTCCATCAATTTCAGAGATCGAGTACATGTCACGTGCGTTCCATTCCTTCACTTTTTAACTTCATCTTATGCCAGAGTATAACTGCATCATTGAAATAGTAATAATGATCTGCATCAGGTAGAATCCATAAACTACAACATGATCTAAAAAAGCAATCTTACTCCCCCTCCTCCTCTTCGTCATCCTCCTCCTCTTCCCGATACTATAATTGAATGTTACTAAATAGGCCTATCATAAGATGTATTAATTATCTTCGTGAACTTCTGTGTTGCTTCTGAAACCTCAGATACCCACAGTAAATAACCACAAGTCTTGAAGACTACCTACCAGCCATTAATATCAATAACATGTCATCAGCCATGTTTGAAAATGCCGGTAAATACAAAAGACTCGATCAAACACTTCTCCTCTTTAAAGTGGTCCAGATCATTTGCTGCAAGTAGTAGGCCTACCATAACATGGGCAGTGTTCTTGCAACCAATGCTCAATCTTCAACCTATTGCAGACTGTAGTTCATTGACCTACTAACCTTCATAAGGAGGTGCCCCTGATCCACCAGCTGTCAGTCCTTTGATCCATGCTCCACTGTAGCTGCACACATGCCATTCGTGCTTACCCTGCCACCACAATCAACAAACCGATCACATGAAGTCAGCCACTTTCATAAAAAACATCAAAATCAGTCATTCCAACCATTCATTGAGATTGATCACATATATAATTAAATACCAGTAAGTATCTGATCGTCTATATGGTGCAGCGCTTGCCGAAATCTATTTAAATTTCAACACTACATGTCTTAATTGTTTGTGCTAACTGTGCTTAATGTTCTAGTTACCTTTATTTCTAAGAACAAGTCAACTCCTGCTGTTTATGTTCACTTAATTAATAAACAGTACTTAAAGGCGACCTTGGACAAGTTGCTCACCCACTATGAGGAAGGAAATGGGAAACCCCCTCACTCTTCTCATCCCCAAAGGTGTAAAGCCAATGAACCTGCTTTAGGGCAGAGAACTCGTCATCATCATCATCAAAGGATGACCAATATTTTAAAGAACAAAGCTGACGACGCCAAGAAGGCGCGCTTGAGGCAGAGGGTTTGGAAAGTTCCAACAGCAGGATGTGTCAGCTGTTGAAGACAACTTCAACTGCAACCTGCCGATTAGTAGCTTTCAGAATCACAAGAGCCAGGATTCCCAGGTTTGATGACTCCCAGGTTGCACTAGAAAATCATTCAGTCTAATGCAGCGGTTCTCAACCTGAGGGTCGCGACCCCCACGGGGGTCGCCTGACGATTTGCCAGGGGTCGCCTGGACCTTCAGAAATTTGCAAAATATGCATTAGTAATTTCAGCTCTAGTTACTACACCACAGCAACTTAAAAGAAAATTTTCTTATACTTGTTATATGATTCATTCGTCAGATTGCGACAGCTAAAAAAACGTTTTGCATCTTAGTTTTCAAATGTAAAGTCCACTTTTACCATTCTTCTGAAAAGGGTGGTGTATAAGTCTTAAACCACCTTTCTGAGCAGCACTGAGGTCATGAGTAATTTTGTTAAGATGAAAGCTTAAAATTTTACAGTGACAGTGTCCAAATCCAAAAACGATTAGGTCTGAACAATTGGGGCCGAAATTCTAAAGTCTCATACCATGACTATAAGCATTGAAAAACTGAGCAATTTCATTCAGATGACAGCTAAAACTGCAGCCATAACAGCGTGAAATTTCAAAATTATAAACAATATGCGGGGGGGGCATTAATTGAAGTCTTAAACCATGACTTTCAGCGCTGAAATTCGGTGGAGTTTTCTTAGATGAAAAATTGCAAACAAGGGGATGGGACGCTTTTTATGTCTTACACCACGACTATCAGCAATGAACAATTCGTAAACATTAAAGCCTAAAATGCCACTATTGCAGTGCGTGGAAATTAAAAAACGTTTTGACAATTGGGAGAGGCACATCCTCTCCAAGTTCAGCGCATTGATAAAGAACACAAGTAGGCATATAGCCCATGTTCTTTAAATTGCTTGCCAACCAAAAACGAATCAGCAATACAAGGGTAAAATGAGTGTTAAGAAATGAAGAACTATTTACTAATTTTTAAAGTAGCCTGTTGTTTAGTAGTTGTTAGGTTGCACAAGCCGAATAAACTTATGACATTTCAACTTCAAATTACCGAATGGGTAAGGATTGCTCTCAGTATCGTAAGAGCCAGGAAGCCTCAGTTGTCAAAACCAGTTTTCGAGTTATGAGGGTGAAATGCATGAAATGGTAAAAAAAATGCAGCGAAGGGGGGGGCAACTCAATCAATTTTGCTGTTGGGGGTCGTCATGACTTTCGAAATGTTGCAAAGGGGTCGCCGCACTAAAAAGGTTGAGAACCGCTGGTCTAATGGGTTCCTTTCATTAGGCTTGGCATGTATCTGTAAAAGCTCTTTTGAAGAGGTGCTTTTTAAATCTGCAATTAGTAGCAGGACATACAGCATCGCTATTATATAACCGAGCAGGCAGTGTCAGAAGAGATGAGTAACACAACAGGCAGCGCTAGAGAAATGGTTAACGAGAAAGACAAAGTCAAAGCAGAATTAACAGTGTTCACAGTGTCATGGAGGAAGACTGACAGGAAGCAGTAAAGGCACAGAGAGACAAATAGTATGCTATAGAGTGTAAGAGATGAATAACATGGCAGACAGTGTCAAAAGAGATAGACAATAGGGCAGGTAGTATAAACTCAAGATCTGGATAGTATGCTAAGCATTGCTATTGCCTAGTTTACCAGTGTAAGCAGTGTAGTCTAAAGTAGTTCTTGATGCACTCACTGATCCAACTTCAAATGTGTCTGGAGTAAGATGACAAATCTGAAGTGTATGGAAATTGGAAATCCAGTCTTCAAACGACATCCTACAAGCAGACACTTCACATAAACGACATCCTACAAGCAGACACTTCGCATGACTACACGTGCAGTATGCAAGGTAAATGACACAATTATCTCCATAGCTTCATCAGTCTTCTGATTATTATGAAGGACTGCAAATGTCCAGGGTCCAGCTTAAGAGGCTATCTCACTAGTGGAAAAGATACTCATGACGTCGGAAATGATTGGTGCCTGGATATCATCCAACCGCCTCAGGCTAAATCCTGAAAAAAAGAAAAAAAAATTGGGTTGGAAGTCGCGTGCAAGTTTCTAAAGTTGATATGCAAAATCTGCAAACATTGCTTTCCTGGCATGATTTTTTCTATCACTGTGCGTGATTTGGGTGTGACCTTGGACCTTGAACTCCGCCACAGGGTACCAACAACTCCGCCACAGGGTACCAACTCCGCCACAGGGTACCTCTTGGGGTATCCTGTGCCTGTCCCAAGCCAGGATAAAGGAGGAGGGTTCTGCGGTGGGCTTGCAACCCACCCAGGTAAAACAACTTGCGCAACAGAAACAGTGCAGAAAATTCATTCAACTCAACACGGAGTGAGCAGGGGTGAGGGAGTGGAGAGATTACATGGGCATACCCGGACCAGTGTGAAATCTCTAAACTTCGATATGAAGAGACCCAATGAAAGCCGAATCTCGGAAGTTGGGACTCGGAGAACTCATCTCTTCTCAGCCAAGCATGTGACCAGCGTTGGCACATGGAACGTAAGATCATTGAACATCACCGGGAGATTGGCGCAGACGATAAGAGAAGCAAGAGCATACAACATACAGATACTGGGACTGTGCGAGGTGAGATGGACTGGAGAGGGGAAGCTGGAATCGGAAGGAGCAACGGTGTTGTACTCCGGTGGACAGAAACACGAGAGAGGGGTGGGAATCATTCTGGACAGGGAGGCGGCTGGAGCATTGATGTGCTGGGAGGCAGTAAGTGATAGAATAATAACAGCAAGACTGCAGGCCAGATTCTTCAATACAACCATAATCCAGGTATATGCTCCAACGAATATGTCGGATGATGACGAGAAAGACAAGTTCTACGAACAGTTGCAGGGGGTCCTGGACGAAGTCCCAGGACATGACTTGAAGATCCTGATGGGGGACTTTAATGCACAAGTGGGATCGGACAGGACAGGATGGGAGGAGGTTATAGGAAAGATGGCTGGAGGGAGAGAGAACAGACAATGGAGAGAGATTAATGAGTTTGTGCAGCAGCTACAAACTCAGGATTGGAGGCAGCTTTTTCCAACATAAGAAGATACACAAACTCACTTGGACGTCGCCGGATGGCAGGACACGCAATCAGATAGACCATATATGTGTGTCTGAAAGATGGATGTCGTCTCTGACAGACGTTAGGGTCTACAGAGGCGCGGATGTAGCATCGGACCATCACCTGCTGGTAGCAAAGATGACAATCAAACTGAAGGCATTGCAAAAACCAGGGAAAATGAAGATCATAGCAGCGAATGAATAAAAGAAAGAAGTCAATCAACAGGTGTACCAACTGGAACTAAAAAACAGATTTGATGCATTAGAGAACAGTGAAAGATGGTGATGATATGGAATCGAGGAGGATGGATGAAAGATGGGAAGGGTGGAAAGAAGCTGTAATAAAGGCAAGCGAAAAAGCAGTTGGGTACAGAAGAGGAAGAAGAAAGGAAGCGTGGATAACAGCAGAAACATGGCAAGCAATAGATGATAGGAAGCAGATGAAGCAGAAAGTGGAACAATCAAGAGAGAGGGGAGATGGTTACCAAGAGGCAGCCAGAGAGTACAAGGAACAGGATAAGGAGGTAAAGAAGAAATGCCGAAAAGACAAAAACAAGTACATCCTGCAAAAGACGGAGGAAGCGGAGGAAGCAGGAAGAAGAGGAGACTCGAAAACTCTATACCGAATAGTTAAGGAACTATCATCAGGAAGAATGGGAACGCAAAAGCTGCCAGTAAAAAAGAAAGATGGTCAGATGACGAGGACACACGAGGAGGAGATGGAAAGATGGAAAGAGCATTTCGAGAGCGTGCTGAACTGCCCCGAACCAACTACATGCAATGCGAACCTGGAGTGGGATGAGGGGATGGAGGAACTTGGCATAGATCTGGAAGACATTAGGGAGGATGAGGTCCAAAAAGCGCTAAAACATCTGAAGAATGGAAAAGCAGCAGGTCAAGATGGAATTCAACCGGAAATGCTCAAATATGGCGGAAAACCAATGGTGGAACAGCTGACCAAACTGTGCGGGGAAGTGTGGAAAGCGGGAGAAGTGCCGAGCGAATGGAGAGATGGCATCATCATGACAATTCCTAAGAAGGGCGATCAGAGGGAATGCTCTAACTGGAGAGGCATCACACTACTGTCAACACCTGGAAAGATCATGGCTACGATACTGCTCAACCGCATGAGCAACGCGGTGGATGAAAGACTGAGACAAGAACAGGCAGGGTTCAGGCCAGGAAGGTCATGCGGCGAACAAATCTTCACACTCAGGCAGATCATCGAGAAGGCCTTGATGTGGCAGGTTCCTGTAGCAATAAACTTCATAGACTTCAGGAAGGCCTTCGACAGCGTCCACAGAGAGTCGCTGTGGAAAATCATGCAAAGCTATGGGATCCCGGAAAAAATCATAGGGATTGTGAAAAGTTTGTACGACAACAGCCGATGTGCGATCAGGTGCGGAGGAGAGGTGGGAGAGTGGTTTCGAATTGTGACAGGAGTGCGACAAGGATGTGTGCTGTCACCATTGATATTTGCTCTGGTGGTGGACTGGGTAATGAAAAGGGCGACAGGACAAGAACATACTGGATTAAAGTGGATAGATGGCGACAGACTCAGCGATTTGGATTTTGCGGATGACATTGCATTGCTGGACAACACATGGGAGGGAATAAAAGAGCTAACATGCAGAGTAGAAGAGGAGGCAGCAAGAGTGGGTCTGACCATAAACCCAGAGAAAACGAAGATTATGAAGGTGGGAAAGTGGAGGGAGACAGATGAGATCAGGATTGCAGATAGAAATGTGGACATGGTGGAAGACTTCTGTTACCTGGGCAGCACACTATCCGCCGACAGTAGATGCAATAAAGAAATAAAGATTCGTATTGGAAAGGCAAATACGGCTTTTGGAAGGCTAGAGAAGATATGGAAGAGCAATGGATGTAGCCTGAAGATTAAGATCCGATTATATGAGGCTATAGTGTTGAGCACACTCCTATATGGGGCTGAGATGTGGCCAATGACGGTGGCAAATGGAAAGCGACTGGAGGCGGCACACCATAGGTGGCTGAGACGAATACTACACATCTCATGGAGAGATAGAATAACAAATAAAAGCATCAGAGAAAGGACTGGACAGGAAAAAATGGAGTTTACCATCAGAAAGAGGCGACTGAAGTGGATGGGGCATGTATCAAGAATGGGGCAAGAGAGGAGAGCAAAACAAGCAACAATTTGGACTCCGGAGGGCAAACGTGGTAGAGGGAGGCCAAGGAAGAACTGGATGGAGACTATTCGAGAGGATTTGCAGGGGCTGGAGATGACGTGGAACGATGCTGTGGAGATGGCGAGGAACAGAGTGGAATGGAGAAACTGCATTGCCCGATGTGCAGAGCTGCACGGGAAGGACTAAGGTCTAAGGTAAGGTTGGACCAGGAATTGACCCTTTCTGATCACGAGAGGAATGTATGTCACACTTGCTTCCACCTTCGTCAGATTCGCTTGGTGCGTCGCTCGCTTACAACCAAAGCCGCCAATACTCTGATGCATGCATTTATATGCACGAGAGTTGACTATGGTAGTGCCATCTATGCAGGCTTAACCCTTTCACGCATTAATAAGTTACAATCTGTCCTTAATGCTGTGGCTTGCCTGCTTGGCGGCATACCAAAGTTTGGGCATATATCGAGTTTTATATGGGAAGAACTGCGCTGGTTACCTATGCAAAAACGTATTGAGTTTAAGATTCTAATGTTCATGCGTAATTCCTTCATCCATTCATTCTGTTCCTCCCAATTCTCTCCCATGCTGGTCCAAGGTTTCTGTTCTTGCACTGAATTCTTATTAGTATTTATCTTAGTCCATGCACTCAATTAGTATGTCTACATGCAAACCTTTCATCTATGGTTGGATCGCGCTGGCGGAATATCCGGTCACTGCCGAATATCACCCGGAAAAGTGAGAATTTTATTGGATTTTAGGCATTTTACCCCGTTTTTAAGAATATTTCTGGCAAACACATTGGTCTACACTTCCTGTTACTACAGTAATTTGCCTCTCGTTGGAATTAGTAAATGAAACATGATGAAAGCTCCAAGAGTCGAGAGCATTCTGGCTAGAGTCATAGCTAACACATCAAAATATGAACAGGTAAGTCCTGTGCTAACATCTTTGCAATCAATCCCTGCTCAGCAAAAATACGTTCAAACAGGGATCGAAGTTTATAAAACATTGAACTTTGGCCAATGATAATACTTAAATCAGTTTTTATATTCTCCAGCATGGCCATTATTCACCCATGAAATGTCATTCGTAACTAAAACAAGAACCAGTTTTTTGATAGGTGAACCTATTTTGGAAGCCTCTCCCTGTATAAATCTGTTGTATCCAATCATTAAATGTAATGTCCTGAATAAACTTACATACTTTTTCAACAGTCTGTCTCTGTCTTTCAAGACTGACCTTCTGGATATTGACCTGATCACAGCTTGGCTTTTGTCAACCATCATCTGATGCGTTGTGCTGCCTTGCACTAGACAATAGAAGTTACTAATAAAGAAATGAAATGCTAGAAATAAACTCGACTCACCAGAATTCTCCATCATCTTCAACCTTCAGATCCAGTGTGTTCCTCTCTGACTCAGACAGTTTCTGCCATTCTGGTGACCTATATCATTAACAATCATCACTCCCATTTAAGCATCAGAGCTATAGTAAGCTTATTTATCGACAGACATCTGAGAGGACCAATCTGTGTGTGCGGAGGATGAGAATGCGCTTCAGCGATCATCATGCTTTCTCAGCTGCTGGTCCTTGATGCTCGAACAGACTTCCTCTTGCTATTCGATCGGTCGGCTCACTGGACTCTTTTAAAGAATCCATGCTAAAAACATGCTTGTTCACCAGGGCATATCCCACATCCTAGCTGCTTTGTAAGGCACTATATAAATTGTCATAATTATTAGTATTATTATGATGCTAACAGAGATGATGAAGCTACACACTAGCCTGCCAATAAATCTGCAGTTACACTCGGTCATACCTTACCTCCATTAACTCTTTGTAGCTATGTTGTTTCTGATGAATCTGACAATTATTACTTCAAATGACTACAAAACACCTAAAATCTTTAGAAATATAGACGTGTATGTACACGATGTATCATTTAGTCCTTCAACAATAAAAAGTTCATCAGTTCATGTGCTATGTCTAAGTTTATCAACATGTGAATTAAGTTTAAATGATAAAAACAAAAAAATCATAAAACAGAACATTCATACAAGTTGAAAGAAAGAAATGTAATGAAAAACTTGTACCAACAGATGAAGAGCTAATAAATTGAAGCATTTAGTTCAAAATTAGATTATAGACCCTTATAATATTTGCTGCCATTGCTTCTTCCAATCCTAAATCCAACATCGCTCAAAGCATTTGTTTTAAGAGCCTTCACAACATTGGCTGAATGATATTTATTTTTTTCAACAAGGCCGATGAGTAAAAATATATTGACTACACAAAAGTCAAAAATGAGCTAATGCCTTTTCTAGAAATGATATCGGCTATCATAACATTTGCCCCAAAAACCTGTCTTTCAATCCCACAACTCCTGATAAATAATTTTTTGACTGGGCTGATGAATGAAAGAAACAGTAGATGACAGAATGACAAATGATCAGGGGAAATATGTGTCTCGTTAAATTTAAATGGCCAGATGCACAAATGCACTTAAACAATGGTCAAATTTTTCTATCTTTAACAAACCTTTTACAAGCCATATACATGATTTTACTGGCAAGCACAATATTTCTTCTACCTACTACGACCAAAGTATAAATATGGTCATTGGTATGCCAGATTGTGCATTTTTATGAAGCACTGGTAAAAAAACGACTGCGTTCACTGTCAGAGTCAACTATGCATGAGTTGTTCTAAGCATGGCTGTCCAATTGCTAAGTTTGCCCCTAGAAGAGATAGTCCAGAATCTTGAGATATCATGTTCAAGAAAATCCAATAACTTGTATAGTGCCACTGTAATAATGAACTAGACACTTATTCAAATGCTCAAACATAACAGAAAAGAATGAGCAAACTCCAGTTCAGCAAGGTCAGCTGAAATCCAAAACAGAACCACGGAAAGAACAAGCGTAAAATGTAGCCTGAAACATTTTGGTTTTTGTCACATTAAGCCACAGCAGTGTGAGCAAAGCACATTATATACATGAAGGAAGAATGTTCCAAAATCTAAGGCCAGAAACAAACATGGCCAACACTTCCAGAACAGTCATTATAACTCAGAAAATCGGTTGATCAGGCAAGCAATGTGAAGTGAAGAGTGCGGAGGCATATCAGACTGCACAGATATTAATAAGTCAAGGGTTCAAAGCTGTCGTGGAATTTTCAAACATGATCAAAGCTAGAGCTACTTTTGAAGCAATCTAATTATCAATCCTACTCTACTGTTTTGAACCAGGTTTGTATGTATTGCAATACATACAAACATAGAGACCTGGTGCAAAACAGTAGAGGATTCAAATGGATTTTTAACATTCAAAATTGTAGAACTCTATAATCCTACCCATCTGACCAAGCACCATTCCACTCACGATGACCCCATGGATTTCTCAGACGAAGCAACATTATTTTCTCCTCTTTAACATCAACCTATGAATCAAAGGGCATGCAGAAAGTTAACTGTTATCAATTAATCAATCAATCAATCAGAACTTATATAGCACCCCTTCAAGATACCTACTCAGAGGCGCTCCCAGCCGAGATCAAGCAAAAGGAAGTCTTCAACAGCTATGCAATTGATGATGTTATTTTAGTTTATGCAAGAAGCTCTAACAATCAAATAGGATATGAGACTGGTCTCTTTAGCTATTTGGCTCCTTAGGCAGCTATGAAATAACTATTTCAACTTCAGGTCAACTGCACATTAACACAATACTCACCTATGCTATAAACAGTATACCCTTTGTTTAATAAATACAAACATTCTCTTACTTAGTCAACTATCCATCAATGAATGCCTTATACCAAAAGTTTCTTATGAAAATATGTGCAAAACCAAGTTAGATGTGCTCAAACAAAGTTCTCATAAAACACACGGTTGAAACCAAAACATAAACTTGAAAATCAGATCAAAAATTTCATTCACCTCCACATCATCACCAATTGCATATATCTTTAGCAAACTTGTGTTGCAAAACTCAAAGAGACTGTCCAACAATGCAAAAAGAAGAACAAAGATACAACTGAAGCTCACAGTGAAATAAACAAGCAATGGATAAGTTAAATGACGCACTCAATTTTTCTATAGTTAAAAAGTATTAGTAAATACCTTTAAAAAATCTTTTCAAATATAACTTAATAAGAGCCTAGTATTAAGACCACAATAATTGACTGAACCAGATCATGTACTTGTAATTAGTAACTGCTGTTGTGCCAGCATCGAATGCAAATGGGAGAGAGGGGGGCTTTAGGGTAATGGTAACACTATGGCACGAAGAGCGCATGAACACGGGATCGCTTCCCACCACCCAGGGCCGGCCTTAGGCATAGGCAAAGTAGGCAGTTGCCTAGGGCGCCGCAGTCTTTGGGGGGCGCCGCGGCACCGGCGAATTTGATTTTTTTTACACTATACTTTTGTTCAACTCAAGACTTTCCCTACTGGAAAGAATTTAAAATAATTATTGATTTCATTGCAGCTGCTCAGGCAGACCTAATTCATTTTCAAGGACTGCATAAATTTTATATCGACTAATAAAATTCGATTTTTAACGGCATTCCCTATACTCTGTGCGTTGTAGTCTATGTCTATATGTTTGATATTGACATAGTGACATCTTTCGACTGAATACGCCAACAATTGAAGAATTTTGCATCATTTATAGTCGTGTCTTATTGCTGACTGCTTAATAGGTTTGAATCTTTGGATCTTAAAAATAAAATTATATCAAACCCTATGATTCCATGAAGCGTCAGATGTTTATCGGGTGCCCAAAGTTGCAAGAAAAATCAGAAGACAAAAGTTAGAATAAAAAGACAATATGGGTCGGTTTCCAATTATTTAAACAAAACTGAGATTACTACTACTTTATCTGTCAATGCTATAGCGCCCAGTTGTCAGTTGTCAGTCTATGCAACGCTCAATTTCGATAGTGAAGATCATACAGGGCTGGCCTTAGGCAAATGCAAAGCAGGCAGTTGCCTGGCCTCTAGGTCGCCAAATTCTAGTGGAGGAAGGCGCCATTTCCACAAAAATGTATTTTAATAACCTTTTTCCTTTTAGCCATTGTGCACGAAATTGAATTTTATCCAACCTTCAATGTACTGATAATTGTGATAAAAATATATAGAAATTACTCAGCACCAGGAGGTATATAATACATGTGTAAAGGCTCTGACTGGTTCATCTTTGGATTCTGACATGGGCTGAACAATTGAGTTTCAGTGGGGATCTGAGGGCACCAAGACTGTTTGCTTTGCCTGAGGTGCCCAATGTATGCTTTGCCTGGGGCGCCAAATGCATCCTTTGCCTATGGCGCCAAATGCATGCTGGGGCGCCAAATGCATGCTTTGCCTAGGGCGCCATTTGGGCTAAGGCCGGCCCTGCCACCACCCTCTCAACAAAAGTCCACTCAACCTTACATTCAGCATCTTCTTCTTCTTCTTTTCCGTGCTCTGCGATTAGGCAGGTTCGAATACATTCAGCATATGGCACTGGAAAAATAAGCAGCAGGATGTGATGGGTGCCTTGCGTCAAGAGTGAAGACCCGCTCGTAAGTTACGAACAATGTAACATTATTTAATCTGCAACAAAACTAAATAAGCATTACCTCAAGTACATGCGTGATGCTGTAGGCATGCCCTGTTACTAGGCCATTGGCAAGTCTTTCTTCAAATTTACCATTTTGTGCCTTGTAACACAGAAACAAAAGAAATAATAATAAAACTGTTCTAAAAATGGCCAGTTTTATTAAAGTACTAGCTGGGGTACCCGGCGTTGCCCGGGAATTTTAGGATTCGGCCGCTTCCGGCCAATACTTCCTTCCCTTCCTCGCTCCCTCCTTCCCTCCCTCCCTCCGTACCACCCTCCCTCACTCAGTCCCGGAAAAAATTTATTCCCCACCCTCACCCCCACCTAACCTCACGACACCGCACCCCACTCCGACCTCCACTGGTTCGCCACCTGTGAAATTTGGGTTTTCTGGAAAAACATTCTCCCACCCCAACCCCCACCAACACACCCCCACGACACCACACCACTCTCCGACTTCCACCCGTACGCGACCCATGAAATTTTGATTTTCGGGGAAAAATTTCTTCCCCCCACCCCAGCCCGCCACACCCCACGAAACCCACCACACTCCAGCCTCCACCGATACTCGACCCGTGAAATTTTGGTTTTCGTGAAAAAATTTCTTCCCCGCCCCCACACCACACCCCCATGACACCCCACCACACTCTGACTTCAACCGGTACACCACCCGTGAAATTTTGGTTTTTGTGAAAAAAATTCTTCCCCACCCCACACCCCACCCTCCAACACCCCACCACACTCCGACCTCAACCGGTACGCCATCCGTAAATTTTGGTTTTCGTGACAAATTTTCTTCCCCATGCCCCCCCCCACCCTAACCCCACCCCACACCCGACGACACCCCACCACACTCTGAGCTCCACTGGTACGCCACCCGTGAAATTTTGGTTTTCATTCACACCCAATAATAATTTCCGTTTATCAACAATACGCTTGACAAACCGAAACCGATTACAGTTTACAATTAGCACAAGAATGCAGATCACAGAAATATTAACTATACTAACAGAACAGGCAGCCTGCAATAATTGTATTAGGCCACAGTCAGCACACACACCCGCCCCTCAGGGACGGATTATGTTTGGCTTTTTGGGAAGTGGGGTGGGGTGGAGGGTTACTGAAAACCCAAAATTTAGCGGTCAACGCTGGGTACCTCAGAGGAGTAGTGTTGAAAACCCTAAATTTCCCGCAACGCCGGGTAACACATCTAGTTATATATAATAGTATAAATTTTTTATCATAGTAACAATGAAAAATAATTTTCAAAAGCCCAGTTTTTAATACAGCCCAGTTTCTAAATGAATCCCAACGGCAATGCAATAAAAATTTACAACTACAAATTAGTAGATATCAAGCATCAGTACTTTAAAAATCTTAAGCTGATTATTGCTGTAGGACTCAACAGTGTTGATGTTTAATGACTGCTGTGTACAGGTTAAAATTCTATTTCTTGACCACCAATGCTCATTTCTAAATCGTACAGGCTTTTCCATTAATATATCCTCCATACTATCACATAAGCAAAGCACTTTGTCAAGTACACACCAAGCACACTGCTTGAAGACTTTCTTATTTCCTCGAGGATGTCATGCCAAGAGCGCCCCTCAATTGCTACTGTAACTGCTAAGTAACTGTTGGTTACTGTAAGAAACGCCTTACAAATTCTCATGTATGATATAATAAGATACATCACTCCATTGCATATATGTGACCAGCTATCCCAAAACTAGGCACTTGTTGGTGACGTTAGTTGATGAGAAATAAACCAAAAACTGCAAATTTTTACTCTCATACGCAAATTTCGTTTTAGTCAAATTCAATCGTGAATACCTGGTATATCTTTAAAACATAATAGGTACCAAGAAGAACACTAAAATTAATTATTTAACCCCAAAAGGGAGCGATATAATGGGCACTGCATTTTAAAATAGTGCAAATAAACACGAAGTTGAAAATTTTTCAAATGGTCAAATTTATAGTCCTTTCGTGGGAAATGGCGAAACTATCCTCGGGATTGGTAGAAAATATATACACCATGAACACATAAATAATTAGGATCCATAAAACAGCCTTCGCGTTGCCAAGTGCATCAAGCAATATGTCTTGCGAACGCGTTTTTCTCCAACTGTTGTTTCTGTCACCACTAAACTTTAAAAGCGCACAACTCCCGTTAAGAACATCGTAAATAAACAAATTATATAATACGTAATTTGAATGGTTTCAATAGTGGAGAATCTTGTGGTGCCCAAGAATAAAATAAATTTTTATTTCTACCAAAAAGAGCCTACTTTTGCCATGAAGGGTCACATATACCGGTAGTATGATACAGCAATTGTTCATAATGAGTTATTTTAAAGAACTGTCTAAGAAACCCAGGAGACCACAAAAAGCTTTAAAAACTCTGCTAAATGCAATTGAAAATTGTAAAACCTCAACAGCTGAACATAAGAATGAGTTCCTTGTGAAAACCCTTTTCATATTTTTGAAAAGTTTCTCTTTGTTCTTAATGTCCTTCAGATCCAAGAATTCTCCAATTCCACCCGTGAAATCCACCAAAGCATCTGTGCTGTAACCAATTTCAATTGCCTGATAAGAACCATTCAGCCTGTCACAGAAAACCAACAGGACGATGCTTACAAGTTTGCTTAGCCAGTAAAAAGTTAAAATATAGTAAAGAAATATTTGACTAGTGATAGGCACACCCATGTGCGGTGTGCCACCTGGTTTTTTCATTAAACGAATATATCTACCTAGTAAATAAGGTCATTAAACGATAACTGAAAATCTGGTTATCTGTTCTGAATGTGATAATCGGTTTTTATTGTTCACAAACTGATAATCGAATTCATTCTAAAAAGTCCTCTTTGAAAATTATAGAGGATGGTGCTTGCATTTGTAATGACTAAAATCTCAGAGATCGCTGTGAGAAACTAATTGCAAGAAATAAATGGTATCTGCGACACTGGGTTACCCGAGGCCCAGAATATATGAGGTCACTGACCCACTGTATGATAGATATCGATGGCCGGCACTCCAAATGCAACATCGTCATGCGTTTCGTCAAATAATTTATTTTAACATTCTGTGATGGTGAAAATGAAAACTAATATAAAATAAGCTGTCAGCTAACGAAACGAGGTATTTACATAACCCCTTAACTCTATCGCAGCTAAGTTGTTTTTCATAAATATAGCTATAATTTGTTCATATAAGAAAAACACTTAAAGTCCGTGGAAATATTGACATGTCTTATATCATTTTGTTCGTATTTGATTCCTCAACAATATTCTGTCTTGAAAAAGCAGATCAATTGACGTGTTTCCCTAAAATTTATGAATATATTAAATATTTTTTAAAATAAAAATTAAATTTATAGCATTATAAATTAATTAAAAAATCTATGAGCAAACAAAAATGTAATGCAAACACTGCTAAAAGTAGCTACTTGTATGACAATCTTGTATGAAACAGTGAAAGGTTAAAAAATTGTGAATTTAATTTTTAAATTATTTTATATTACTTCCACGTAGAAGATAATGACATCGACGCTCACATGAACAAAATATTAGGTCTGCAGCGATGTCGCCGTATTTCTATCCCAAAATGTCCAAACATAGAGGATTTCTTTTATAGATCCTCTACACAATTTGCCTGACTGATAAATTTTGTTTCTAACTAGGCGGATATGCCTAAAAAAACAAATAAACTACTGAGAAGTGATCAAATGAGCTGTTTTTCCTAATCTATGACGAGATCGGCGTGGTCTGATCGACGGGCAGTAAATGTGCGGTCTTCAAATCCCGAAACGTTTACATCATCTAGAATATTTGTTTGAGGCCTTATTATAGCAATTGTTGAACGATATAATTCGTTTTGTCTGAACTTGGCTGATGAAAAGACATAATTGCAGCGAAATGGTCAACGGCCAGGAATCCGCAGGCGCGGACGAAAGTATACAAATAGCTGGATGTAAATTTTCACAAACTTACGGTCATACTTTTTGTTTATAACTTCATCAAACCATTGGGGAAAACCTATGTTAGGGTATTTTCTGATCCGCCTGCATGTCCCCAAGTGAAATATTTAAATAGAATTCTAAATATATCTCCATTACCCGACAAAAGGGTGCGTTTTTGTTATGGGGTGACAATCGACCCCATTCGCCGCGAAAGAGTTAAGCACTGCTTGAAAGGTGCCAGTAGAGAACGTTATGCATATAGCTGGAGATGTGGCCAAATTTGGGTACACAGTGGGCTGGGGCACGCGATCAAGGCAACTCAGACGAGCAATTGGTAGGCCAGCACAGAGAGAGCAGCAGTAGACGTCTGGTGGAAACGAAAGAACGGACAAGGGTAGCAGTAGCAATAGGAGTAAGCAAGCAAGCAACAGTGATACGTTGGTGGGTTTCAACTCGACATGCGAAGGATTTAACTCCATCAACCAGATGACCACCATTCAGATAACATCAACGTTACTTTTTTCAACTCAAGAATATAAAAATCAAACAATGCCTTGCATGAGATTTCATGACAACTAGGTACCAACTTGGCATAAGCTTTTTCAATCAATGCACTCCAGAATTCGTTTGGTGCATCTCGATTGTAGCAGAAGATAAGGTGTCCATCGCGAGTAGGCAAACGATCATCGACTGTAACCTCGACCCACTCGCCATATTGCCAGAAGTTGAAGCGAAACACTCCTACAAATTTAGAAACCTTCTTTAGCAGAACCTGACCATGTCAACATGTCTAAATATGGTTGTTAAGCATCTTTCAGCTGAAGCAAAAACATGAAAACACGAAATCAAGTAGCCCAGGAAATCACCTCAATACAATACAAAAAATGGATATAAATGATGCCAGAATTTTTTGACAGTGTAGTAGCTGTCATTGCTTAATGGTGTCCTATAGCTCTTCAGGATGATGACACTGACCATAAAAAACCTCTTTCATAAATAAAGGAAATTAGAAGAGAACAGGGCTGTCAAAGTGTCCCCAAATACCTAGGTACCCGTTCGTAGGGTCACGCTCGAGCCCGTAAAACACTACCCGAAGCCAGTCAAAGAAGCATAATACGTGAAGTAGGCCTAAGTTTTAAAAGGTTGTCAGTATAGCCTGTCTCGTGTGAAGCTTTGAGTTTAAGCCAGCAACACTCACAGTGACAGACAAGTCATGGGCGCTGATAGCGGAATTTGGCACCTGTACCTGTCTAATTGTGTCCTCCAGTAGTCTCCTATATATAAACGTGAGATCCTTGGATCAGTCCACTGCTGTAGCCACTGTGTAGCGAACACATAAGCAACAACAAAAAATTGGATGAGGTGGGATAGGATGGGGTGTCTTTGGGCAAACGAACCGAAATTTACAGGGCAATGCCAGATACCCCAGAGGGATGGTGAACCTGCCCCACGGGATGGATGGGAGCAAGGTTGGGCAAAAAATCTAAATTTCCTGGACAATGCCGGTTACCCTAGTATAGCTGTATATATAGAGATATATAATATTTTACATATATAGTGTATATCTATATCTATAAGGAAGGATGTGACTATGTATGTTTGTATGTATGTATGTATGTTTGTGACTTTGTCCAGAATGCACGCTCACAGTTTTTGAGCTTTTCACTCCAAACCTTCACTACTGTGTAGGTCTCGGCACGAGACGCAAAGGCGAGGGGTTGGCGATTCTCTACCACCATGGGGGCCAGGGTGGGGGCGAAACCCCCCAATTTTTTTTCAAACAAACGCAACTATTGATTTGAATTTTTTTTCCTAGATAGAGGTCCATCAGAACCCCCCGGATCAGTGGTTGGCAAATCTCTACCACCATTGGGGCCAGGGTGCTGGGGGGGTCAAAAACACTAATTTTTGCTATAAATTTTCATTCGCTTGCCACGTATAAAAGCCGTCATTTTCGCCGTTTTAAAGGTGTTTAAGCTCTTTTGCCATTACGGATTTCACGGGTCGCTTACAGGGAGAGGCGGGGTGAGGGAGGGGTGGGATGGTAGGGGGGTGGAGGGGTGGAGTTGGGGGTTGGCGAGATGTGGTGTCGAGGGGTGGAGGGGGTCTGGGATGGGTGTGGTGGAGGTGGATGGGGATGAGGAGTGGGGTGGGATGGCGTGGGGGTCGAGGGGTGGGGTTTGGGGTGGGTGAGTGTGGGGGTGGGGGTTGGAGGGGCTGGGATGCAGGGAGATGAAGTGGGGGTGGGATGGGGAGGGGTGGGTGGGAGGGGTTTGGGGTGGGGGTCGGATGGGGGTGGAAATTTTCGTGAAACCCAAATTTCTCGGGTTGCGTACCGGTAGAGGTCGGAGAGTGTTGTGTGGTGGGGTTGTGGCCGGAGCGGATCGAACCCTAAATTTCCCGGGCAACGCCGGGTCCCCGAGCTAGTATAATTATATAGACAGAACTTCCGAGGTTGAGTTCAATGACCTCTTTTAATTACGGCCTGATGGACCTTCGGGCCGTAGTTGAAAGTGAGTCAGGCACCAGGGTCGTATTTTTCTTCAATTTTGACATCTTTAGCAGAGAATAATAAACTTAAATCGCACAACGAATTAGCCTTTTGTGACAGATAAAAGGCATACTTTCGGAAATTGGCAACATTCACCGGGGAGGGATGGCTATCAATAAAATGCGTAAAATGTATGCACAGTTTCTTCAAATTTCTGTTCCAGCTTGGACTAAGCTTGTTCCTCATCAATAAGTCTGAGTGCTCAGATAACTTCTCACCCTCTCCGCCCTCACGAAACAGTATATGACCCATCACCTCGAAATCAGTCTCTTGTTGCAAATGTCATTAGGCAGAAAATGATCCAAAAAATGGGAAAACTCAAACCAGTCATTCATTCCTTCATTTCATTCATTTCAAACACTTATATAGCGCTTCTTCAAGAGTATCTACTCAGAAGCGCTCCCGACCCAACCATGGTTAAAAAGAATAGTTTTAAGAGCAGAGTAGAACGTAGTCTCAAAGGCTCTAGGCACAAGACGTAGTTCCACAGGAAGCCCATTCCAGGTTATAGGGCCAACGACAGAAAAGGCACGGTGCTGTGTAATAGAAGTGCGTGACCAGGGGACAAGAAGCTGAGCCTGTTTAGAAGAGCGGAGAGAGCCACGGCGCTGAATGTTCAGGGTGGAGCAACAGAGCTCCTGCAAATAGACAGGGGCCACACCCGCGAGACAGCGCCAAACCAAGGAAGATATCCGGTAAGTGATCCTTTGTGAAAAAGGGAGCCAATGCAAGACATCCCATAATTGACATTAATGTGGAAACAAGTAAAAAAATATATTTAATAGAAATAATGTATAAAATATTTGTTACACGTATCTAAATGGGTGACAATTAATTTTTACTAAGAGCTCTAAATTTGTTTCGAGATGGAAAGTCAGAATTTCAGTCAAAATTCGCTACCTTTCTTGCGATATTTACTTAGTTTACAGAACGAATTGACAGCATGATTGGTCTTGTTTTGAACATGGAAATCCCCTTTTTCTTTTCTATCAATAAAATATGACCTTCTTGTATTTAATATGCACAGAGATTGGCCCGAAAGAGGTCAACTAGGTCGACAATTTAGAATTGTGCTACAACACTAAGCACGTGACAAAATCTTGCGCCATGGTTGGCTAAAGGCTTGACAGGTTGACTCTGAGCATCTGCACTCGCATGACCTTGCTTGACCTTACATGATA
The DNA here is from genome assembly GCA_949752735.1 of Lumbricus terrestris. NCBI lineage: Eukaryota > Metazoa > Annelida > Clitellata > Crassiclitellata > Lumbricidae > Lumbricus > Lumbricus terrestris. Next base: position 31,612,569 of record OX457041.1, read on the forward strand.
TAACGCCAGCACATGGGAAGAATTGTGTATTTTCTTAATTTTTCGCTTAATAAACTTAATCTTCAAAATGGAGGATATGTTGCAAATTTGCAGAGTACATTTGAAATTGGTGAAGCTACACGGCAGCCAAATTTTATTTAAACCAGTTCAACAAAATAGTAGCTTCTAAGGAGAATGTCCATAATAATATGGCTCAACTTCAAATGCAGTTTTCTCAACTAACAGTCTACTTATACTGTCAGATCGAAAATACTGTAGCTTCTGTTATATGTGAGATATAGAAAAACTGGAAACAGTTTTGGAAACGTATTTACAACATTTACAAGATACACTGCTCAAAACAAAAATTTTTTAAAAAGTTGCGACTGGCTTTGCGATGACGCGTCATAAATAGTTGTGCGTCTTTTATCCTTACCTGCATACTTTGCGACAAAATCTTGATTTGATGGAACAACACGACGAAACAGTTTTGGTTTAGTGGATAAAATAGCAGTGGCTGCCAAAAACCAACAGTCACCTGCCATAAAAATAACATAAATATCAGATGTGTTCAGAAGCACAAATACACACACATGCACACAAGCACCGTGCACACACACACAATCACACACACACATTAAACACTAAAGTTTTGAATCTGGCAGGCAATGCACAATGAAATTGCAAATCCTTTTGCTGCATTCACCAAGTCTCCACTCACAATCATTTTCCATGCTTCCATGGCAAAATGGGGGACAGCTAAAGAGAAGGAAGTCAATACAATACAATGGTTATACGACAAGTTACACCAAAAGAGAGCTTGCTTCGCTTCAATTGGCGAATTCAACAAAATAAGGTAAAAAAGCAGAGTGGACTCAAAGACATTAAGCAAATGTGACACCGGGGGTCAAAACCTGTCACATATCGATTTTGACATTTTTATTCAGTCATTTTCTACAGATAGTCTGCTTCAAAATAATTTTTACAAAATAAAAATATCTTTTTCCTAGCTGAAGTTATATTCTTTTTAGGGCTGTTGATTAATCGCCGTTAACGCGAGCGATTAACGCGTTAAAAAAATTTGCGATTAATTTTTTTAACGCGTTAATCGCACACGTTAATGTAATACCGTTATAATGACCATTGCACGCCACAGTATCTCTTATATCGGATTTACACGGTCCAATACAGCGTCAAATGAACAGGTTGATTAATAGGCTACGTTAATCGTGAAACTCAGACCAACTTGTGACCTCAGTGACCTTCAGCACGCAGTAAAAGAACCATCCCAAAAGAAAAAGCGACTGCATGAACCAAAGATTTTAAGAGGGGCATGAACTGTCATCCTACTCTAAAGACGAGCCACGAAATCAGTTGTTGAACAATACAGACTCGTTCTACAAATTGAGAATGATCTGGATCCATTGCAGTGGTGGAAGTTACAGGCAGACAAATACCCAGTCCTAGCTAAGTTAACTAGGAACCTAGGATCCCCGGCCACCACGGTCCCATGTGAACGTCTCTTTTCTGTATCTGTCAATGTTATGAATAAAAAAAGTGCCTCACTTGAACCAGCCAACGTAAACAAACTTGTTTGCTTAAGCAATTGGATAAGTCATTAATTTAATAATCGAATAGGCCCTATGTGTTGGTTTTATGTGTTAGTTGAACCCTTAGTTTCTCTTTTTGGAAGTTGATGTCTTTGTAAACGTAGGCCTAGCTGAAACTAAAAGGAAATTAGAAAACTTTTTGGCAGCACTGGCTGGTTTGAATTGTTTACTGTTTAGTGCTTAATCGATTATTTCTGTTACACAAAACTGTTCTGAAATTAAGAGGAATAACAATTAACAATCATTATTAACCCTCGGGCTACCAAGGGGGGTGGTTGCCACCCCCCCAGGTTTTTCGCAAATCAAATGCGTTCCGTCTGGAATAAAATTTTGAAAAAATTGGTAGCTGTAGAGGGTTCATTGGGACACATTTTGAGCTAAAAGTTTTGATGATGCCCCTACCGTTCAAAAGTTACACCCGATATACCCAAGGTACCAGGGGGGGTGGATACCACCACCCCCTAGAATATTGTCTGTAACTTTTCCGCTCCTTAATATTAAGAGACACAAATTATACCATTCTATAGAGGGAATGTGGGGCTACATTTCCATGCTCATTGAGTTGTCTTTTGACAACCGGAAGTGCTCAAAATAAATTAAAATAGATATAAAGGTGTTTTATTTTCATAAAATTGTCATGTTTTTTCTATTATAACTTATCCATAATTTATTTTTTAATATAAATAAACTATGCCATTCTGTAGAGGGCATTTAGGGCTATTTTTTAGTACTAAATAATTTAAAATTTGATGACCGGAAGTACTCAAAATAAATTAAAATGTATAAAAATGTTGGGGTTTTTTGCAACGCGAACCGATATGTGTGCGTAAACGTTTTTCAGCAGCTAAAACATGTTTTTTTGTTTTGATTTAACATAAAACAGACTTATTACTAGTTTTTATAGTTGAATATTGGACTTTATTATATGTAAACTACTTTTTATATATAAATCATGTATAAAACACACAGAATCTAATATATTCTCTATGCGTAAGCATACATTTTGTGGAATCGACGGGTACCCATGGTAAAAAATTCATAATTTCGAGGTGCCTTCATATTTTCTAAACCTAAATATACCATTTTGTGCAGAAATGAATGCTGAATCCAATGGTGTATTACAAGTTATGATATCTCAAACCAAACCCAAAATCCAGGGGGGGTGGTAACCACCCCTCCCTTGGTAGTCAGTGTTACAAAAAAGCTTGGTAGCCTGAGGGTTAATCAAGGATTCATTATTTTACTTTTATGTTTATGGTTAATTGAATTGTTTTATAATAACTTAATAAGCATATATATATATATATATATATATATATATATATATATATATATATATATATATATATATATAGCAAGTAAACAGAGCTATGTCAGGCAATGTGAAAAACGTCGATTAATATTGCGTTAATATTGCGTTAATTTGCGATTAAAAATTTTAATCGTGCAATTAACGCGATTAAAATTTTTAATCGAACGACAGCTCTAATTCTTTTGAATCTGCAATTTGCTAAATTATAACAATTGAGAAAATCGAACTCAAAGTTTCGAAACAGTAACCGTTACTTGATTCTTCTGAAATTTGGCTGGTCAATAAATGGCTATTTCCTGTATCAAATACATCAAACGGCATGAAAATAAATCGAGCACCTACTTCCTAAATTGTGATGGAATTACAGGCAACCGCGGAATTGAAAGATTCGAATGAATGCATAAATATGAAGCGTGAACAAACACGACGTCCATTTCGCGACGACCAGACACTTCATCGCAGACATGACCTACGCTGTGTGAAGTGTAATACATTTAACAAATAATTGACCAGTCTCTAAGACAAGCCTGAATAGGAAATAAGCCTAACAGGCCAGTCAGCATTTATAGCTCTTGTCGGATTTAGTAGGTTTCTATAGGTTCAGGTGACAGGAAGGACAAAGGCTGGTATTCATATCGACAATGGGCAAAGAGCATGGGCGGAGTTTATTAGGGGCTAGGGGGGCTAAGCCCCCCCCAAGAAGACCCAGAGTCATTTTTTACTGTGTAAATGGTATCTTTTCTCGGGTCTAGCCCCCCCCCCCCCGTGAAACACACAAATGACTAAAAATGAAAAAGGTCATCAATTTTTTGAGCCGGGAAAATTTTTAGATTTCGTCGGGATTTCCGACCGAGGACAAAAAGTCATCAACTTTTTTGGGCCGGAAAAATATTTCTCGTTTTCTGGACCGAGTCTCAGCCCCAACAAGCTCCAAGAACGGAAACTAAACTCCGCCCATTCCAAATACAATTTTGAATAGCTGACATTGTTAGATTTTCATTGATGTAGCCTGCATGATGGGAAATATGTATTTTGTTTGTTGGGAAAACTCCAGAAAATTCATTACAATCAGTCAGTGGCAATTTTTATTGTAAACTGATTTACATTTACATAATGATTCTGGAAAGGAGCTCCTACCGCTAGCAAATTGCCCAAATGTGGTTTCCAAGAAATTGAAAATGATAAACGGTTGATGAAGGTCTGCTTAAATTTAGGGAGTAAGCTAGGCCTAATGGCTGCATACATATTCTCAGAGATGTTTTAGTCTGATAAATCAGACTTAAAAAAAAACAGAAATAGTTTAGAAGCCAACCATGTAGATAACCTCATCAGGAGCAAACTTTATTTAGCATCAGGACCTGCGCTCACACACAGGGGCAAGAAGAGCAGTAGCCCCACTGGAAAATTTACACCTATTTTAATGGCCAGCACACGTTTTTTTTAAAATAAATTCCTTCGCACAAAAGCACCAATAATAGCATAAGTAGGTCCATTAATGATACACAAAGTGAAAAAGAGAAATTCACATTTGAAAACCTCTACGAAAAATACCCATGTTCTTAATTTACCTCTTGGCAATTTTCAAGCTCTTGCTAAAAAATTGACTTTGCTCACTGTGTTTTACCCTTCCCCTCCCCCTCCCCCAAACCTATATCAATAGATGGAGTGGCAGAACGAGTGAGTTGACTAAATAAAGGACTAACAACAATAGCAACAATGAGCGATGACTAATCTTACCAAGTTTTCCTTGGCACAGGTCTCGTTTTGAAGCACCATCAACAAGAAACTGTGGATTACTACAAATTTCCTGAACAATACAAAACACAGGAAATCTCTCATTAGATGCAGTTCAACTGAGACAGTGACATCTTTATGCTAAGCAAAAAATTGATTTCTAGGGACCTGTTTGATTTTGTAACGCAATCATTCAGTATATCGATAAATATAAATCATGAATGTCTGGCAAAGTTTCTGACCATAATACAAGGTAGGTTCTGAGATAGGAGGCTCACAAACACACCTGGTCATCATAGCCTGAGGCATATACACAAATCATGTGTTTTGTTACATTTTAAAACAAGCTGATTGAACAGATCTGCAAAGGAGTTACAGAATTAAGGTTTAATATAAAAAAACAGAAAGTTCATTCACCAAGAATCTAGTCTTAGGTATGAACGGGGAAAGAGAATTAAATGAATGGGTTAGAAACTTAAGAGTTAAGACCCTCACAAATACTATTAGCCCATGCATCTTCACACTCTTCATTATCCAATGACATTGTTGTACCCAATGATCCTCCAACCTCATCATTTTCCATCCCCAATCACTATTCATCTCATCATGTATAACAGATCCATAAGCCTGGGAGCAATATGTTCGCGAAATGCATCCATAATACAGGCAAAAGGAGCCGGCATATTGGGAACAAAAGATTGCCTGCCATTCAGGGCCATATTCATGAACGTGTCTTAGCCTAAGTACTGACTAAACGCTAAAGAGATAGATATAATCAGGGGCAGATACAGAAATTTTCGAAGGGGGCCAAAATTTTCGGTCTTGGGGTGGGGAAAAATTTCGTAAATTTCGTCTTGGTCACCGAAAAATCTGATGACCTTTATTAGTCATTTGTCGAATTCCCAAGAAAAAGATACCATTTTATCCACCAAAATAGTTAATGACCATTTTTAAAGATACCATTTCCCAGAAAAACCGTACCATTTTCCCCGCAAAATAACTGATGACCTTTTTTCTAGTCATACAGCGTTTTAAGCCCCTGTATGAACCTCGTGTACAGACCTCGTGGGGCGTGGGGATGGGTTACAAAACTACTCATGGGGGGGGGGGCACGTCAAGTTTCCAAGCCAGAATAGCTGGTTAAAAATAAAGAAATTTCTAAATGGGGGGCCATGATCGGATTTGCCCCCCCTTGGATCCGCCCCTGGATATAATCTAATAATATAAATATACTATGTCACATCTTAACTCTGGAACAATCTCCCTTCACAATTTCGCAAACTCTCCGTTTGTCCACCAATCTCGTCACTCAACAACCATCATCAATAACCAGGCCGGGCACTATTCTAGAATCTACTCTCACCTCTTCAAGAATTCCTACTGTAATGCAGCCACTACTCACTCTGCCATCCAAACTCTCATTCTAACTTTGTGCTGCAGGCTTTCCCATCTTTATTCCCTTGGGTCTCTGGCAACTGGTATATTTGGTCAACCATTTTGACTCAACAAGCGTTCCCAAATAAGCTGGTGCTTGGTCTAGCACTATAGCACTATTGCACTTTTGCGGGAGGGGGGACTGAAAAGGCATTGGACAAGCATGGAGATAGGCGGACCCGAGTTCGAGCCCGTAAGATAGGCGTGTTTGTTTTGTAGGCTGCTATTAGTGCCGTGTATTGCAGGCTGTCTGTTCTGTTAGTAGTTAGGATGGTATTGTTACTGATGGCTCGGTAGCAGATAAACAACATGGGCGCCACAGATAGGGGCAGAATTAGAGCAGTCTCACCTACGGCAATCACAGCGGAAATTAGATACCAAGTATTATTGATTTGAAACCTGAATTCGACTGTCCTAACAGTGTCTTACACATTATTTTTAATTCAGGAAAATATTGTTACTTATTTAACAGGAATAAGTATTCATATATGTGTGTTTACATTCCCACAGCATTACTATTATAAGCTCTACTGTAGTTAACGCGGGTTGTTAGCCTGCCAAAACAAGTCCAAACTTAGCGCACTTGTGAGCATTATAAAAATACTTTTGATTTTGTTGTATTCTTTAACTTATTTAAGCCTATTAATATTTATGAAAATATACCTTTTTATGGTCTTTTGACCCTTGATTAGTAAGCGGAACTGGGCTATCGATCGCCGTAGGTCAGACCGCTCTATTCTGCCTCTATCTGTTGCGGCCATAATGGTGGATCTGCTACCGAGCCGTCAGTAACATCCACCGTTAGGATTTGTCTTTTGTCATTTGTGTGCTTGTGAATTGTTGCAATTTCATAACTGTACACTGTAACCGGTTGCGGTCTATCAACCGGATTGTTTAACACATTGACCGCTGATTTGCTGTGTAAAATGACTCAATATGGTACGTGTATACACGTACCACGCGGTCAAAGTGTTAATAAAGAATATTATATAACTTATTATATTTAAGAATACTATTATAGACGTACGGGAGGTCTTCGCCAAACAATCGAAGGGTCATCTTTGTTGAAGTAAATAGATTTATTTTCAGCTGGAAATGACAGATCCTCGTAAAGCTGTCCAGATTTCAAGCACTGCGCTCTCAGATGCTCGAACTTTTCACAAATCTGCGCCATAACATGTAATTATATTCCAAGAATATTTTTTACAGATCTAGACTAAGAAGACATAAACGTCGGTGCCTCGGATCCTCGATGCCCAACCACCTGTTATGCCACAGCTGGGTTTTTTCCCCACTAGATCTGGGTTTTTTGCCTTGATGATGATGATGGTGCTCTGCCCGAAGGCAGGTTCATTGGCTTCACGCTTCTGGGGATGAGATGAGTGAGGTGGTTTCCCGTTGCCTTCCCCACAGACAATGACGGGTAAGCAACTTGCCCAAGGTCGCTCCGCAGGAGCTTGCGCCTCTGCGTCCCACACGTGCTAGCCCGAGATATCTAAATCTCTGAATGTCAAATCACAGCCCGGGGCTTGAACCGCAGTCCGTTGCAACCAACAGACGTATGCCGCTCTCGCTTACCCGTGTAGCTAACTATAGGCCAGTTTTTTGCCTTAGTCTGGGTTTATGGGGTTTTCGGGCAAACTCTGGGTTTATTTTCTTTACTTGATCATTTGTAGGCCTATTTAAGAACGCTTTAATATTCTTTCATTCATTCATTCAAGAATGTACAGGGTGGTCCAAAATAAACTGCACAGTGACAGTTTTCTTGATATAATGTATAACAATTCAATGTTTAATGCCATTTTTCTTACTTATTTATATATTTTCTCTTACGTCATTATTGACTTCATCATTGTTTATCATAGTTTATGGTAAAGAAGTTGTTGTTTATAAGAGATTGTGATCATGGGACGCTTAACTGAGAATGACTAATTTGGAATCTACGAACTCTTTCATTGAGCCTGACATGTGGCCCCCAAACAGCCTGGACTTGAATCCAGTCGACTAGGCTACGCTGTTTGGGGCGCCCTTCAACAGATGGTATACCCTCGTAGAAGTTTCACCACAGTGGATCAGCTGAAAGAAACAATCGTCACAGAGTGGACCAAGCTGTCACAGCGTTTCATTGACCGCGCAATTGATCAATGGCGTCGTCGGCTTCAATGCGTGGTCGAGCAGCAAGGAGGACACATTGAACATTTTATGTAACGAAATCCATCCATGTAATGTTACAGTAAAAATAATTGCTGTGTTTTTGTGAATTTTCACGGTTATAGTTGAATTGGTCTGAATAAAGTACTATCAATTTATCAGTGTGCGGTTTATTTTGGACCACCCTGTATATAGCGTTTCTTCAAGGGGACTACTCAGAAGCTCTCCCGACTCTAGCACGACAAAAGAGACAGTTTTGAGTTTAATAAAAAAAATGTTTCAGTAATAACGTCGAAGTATAGGCTATCGCGCTCCTGTGGGAGCCCATTGGGGTCATTGCATAATTAGCCTACGTAACGCTCGAGGGTGGGTGGGTGGGGTAATTGAAAACGTTATGAAACGTTACGTGGGTGGGTGGGTGGGGGGAGCTGAACGTTACGTAACGCAATGGGAAAAATTTAATGAATATTAAATTACCATCGAAAGATACGAATGACACTTCAGACATTATGTGGTCGAAGTTTAAACTTCGTGACATTGGTTTAAAACTTAACCGAAGTAGGTCTATTTATCTGAATAAGATCCGGCAGCAGACACCAGTTATATGCCAGGTCAATTCTGTTTTCCCATTTGTGCAAACCGTAAACCGCTCTTCGAATTGTTTGGATCTGTGATAGCTTTACCAACGGAACAACGTGGCAGGTCTAATTGCCCTTGGAGTCCTAACATCGAAGAACCACTTTGAAACATGCTTTACTTAGTGGACACGATCTCAAACATTTAAAATTAATGCTCAACAAAACTCGGCAATATTTCTATTAATAATTATCGAAGTGCCCAGACTAAGCAAATAATTAGTTCATCTTAATTTTGATTAATTGTTAGTCGTTTAGTCCGTGAAACTTTTCAGCAGTGCACAATTTTATTCTTGCGGTATAGGCCTAATCTAAGAAAATTACCATTCACGCATGACTCGTTTAAATGAATAAAACATTGTGTATAGGCCCTATTTTAAGCCTAGTCCAGTGCATAAAGTGTGGAAAAATAAGTGCCTGGACGCCCCTTACCTTTCCAAAAGAAGTGCCTGGACGCCCCTTATATTTTCAGGCTTGCCGGCCAATAAGTGGCAGGACGGCGTTCCGATTTTAAAACAAGTGCATGGACGCCGTCCATGACCGTCCAGGCACACTTTAAGCCCTGGCCTAGTCTAAGTGTCAAATTAGCCTAAAATTCACATATAGGCTATATTAGATTCACTATGAAGAAATGAGTTATAATTACGCGCTCACATAAGCCAATAATAGACTTATTTTGTAACAATCGTTACGTAACGCTGAGGAGGGTGGGTGGGTGGTTCAAGGGCAACGTTACGAAGCGTTACAGGGTGGGTGGGTGGGTCGAAAACAGTCGTTTTCGGCGTTACGTAATTATGCAATGACCCCATTCCAGTTTTTGCACACAATTAAGTTCAGCTAACGAACCTTTTGGCAGCTGACGATTTCGTGTTAGTGGAACTGTGAAAGTTGATTATAGACGTACATTTTCGATTTGAGTTGAGCGAATACAGACCCAGCAAACCAGCCAATTCAGGAACCTTACGGGTCCCATACGGGCTGCCATACGGGCCCCGTACGGGCAACCCGGCGGGTTTTGGCCGAGGTTTCCCGACGGGAACCATACGGGTTAGCCCGCGATCAGCGCCGGACAACCTAGTTCATACCCAGATGACTGATAGTGTATACCCAGAATGCAAATTGTACTCTAAGCTGTGTTTTACATGGTTCGACACACCAAAACAACCATTTTAGTCATATTTGCAGCATGTATTGAGTTTCATACATAATTTCAAAAGTCTTGCAACAAACTTTAAAATGACCAAATAAAATTGCTACATCTTTATTCAAACTCAAGCCAAAAGCAAGAGGTAATGATTTGCTTTATATCTTGAGTTGGAATAAAGCTGGAGCAATTATTTTCTTCCATTTTGAATTTTGATGCAAAACTTTTAAAAACATACATATAACTCAATATGTTGCAAAAACCACATTAATGCATGCTGGTTTTGGAATCAAGCATAGCAAATTTTACAGTACACTAACTAAATTAAAATGAAATAGGCGCATCAAAATAGATTTTAAAATTCTGCTAATGAAATGAAGCCAGGAGTATTTTAAACACATTTTTTATAAGAAATTCCTGAAAAAATTAAAAACACGAACTTATGTTTTCATAAGTTAGTCTGGGTGGTATCCAACATAATCTTGATTTCTGCCTGGTCTACCAAACATCGTTAAAGCAATAAATAATCAACAATAGTTGTGAATGACACCTCAGCTTACTCAACAGTATTTATCAACTTTATTAATTCAACATTAAAAATATTGATAATATCGAATAATGTTCAGTCTCTGTGAAAGGCGCAGATTTCAACGGCTGATTTCAGTGCGACAATCCATGACATTTTCAAACCAAACAGGAAAACTGTCCTCGACAATTTCCTCGTGCTGTTAAAGGAATATTTTGCGTCACCACACCTGAATTTTTAAACATATCAAACAAGTTTTATTTAACAAGTGACAGTAAAATTCACAGACATTGCAATTTGAAATTAGTTTTAAAAACTTGCTGTACCTTTAAAAAAGTTAAAGCCTTGAAAACCAATTTAAATAGTAAATGTCTCACAAAATAATAATTTCAACACATGAAATAGGCTCAAAGGATAAATTACTGGTCATGTCTCATATCATATGCAGGATGGCTTGCATTGGATATCATTCCCAATGCGGATTGCCTACAGGGTCTGAGCATCTGCTAGGAGGGGTGCATTGATGGACTGGCCCCGTGTCTGTAAGAACACTGTTGTTCCACCTCAATCCGACTTGTATTCAAGCAACGCTGAAATCCATGCAATGGTCAATGAATTACGATCTTAAAATACACGTTTACCACGAATTTTAAAGGGACTAGCATTGTAGATGATAAAAATGTAATCCCAACGATTGCGTGTGCCAGTACATGTAAACAGCTATGGCCACACAAGAAATCCAAATAGAGCGCTGTGGTATGTCTTAATTTTTTTATGTACTCCTATTTCTGCAAATTTTCCCCTATTTTTAATTTTATTAACCTGACCGTAGTTGCTTAGACCTCGCATTGATTACTTACTTACTGAGCGCATTGTATCATGGGATACGGCACATACGTCGTAGCGCTCTATTTTAGTTAAGTCGTTGGCAATCATATTGTTTTGTATACAGGCACCGTGAGGCACGCAGTCTTCGAGATTCCCGGCAAAAGCATTCAGTGCACACCGGGCAGAGTTTAGGGCCGATATGATTAACAAATATAGCAGTTCCACCTATAAAAGGTGAACTTAAACACACATGGACACGCAGCAATGTAAACCAATCGAGGCAGAACCTGTTTTATTCTAACCCACGCGCGTGGTGTCCATAACCCTAACCCTATCTCCGTCACGCCTAGTCGTATTCCGACCAAAATTAGACGCAGCATTTACCTAAAGTGTTGATATTGACAAGTATATTTTTGGCGCAATAAATAAAACGTAATCTTACCTTCAACATAAACAAATCCCGATCTCCAAAAACTCGTGCATTCGAAACGGAACACAAAATGGCGTCGGAATAAACCAAATGCGGCTACACCGGTAGAGTCGGTAGACGGCGACAAGCTCGCGGGGTGCACCAACCAGAAGGTTCCCGGCCGGAAACCCCGGCCATAACCCGTCAGAAAACCGCACCGGATACCCGGGAGAAAACGGTAAGGGTCCCGTGAGTGCGTGTTTGCTGGGGAGGCGGATACAGAAATTTTGGAAGGGGGTGGACAAAATTTGTGGTCTTGGCCCTTGCAAGTTGCAAGGGCCGAATCTTTTTTAGTGGACAAAATTGGTGGTCTTGGCCCTTGGTCCGATTCTTTTTTATTCTTTCGCCCAAAAAACTTCTAAAAACCCGTGGCGACTCCGGTTATTTAAAATCTGATGACTTTTTTAGTCATGTGCTAGGCCTATACTTTCTTTCTCACCTTCCCATAGCTGCTCCCGTTGCGTTGATTTACAGCTTCTTGAAAACTGATGGAGGGAGGGAGAGGGACCACGTCATACATAGGCCTACAATACAATTAGTCATTTATAATGCGCTTTAACAAAAACAAGTCTAGCACAAGAGCGCGCTTCACTACAGATCTAGTTATAATGCAATGAAAACAAATGGGTTTTTAATTTTGATTTAAATTCTGCAACAGATGAGCACTGACGAATGGAAATTGGGAGACTATTCCATTCATTAGGTCCTGAGACTGCGAACGCGCACGGTTTCCAAACTTCCGGTTTGTGCGAAGTGTAGCAAATTAAGTCACTTCGCGATGACGAACGATCGAAGACCTCTGGACTTGGAGGCGGAACATGGCGTGACCATGGATGCCATGTAGGATGGAGAGGTTCCGTAGTGGATATGAAACATCAGAAGGGAAATTTTGAAAGCAATACGAGCACGGATGGGCAGGCCCGCCGACAGAAATTCCGGGCCCCTGGGCTGAGCCGTCACGGGCCCCAAACTATCTGTAGGCTTTTTGAGGAAATTTACACAAAAAATAATAATGTGAGTACGAATGTATGCTAATGCTTACAAGTTACAAGCCTTACATTTATTACTTCAATGGTAAGAATTTAATTTTCAAATGATATGGCAATCAGCAAGCAACCTTTCTGGATTTAACTGCAGAAAAGTATTTTAAAATATCCTGGTAGTTCTCCATCTTGTCTGCGAACCTAAGAAATGCACTTCGGAAACGCTCTTTCTTCATCGCCTGGAAAATTGTCCGAATGTCTTGGAGGACCGTTTCTTATAAGCTTAATTAAAGCAACTTACATGTAGGCCTATATATAGTCTCAATCGGTTGTAGGCCTATAGGCCTAAACGCAGGCCCTGGCGGCAGAGTGCCAACATCAAAACAAAGCCTTTTGACAGTTTCTAGAATTTTAGCATTTTCATAATTCTTATTTATAAAGTTTTCTTTTGGAATTAAGATACTATTATAGCCTACAAACACCACAAGCTTAATTTTCATCCATGCAGTTATACGATCATCATGCATGCACGTTTAAATCACTAGAATCAAACGATGTATGAGTAGACCTAATTACGGTCTGTGATTGCCTTCTTTTGAGATTCTGAACTGAAATAGTAAGCTTACCAACTTTTGCCTTTTCAAGCTTATTAGCTTTTTGTTTTTGTGCTCCAGATTTGCGTTTATAATATATTCCATCGTTGCGAGAGAAATTTATCATTTAGATTGTTCACTTGTGATTGAAATCTAACAACGCGTAATTTAGCAGAAGAGCGTTCTGAGACAGATGTGAACGTGTTCTTTGGCAAAGCACTGATAAGTAGGCCACAAGGTAGGCTAATAGACAGTTGCTTGAAACTCAAACAGTTGTAGTTATGTAACAGTTATAGCCTATCAGGCTATATTAGAAGAACATAAATCACAAACAATAAGCTAAGTAATAGCCTATAAGTGATTAATCAACATAATAAAACATATTATAATCACTGTTGCCCGGGCCCCCTTCGGGCCCCTAAAAGTCGCCGGGCCCCTGGGCATTTGCCCCCCCTGCCCCCCCCTCTCGGCGGGCCTGCGGATGGGCGGCCAGTGTAGTTGTTTCAAAGTTGAAGTGATGTGGTCTCTGGGACCAAGACCTTTTATCAGGCGAGCGGCCGTGTGTAGAACTGAAGACAGGGCCGGGTTGAAGCGTTGATGATGGAAGACCAGATAGAACAGAGTTGCAGTAATCGAGACGAGAGATGACGAGAGCTTGAGTGAGAATACGAAGGCAAGTTTCATTCAGGCAACGTTTCACCTGTCGAATTCGACGAAGATGGAAAAAACACGCCCTGGCTACAGAAGAAATATGTTGGTTCATCTTTAAACTGCTGTCAAGTAGCACACCAAGGTCGCGAATCACATCAGATGGTGGAATAGAGCAGTCATGCATATGCGAATCTCTGAATGGGGTGGGGCATGGCCGGATTGCCCCCTTAATTCCTTGGATCCGCTCCTGAATGAGCATGACACAGATCTACGTAGGCTATTAGGCCTATATGCCTGTATGCAAGTCATGTAGATGTTAATTTTGAGAATATAAGACGCAGTGGCGGCGCAGGATTTCAGTTCCGGGGGGGCTGAAGCCTCGCGACGAAAATGTCACATTTTCATCCGTCAAAATATCTGACGACCTTTTGTTTTTAGTCGTCAGCCGAAAATCGTGGTTATATCAATGTAAAAAATTCGGATGGCCCTTTTTTTAGGGAGGGGGCTGAGCCTCTTGTAGGGGAGGCTTATATATCCCCCCAGCCCCCCCTAGCGCCGCCACTGATAAAACGGGACCTTTTATGACGTCACTTCGATTATGATACAATTCTACAATTAAATAAGTTCACTGAGAAAACGAAATTAGGCCTATTGTGACGTCACTTCGATCAGGACACAGATCTGCTGTCATATGATTTCATTCATGTTGAGAATACAGAACTAGGCCTATGCGTATATTGTAATGTCACTCTGATTATGATACAATTTTACTATTATATTATAAGTTCACATCGAGAATTAAAAAGCAGCGCTTATTGTGACGTCACATCGATTATGATACAAATGTACTGACCTATAATGGAAGTGCATTTTGAGAATATAAACAATTGGTCTAGTGTGACGTCACTTCGATTATGAGACAAATGTACTATCATAGAAGTGCATATTGAGAATAATAACAAGGTCTATTTTGACGTCACTTCGATTATTATACAGATCTACCAGTATAATTATTATGTTCATTTTGCGAATATAAAACGGGGGTCTTTTATGACGTCACTTCTATTATAATACAATTCTACTATTAAATAAGTTCACTGAGAAAACTAAATAAGGTCTATTGTGACGTCACTTCGTTCATGATTGTAATTGTAATCGTACATTTATATAGCGCCACTTCAAGATAACTCCTCAGAGGCGCTCCCGACCTGACACCAAACCACAATCAAAGAGAATGATTTTCAAACGCTTGCGGAAAAGGGGCAAAGAAAGACAAAGAAGTTCATTGCGGAGACTAATAGGTAACTTATTCCAGAAAGACGGACCAACCATAGCAAAGCTTCTATGTAGCACTGTGGAAGATCGAGCCCTATATAGGGACAACCAGGTCACCATGCGTAGCAGAGCGAAGGAATCTACGGCCTGTGATGGACAGCACAGCTATAGGTACACAGAGTTCCATAAGATAGATCGGAGCTTGGCCTGATACAGACCTATTATTAAAGAAGTTCATTTTGAGAATGAAATAGGCCCATATATATATATATATATATATATATATATATATATATATATATATATATATATATATATATATATTGGCTAACTTTGATTATGATAAGGATCTGCTGTTATAGAAGTACATTTTGAGAGTAGGCCTATAGACTAGGCCTATTGTGACTAACTTCGATTATTACACAGATCTACCGTAATAATTATTTAGATTCATTTACATAATCTAAAACGAGGCCTATTGTGACGTCACTACGATTGCAGTGCAAATCTATAAATTCACTGAGAGTCTGAAAATACGAAATTAGGCTTATTATAATGCCACACAGATTTATGACACAGATCTATCGTATAATTTCATTTTAAGATCATATAACTGCAGATCTGCAGATGGTGAGCAAGAGACAAAACTAGGTCAAGTCGACGAAGTCGATCGAGTCGATCGTCGCGCAAGCCAAATCGATCGTAGCCCACGACTCGATCGACAGCGGGGTAACCTATACGTATACCGCCGCCCCAATCCAGGCCGTGGCATCATAATTAATCAATTAACTCTGCTGCTGCCAACCGGTCACTGCCTAATTAATGGTAATCATTGGTCCAGCATCCTTGGGCTTTACTTATTAGTAAACTAGATGTGTTACCCGGCGTTGCCCGGGAAATATAGGGTTTTAAACACTACTCCACTGTGGTACCCATCGTAGACCGCTAGATTTCGGGTTTTCGCCAACCCTCCACCCCACCCCGCTTCCCCAAAAGGCCAAAGGTGACCCGCCGCTGCGGGGCGCTGCGAAAATTATTACTCGGCGGGTATGACGTCATGGGCTGTAGACTCTTTACTGAAGCGTTATTATTGATGAAATCTGTCTTAAAACGCTAATAACTTTTGTTTTAAACGGAATTAAAACCTGAAAATAGTTGCGATGACCTTATAATTTGGGTAATAATCGATTGCAATAATTTTTTTAAACCGACGCTGTGTCATTTCCGAGCCTATTCTGCAGGGGAGAGTCAAAAGCGTACAAACAAATAAACATACAGAAAGTGTTTCTGCCTTATAATATAGATATGGTATATATTTACTATATTATGTGCCTGGTGAACCGGGTGGCTGACAGAAGACGGCCCGCAAAAATATCGCAGCACCCGGGCCTGCAGCAGCCTTAATGCGGCCCTGAGGCTTGTACATCATGAGCATAAAGCTGCCTCAAGACTGCATAGCAGCATATGTTATTATTTTATTGGTAAAACTTCATTTTAGGTGCGTAAATTATTTCTCCATGTATACGCTTTCTTGATAAAATCGGAACTAGATCGTTGAAAATAATTACCGCGGGAGTAATAAATATTGTTACACATGAAATAGAAGCTGGATCGACGAAAACGTCTTGCTTAAATAAGAGCTGGATGGAGTAAAATGTATTGCCTTAAATTGGAGCTGGATTGAATAAAATATTAAATGGGAGCTGGATTCAAAAAAGCTTCGGAAATGGGGGCGGGAGGGATCAATGTATTTTATATCTTAAATAGAAGCTGGATTAATGTTTGATAGATCTTAAATAGAAGTTGGATGAATGATAAAACGCTTAAGAAATCGAAGCTGGATGAAGGTTTTATATCCATGAATTTGTCTTCCGCAACCGATTCCGTCATGAGGACATGTTTCTTACAGTGTTAACGATAATTTCAGACAACTATCCGGTTTGAAATCGTGAGAAATAATTTACGCACCTAAAATGAAGTTTTACCATTTTATTTTATTTATTTCTCCATTTTAGGGCGCCCTTTCAAGCTCACCACTCAGAAGCGCACCCGACTACAGCGCCAACACTGTATTGAAGTTTCACGCCGAAACTCCAGAGCAATTCTGAGTGAAGGACTTGCTCAAGGTCCCTACATGGCAGCTTGAGGTGGATTTGAACCTAGAATCCTCTGCCTCCAAGACACTGATACCACCAGTCCACCACTACATCTCATAAATGCGGCATTGACATCTAATAGCGCCAACACGGTGAGCTGACCTCCGTCATTTTTTTTCGGGCAAACAGGTACAGTCGGATTTTTTCAAGCACACGTACAGGGCTAAAAAGCAAATTTTTCTGAAGATTTACAGGAAATGACTAAAAAAAGGTCATCAGATTTTTTCGGACAAGAAAACCCTAAGATTTTGGGCGGACGGACGACTAAAAAAAGGCTCATCAGATTTTTTGGGCAAAAATAAAAATTTTTGCCCCTCCGAAATGTCCCCTATGCCTATGATTGCATGTTTGCTCATCAAAATTATTTGTGAAATTAGTTGTTTCAACTTCATGGCATATGATGTTGAACCAGGACTTTTTAAATCGTGCAGTTGTACACAAAATGTGCAATTATAAATGGATTTGTGCTGTTGTGTTACTTGTGTAAGCACTTCTGTACTGTTAAAACTATCAAAAAAGGTCCGATTGGAAGTAATTTACCATGGAAGATGGGAAAGGAAAGAAGGAGTTGTGCAGTTCTAAAAATTCCTTTAAAATAGCCCTGTGTTGAACTATGGTCCATGGAGTCCTTTGCCAAAACCTCATGATCTCTGGGCATGCTGCTGGCTAGCTGCACGATGATTAATTATTGGTAACATATATTCCATTGACTGAGTGTGCAATGTAATTGCTACCGAGCAAACTGGCTACTTGACCTACTTGGGTACATGACACAATGAATTGTAACGATTTTTGCTGGGTGAGAATTGCTAAGGGCTTCAACCTCTAGTCTTCTAAAAGCCTGACAGCAATCGACCCGACCAGAGGCACACAAGAACTGTGGAAAAGGGTGAATGAAATCACTAGTAGACCTGCTCCGGCTCAGACTGATTCCTGCATCTCTGCTGATGATCTCAATACTCATTATGCGAAAATGTCAACCGATTCCAAATACGAACCTCCGCTACTTAAACAAACTGCTGCAACAGATCAGCCATTTACATATGAGCTCAGAGTATTTAACATTCTTGATCGTCTGCGCCATACAGCTGATGGGCCTATGTTCTACCTGCATGGTTCCTGCGTCTGACTGCTCCTGTGTACTGTGGCGTTCTGACTGACCTCATTAATCGATCGATCAATATATCACATGTTCCAGTACAATGGCGAATGGCTATAATCCATCCAGTGGCCAAAGTCAATTCTCCTGAGTCACCTGCAGACTTCAGACCGATTTCCATTACCCCAGTTCTATCTAGAATGGTTGAGAAAGAAATCGTACATCGTTTTATTTATCCGACTTTTGTTCTACCGCCAATGTTTCAAAAGCTTGAGGATCAATACGCATTCAGGCCAACCGGCTCCACCACTGCTGCTCTGATAGCCATCCTTCAACACGTTACTACAATGCTCACTACCAGTCCTTATGTCACTCTCATTTCCTTGGACTTCTCTAAAGCATTCGATACGGTCCGTCATTCCACACTCGCTGTTAAACTCTCCTGCCTTGAAATGCCAGACAATATCTATAACTGGTTAATTAACTCCAACGTCCTCCAAGGACGGAAGCACATTACCAAATTCTGTGGCCTGTCTTCTGGTGAGGCCAGTATTAATGCTAGTGTGGTCCAAGGATCGGGATTGGGGCCGTCAGAATTTGACATTAATGCATCAGACCTCCAAGCTATCTATCATGAGAACATACTTGTGAAGTATGCTGATGACACGTACTTAATAGTTCCATCACGGACGCGTTCAACCATCAGTGAAGAATTGAAGCATGTATCCACATGGGCTGAACGAAACAACCTTAGACTAAATACTACCAAGTCCAAGGAAATGATCATAGCTCGACGAGGAGCAGCTGCTTATCCCCCAATACTTGACGGAATGGAACGCGTTGACTCAATGCGAATTCTAGGCGTCACCTTACAGCATGACCTCAGCGTAGGATCCCATGTCAATGAAGTATTGGGATCATGTGCAAGTTCTCTTTACGCTCTGAGGTTACTACGAGCTAATGGTCTACCTCCTACAGCCATGTACGCCGTAACAGAGGCAACAACTGTTGCTAAGCTGCTCTACGCTGCTCCTGCCTGGTGGGGCCTTACTACAGCTGCAGATCGACAGAGACTCGAGAGACTGCTCATAAGAACGCAGCGTATGGGTTACCTCCCATCAGGTGCCGCAACAGTTGCAATGCGAGTAAGTTTGGCTGAGGACCGACTGCTGCATGCAGTGGCAAGGAACAACTTCCACATCCTTCGAACTCTTTTCCCGCCAAAGAACAACCGTCGTCCAGGTCTCAGGGCTCGTATGCACAATTTTGAACTTCCGATCAAAGATGACCGAAACTTTGTTTCTAGAGTCCTTTTCAATCATATTATTAAAGCACAGTCTAACTATTGATTAAATTTAATTCCAATAACTGATTGCTTCCTATAATATTAATATTTTTATTTCAGTGTAATTTTTGTCTATCTCAATGTACCAGGATGCGGTTTGCCAACCTGTTTTTCCTTATTAAATGAATATACATACATACATTCTTAGGACCCCATAGTACGGTAAGTCTTCACTGCACGCCCCAACTCGACATAAATCAACATCTGATCCCCACTAGGCCACCGTTACTTTTCTACAATTTTCATACTGGATTTGTTATAGCAGTGTATGACAGAAACATCCTGAATTTGTACCCACGACACTTCTATGTGTCCAGAATATATATGTGCACATTTTCATGAACATATTAGATACATACTTTCACGATCATGACAAAACTATGAAATGATTAGTGAATGATTGAAGATGTTTATTTCATTTTAATAATTTATGCAAACACCAAGTAAATAAAAGCTGATGGTCACGGTGTCGGTAGAGAAATTACGCTGATGGCAATGTACTTAAAAGTGAAGAAATGGCACACTCATGAAGATCATAAAGGATGAATAGGGTTGCCAGGCAGCCTTGAATAAATTACCGGACTATGGCTAGCGCGTTACACACACACATACATGCACACACACACACACACACACACACACACACACACACATATACTCTGCCTTGTGCCTAGAGGTCATACCACTATGTTTCTTTCTCACTTAAAAACTGCCTTATTTAGCCGCTGTTGAACTGGGAGCGATTCTGAGTAGATATCTGGGGGTGCGCTATATAAATAGTCAATAATAATAATAATAATAATATACAAATGTGTGCATATATATATATATATATATATACTGTTTTATATCCTATCAGCGGCTCCGCTTCATTTGGCTACAGACGTCGAGATAAAAAGATAAAAAGTGCCGTCCGTGATCTCGCTTATCGAAGGTCCATGGACTTAGAATGCAACAGCTAGAATTTAAAATATGCAACCCTGTCGTCATGCATGAAAAGCTGATTGTGCATGGGATGTTAATATTCTGATGAGAGATGTCACCCTAATCATGAGGATTGTGATGCTGGTATTATGGTATAAATCTTGGGATGGTGGGAGGGGCAAAGCAGTTGGCAAGGTTGACAGAGATGAGTGGAGGGAATCGGTGCCTTGCCTGAAATGCAAACCTATGCGGGGAGGACTAAGTATGCCAGGTGTACTATGTAAGATGTTGAGAGGGATAGGCAGAGCACGCCTAATAAATTTGAGGCATAAGCTTATATTAAGAAATCTGGAGCAGTGAAATTCATGTCGGTAGGCCCATATAGTATATCGGATAACCAGTACGGTTGAACCGTTGTTTTAGCCTGGTTGTGTGATTCTCGTAATCTGCTGTCTCCCGTCTCCGGTAATATAGGCTACTTACGTATCCAGCCATATTAAGCATAAGCGCATAGCATAGGCCTATTCGCTTGTCTGTCTGACTGTTTCCATACCACAATACCACATACCTCATTCTGACTGCATTCGAAGAGGTAGAGAAACGGTAATATAGGCCTAATTGGAAAATCGCAAACAGATGTCTTTTATAGACCACAAGAAACTACACTACAACACAATGTTGATTGCAATAATTATTTACCGAACACCACCATGTCCACCGGTAATGTCTTAAATTTCTAACCGAACGGATTGTATAAATACCGGACTGTCTGATTCATTGCTGGATGCCTGGCAACCCTAAAGATGACAATGACAGGATGATGATAATTGTACTGTACAATCATGCTACATCAATACATTCATTAATCAACTGCAAACATAATCTCAATAGTCGGAAGTCAAACATTCTGATCCTATCCAATGCTAAAAACGTTTTTCTGAGAAGGTGGCCGACTGATGACCTTTCCTTTGGCTGGCAAACGGTGGCTGCTGCAAGCGGCTCGATTACTTCTTGTTGTAAATAGAATATTCTTAAAGAAAATAACAAAAATATTTTTCTAAATAACAAAGAGATAAAATATATTCTGTCTACTGTAACAAATGACAAGTTTAAAATATTAAGATCCAATGAATTTATTCTTTAAATAATGGTATGCACATTATTACTCTCATAATTTTTTTTTAACATTAAAAATTAATTATTAAACATCAATGTTTGGTTGGGATATTCTAGAAAATGTTAAGTTAGACATGTAATAAAAAATTATTTTAAAGAAAAGCAAACGCTTTGCCAGAAGCAAATCTTAATACCATTAAACCAACACCACCAAGATTTATAAATGTCTTGCTCAGAGATTCTTGCAAAAAAGGCAATTTTAGCATATTCTTTACTATGTTGCTGTAAAGCCATTGTTTAATTACAATAAACTTGTTTGTTTTGGCCAAATGAAAGTATGACCATAAGGGACAGAAAGAGGCTCTCATTCACACAAGCAAGCTCTCAAACTTCAATCCTAGACCCAAAATCTCAATAACACCGCAGCAATACAACAACTAAAAATGTAAGACCTAATAATTACCTGCTCATCAAGAAAATCTAATAGGAACTGTGAAGTAACTTTGATTTCCTTTTCTTTCAACAGCTTCTTCAGATAATCAAGTTCTAAAGGCTACAATATGCCAGCATGCATCATTTAGTAAAGTATACAAACACCCATCATACATATACATCATATTGATCATACGTCTTGTTAAGTAAATCAAAGCGCAGTATAAATAGTTAGTCATCAAAAGACAATACTCATATTGGGTTTAAGAACATGTGTCTTATGTAACATAAATTTGACTTTTCATTAATTTTGCTCAATAGATAACGTATGTTTATAACCATAAAACCTATACACTAAAATGCAGATATAGCAATTGGTCAATTCAAGAATATTCTTATCTTATCTTACCTGGCCATTACACTGCTGCGATCTCTAAATTCCGCTTGGACCCTCACAACTCTTTTTATCTCAAAGTACACAGCCGTACATGCCACTCACACATATTGTACATATTGTATTCAAAGATGAACTTGTGCATACTACACAGAGACTCTCAGTGCAAAAGTAATGACTTTTTCCTTGCCTGTCTCTCATTTCTTAAACAGGTATTTTCCCTTTGGAGTTTTTATACTGAAAGTGCCTCTGCATAGTCATTCTGCAAGAGTCACTATATAAATCTATAGATGCAATACAATACAAAAAACATAAAGAGATGTTTTGGGGCAGCGAAAAGATGCAGTTCTTTCGGTAGACCAACAAAAAAGGGAATTTATAATAGTCTTGATAAGAGTAAATAAACGCGGATGTATAGTAAAGACATCAAAAGAATCAGATCCCTGGAGGTATCTCAGATTGTAATAGCAGGAATGGGTAAGGTTAGTTCTGGCAGGAGACGATCATGGAGAACATGCCCAGGGTCACTGAGGATAGCAGTAAAGAGGGATCATCTTAAGATGTAGGAGTATTAGTTGACCAAAATCCCTAGCTGATCAGCTTTCTAATAATAGCAAACAGATTACCCTTCTAGCCCTCATTTGAGGAACCACACCACCATGCACAGCAATGATGCGACTATGGTGGAACATACAACATCATGGAGTCGGTTGCCTGTCAAACCATGCACCATAAGTACACAAAGTGCCTAAAGTGATTGCTTTACATACGATGTTATCAATGTGCACAGATAAACCAAATCTATTATAAAGTGGAACACCAGGAACCCTTACTACTTCAACTCGTGATTATAGTTATGGGGAGGGGGTCACATTGTGGAAGGCATGTATCAAATACATGTGACAATAGTGCGCTGGGCTAAGGGTGTAGGCATTGAGTGCTGCTAGGTGGCAACATGTGCCAAGCAGGTAAGATTTGTCACTTTTCTTGTTAGGCCTTTTGTCTATTTCTACTCTTCTGTATTACTGCCTTCGTCATTTTTTTATTAAAAAGACTATTTTCAGTGCTATGCTCTAGTTTTGTTTCTAGGCTTTTGTGTATATTGTGGTCTTACTGCGACTTTGTTTCATGTAACTCTACCCTCATAGGGGTCATTGCATATTTACGTAACGCTCAAGGGGGTGGGTTGTGGTCATTGAAATCGTTACGAGACGTCACGTGAGTGGGTGAAGCTGAATGTTACGTAACGGCTTTACCAACAGTTAAGTTATAAATTCATTTTAAATTTACATCACATGACACTTTAGGCATGATGTGTTTAAACTTTGTGACACTGAAATAGGCTGACATATCAGAAGATACGACGACAGCAGACAAGAGTAAAATTCCAGGTCAACATATTATTATCTGTTCTATCATTTCTGTTCTTCCAATTGTGTAAACCGAAAACCGTTGCTCGAATTGTTTGGATCTTATTATAGTTACCGATGGAACAACGTGGTAGGCCTAATTCTCTTTGGATTCCTGACATCAAATAACAACTTTGACGCATATTTAGACCGACTTAGTGTGACACAAATTTCAAACATTTAAAATAGTTCTCAACAAAACTAGAAATATTTCTGTTGATAATTATTGAAGTGCCCAGAATAAGCAAATAACTTCATCTTATGTGCAAGTTATTCCGTGATACTTTTCAGCAGTGTGTAAAATTTTGCTCTTGACGCATTTCAAACAGACTGTCATTTTTCATATAAATAAAGTATTCTGTATATTTTAGGCCTAGTCTACTGTCAAATTTTCTAGGCTAATTCACATACCAGGTTATATTAAATTCGCTATGAAAATACAAATTATAAATACGCATTCATGTAGGCCTAGTAGACCTAAATCGTAACTGATTTTTCATAATAATAATTACGTAACGCTGGAAATGGTGGGTGGGCCAAAGGAAAGATTACAAAACATTACAGGGTGGGTGGGTAAAAAACTCATTTTTGGCGTTACGTAAATGTGCAATGCCCATTGCCCCCATATGTCGTTTCCACTTGTTTTGAATAATAAGCCCCGCCTTTGTATCATGTCCTTAGAAAATTGGCAGGCTTCAAGTGATTCCTGTTTTTGTCACAGCCTTTGTCTTCCTGTTGGCATTCTGCTTCAGAAATGAAATGAAATGTCCATGTCTCAAAATAAAAACAAAATATAAATAGGCTTTGCGCTGACAAGAAATTGCATGAGAGTGTTTGGTAAAAATTTCATATTGCTACATTTGGGAGTAATTAATGGTACAGACTAACAAAAAGAAGAACAAACTTTGAGAATAATAGTAAAGATTAACTAATGAACATGCACTTACCTCGTAATTGAGAATTCTTTGGTATAGATCAGTACTTTTGGAAAAGAAACTTATAAGCTAAAAACATATGCACTCTTCAGTTAATATCCAGTTTGCAGCAACTTTCAAAAATGTCCTAGTTTTTGCACAGAAAATACAACATTACACACTGATATCAAGTTTTGAAAGCACACATTTTTTATCTGATATGCAGGGCAGTCATGTTACTGAAACGTTTAGTATTATCCAAAAGGCGCGTTTCAAATATCCAGAAAGACA
The DNA here is from genome assembly GCA_949752735.1 of Lumbricus terrestris. Classification (NCBI taxonomy): domain Eukaryota; kingdom Metazoa; phylum Annelida; class Clitellata; order Crassiclitellata; family Lumbricidae; genus Lumbricus; species Lumbricus terrestris. The sequence continues at coordinate 31,637,973 of OX457041.1, forward strand.
GAATGTTCTGCATAACAGATATATGCATATTTTTCGCAGTGCAATTCGGCATGATCATTACATCTATCATAAGTCAGATCATGTTCCGAATTAAATTTTGAATCAAACTGACACCAGTGTTTAAAAAATACGCTTTAACTGGAAAACCGAGTGCTGGTTAGATTTGAGATATTATTAGACAAAAAAATTTATTTGCAGATCCTATGAAGAGCAATTGTTGATCTGGTTATGTATGAAAAGTGTAGATACTTTGATGAACAAAGTATCTGATTCCCAGTGTGCTTTTCACACTGGGAATCAGATACTTTGTTCATCAAAAGATCCCAAAAGTTGCATGAAGACACAGCTGTCACAGAATGAACCAAGAAAGATTTCTTTGTTCAATCATACTGCTTACAATTTGTTTCTTCAGAGAGTCATCTTGTTTTGATTGCAAAGCCGATTTCCTTTTCTTTTCATTCTGAACGAAAACACGTTCATCAGCACCATATTCAAGAAGGCTGTTGTCTTCATCAACTTCTTCATCATTGCCAAAGTCTTGCCTTCGAGATTCCAATCTGGAGAAAAGAATTGGCAGACGTCCTCTCAAATGCTGACTTTGGCACAAAAATTTTAAAAGAATTACTTGAAATGTAAAGATTCTCTTGAACCTATAAATTGATTGATTGGTCGTAAAGTACATAATGTTAACAGCTCACTAGTTCTACTCTACATCACTTACACCCGCATTGACCAACAGTTAACTTATTATGTCATTTTGAAATTAAACAGGAAAGAATCAATTTACTTCAACTAGCTCATCGCCCGAGTGATTCAGATGCCATGTTGGAGAGTTACACTTAAAGAAGAGGGAGATTGTTTAAAATCGTTATCAAATCAACAAAGCTCCTTCACTTTTAAAGACTTGCTGATAATAAGACAATGACCAATGAACCATGCATGAATTTATGCTATCTTTAAGTCAATTTGTCTGTGACCGCATTGAAGGTGGATTAAAAAAAGACTTGACCATCTCTATACTCATAACTTGAACAAACTGCATTCAGAAGTCTGCCCCTTGCTTCTGGGTCTTTGCTGATGCAATATTATGCTAATGCTCTGACCATTCACTCACTGAAATCTTTCCATCAATATCATCCCAAATTTCCTGTAGCGGTTGAATGCTTCTTGCCAAACAAAACCTATTAAACAATGCTATGTATAATGATTAATGTAGGTAAGAATTAAGTTAGATAATTGGTGGCGTATTTAGAAATATATTTAATCATAATTTGTGGCTTAATATAACAATTATTAATAATGATGAAATCAACATGCGCTACAACAATTGACTAAACATTACGGAGCGGCGGAAAGCAGCGTTAACGAAAGCAGACGGTAAACATTTTGCCAAACGATACCCAGTCATCGAAGGAGCTGAGCAAGGAGGGTTGGAAAGATACAACTATTTCGAGCGATGGCGTCCGTCGGCAATTGCGGAGCCATTCGTTGGTAATTCGAATATCTGGAACTTGATTTATGGGTGTGGAAAGCGACACGTTGTCGACTTGTCCCACTATCGAACTTTGAGACGTTTGAAGCGAAGTTCCGAGGCGAAGCGAGTGAACTGTGCGAAGCAGTGTGACTCTTGGCGACGATTTGCGAATCGGTCGAACGTTGAAGTTGGGATCGAACTCTGAAGCGATCCGTGGTGAAACATTTGCAGCAAGACGAGGAGGAAGAATCGGTTGAGCGACGGGCGAATTCCTATGCTCGACGAAATCCGAGGAAGAAGGAGAAACACGCTGGGTTACTGTTTCAAGCTACAGTACCCATCGAACAAGCAACTACCGAGAAAGCTGGACTGACGGCAAGTGAGAAGATCGCGACCTTCTTCAACTTTCCCTTCAATCCATTCCCTGCGGAAGTTGAAAAGCATTTCTACATCAACCAGAAGGACGATGTGGAAAGATAAGAAATACACATAATATTATTATAATTAATACGCCACAAATAGGTAGATAAGATTCTTCTCTTTGAATTGCATTTATTGACTGAAATGTTATTTTAAATTATATCTTTATATTAATCACAGTCTCATTTGTTCTAGGTCGTAGGTTGCTATTATACCATTATTCACCCAACAGCCTCTGAGCATAAAGTTCACCTTCAATATTCTAGACTTAATAAATCCTGAATATAGGGGGTAGTGACAAGAGTGGGTGCCCACGCCGGGATATTTTAGACAGTTAAAAATGTCATTTGAGTATTGTTATAGTGGCAAACTTTGAACAATTGTTGCTAGTGATTATTAGAGAGACAATTTGAACTGATTAGCATCTGAGTTGAAGTAGTAGATTGCTTATTGAAAAGTGCACAATAGGTTGTGTAAACTTTTAGATATTAGCTTTTGTGGAACTGAATTTCTCTTTGTAGAATTGAACAATTTCTATCTGTTAGAAATTTATATAGTGCACGTTGTAGCCTATATTTGTAACAAGTGGAAAAATCATAAGTAAGACAGTAAGCATGTCTGTTACTGATTTCGAAGCCTGGTTGGAAATTGCCAAACAGATGAACATGGAGGGAGATGAGATGAGAGCCTTCATAAAAGAGAGACAGGCGGAACTAAGGCAAGAGAGAGTAATTGAGAGGGAGATTGCTAAAGAGGCGAAGCTAGCTGAAGCTGAATTAAAGAAAATTGAGATAGAAGCAGCAGCAGAAACGAGAAAAGCTGAAGCAGCAGCAGAAGTCAAGAGACTTGAGATAGAAGCAGCAACGAGAAAAGCTGAAACAGAAGCTGCAACAAGAAAAGCAGAGATGGAAGCTGAAGCAGCAGCAGAAACGAGAAAAGCCGAAGCAGAAGCAGCAACGAGAAAAGCTGAAATAGAAACAAGAAAAGCTGAAACAGAGGCTGCAATGCAAGCAAAGAAGGCTGAAGTGGAATTGGAAACAATCAGGAGTGCTGAAGCAGAAGCCAGATTGAATCGTGAAGCAGCTGAGACAGAAGCGAGAGAAAATCGCTTGGCAACAGAAGCCAGAGAACAGCGCGAACACCAGTTAGAAATAAAGAGACTTGAAGCACAAGTGAGAATGCGTGAAATTGATTCAAGAGGGGAGCAGAACCGAGAGCACGATAATGACTACATGAGGATCGGTGATGGTCAACAACAGGGAGACCACCGAGAAAGCAACAAAGGAATTAGAAATATCAAATTTCCTATTTTCAACGAATCAAAGGATTGTTTAGATGCCTACTTGTTGAGATTCGAGCGAACATGTGTGGCTTATGAAATCAGAAAGGAAGTTTGGTCATTAACGTTAGCGAGACATTTGGAAGGCAGAGCACTGGAAGTATACCAAAGGTTGTCTGCAGATGAGGTGCAAGATTACGAGTGTTTGAAGACTCAGCTTTTGAAGAGATTTCAACTGACGGAAGGTGGTTACAGAAACAAGTTCAAAACCAGTAAAATGGAATCAGGAGAGACACCTTCTAGTTTTGTGCATAGATTGAGAAGGTACATGCAACAGTGGTTAGCACAAGCGGGATTTGAGAGAATTTATGAAGGAGTGGAAGATCTCTTGTTGAAAGACCAGTTTTACCTGACATGCAGTACTGAACTTCGTATGTTTATAAAGGAGAAAGGTAAGATGAGTTTGAAGGACATGTTAGTTTGTGCGGAATCACATATTGAAGCACACGGTTACAAATACAGCGAGCAGTCTGTAAAACCAGATGTGAAATTCCATGGCGACAGGTTGAACAGTAGACCGTTTGAACACAGACCCAAGGAACAGTCTGGGTACAATCTAAACAGGAGTAGAAGCGATGGGAAGATGAATCAGGGTACACATCAAAACCGAGGGTTCAGCAGGGAAAGAGAAATTGCAACTGGACATAAGGTTATTTGTTTTTTCTGTGGAGAACAAAACCATAAGGCATATCAATGCCCAAAGAAGAACAGAGGTACATTTAAACACACTGCAGCAGCAGTACAAATATTTGAAAGTCGAGCACACTTGGTTAAGCCGGAAAGTGAAATACAGAGAGTGGTTGAAGTTACAAGAGGAGAACAACAGATGAAACAAGGTGAACATAGTAAAATACCACCAATGTACATGGCAGCCAGTGCAATGGTGATAAAAGACAATGATGGATGTATTAGTCTTGAAGACAAGAGTGAATACCAAGTAACAGTTAATGGAAACTTAGTGGGATGCTTATACGACACAGGCGCAAGTTGCTGTATTGTAAAACGTTCTTTGATAAATGAAGAAGCATTGACTGGTGAAGAAACACATTGTGTTTTAGTTGACGGAAGTTTAAGATGTTTCCCATTGGCTAAGGTGTATATAGAGAGTGAACACTTTAATGGTGAAGTACAAGCGATGGTGATGGAACAGCCGATAAAACCAGTAATAATTGGGAAAATCAAAGGATTGAAGTACATGGTAAAAGATGAGAGAACAGAGAATGTGACAAATCAAGAGCCAAAAGAAATAATTGAGAATTGTACTGAAGTGGAAAACAAAGGAACATTGATTAGAAAAACAGGACATGAAGAAAGACCTGTTGGTGCAAAGAAAACAGTGAGATTTTCTGACAATGTGATAAGGAATCAAGATGAAAAATTAATGACAGTAGCAGTTGTGGAAACAAGAGCAGAAGCTAAAAAGGTAGCAAAATATAGACCATTGAAAGTTGCGGAGATGCCGAACTTGAATGTGTCAGTAAAAGAGATACAGGAGTTGCAGAGTCAAGATGAAACTATGACGAAACAAATGGAAAGAGCAATTGATTGGGATGATAACAAAGACAACATAGAAGATAATCCATATGTGATAAAGAAGGGATTGTTGTATAAAAGATACAAAGAAGCACAGAAAGATGAGGTGAAATGGCAACTAATGGTACCTAAACCATTGAGGGATAAAGTGTTAACCGTAGCACACAATTCATTGTTATCAGCTCACCTAGGAATGAGGAAAACACATGATAAGATCCTAAATGAATTCTATTGGCCTGGAATAGGACAAGATATACGGAGATATGTGTTGAGTTGTGACATTTGTCAAAAGTCAGTGGACAAGAAGGTGAACCACAAGGCGCCTATGGGTCATCTACCTGTATTAGATGTACCATTCAAACACATATGCATAGACATAATCGGAGAAGTTAACCCTATGTCTGCAAGGGGTTACCGATATATATTGACCATCATAGATTTGAGTACTAGGTATCCGGAAGCTATTCCATTGAAAGGAATTAGTACTGAGGAAGTTGCAGAAGCTTTGTTCGGATTTTATTGTCGTATGGGAGTGCCTCAGAAGATCCATACTGATCGTGGAAGCCAGTTCACTTCTGAACTCATGGCTGAAGTGAATAAGATGCTATTGATAAAACACACCATGACTAGTCCATACCATGCAATGGGCAATGGATGTGTGGAAAGACTTAATGGAACAATCAAAGCGACGTTGAGGAAGTTGATTGGTGAACAAGCGAAAGAATGGGATCGTTATATAGCTCCATTACTGTTTGCGTTGAGAGACACAGTACATGAGAGTCACGGTTTCACACCATTCGAACTAATATTCGGCAGGTCATGCAGAGGACCAGTGCAAATATTAAAGGAGTTATGGACCAATGAGACAGTGGAAGAAGAAGTGAAAGACGTGTATACGTATATGCAGGATTTAAGAGAAAGGATTGAGGAGACTTGTGATATGGCACAGAAGGCGATACACAAAGCGAATGCTAAAAACAAGAAATATTATGACAGGAAAGCGAGATACCGGAAGTTGGAAATAGGTGATAAGGTGTTGTTACTATTGCCTAGTTGTAAGAACAAGATGTTAGTGAAGTGGCAAGGGCCATATGTTGTGAGAGAGAAGATTGGAGACTATGACTACAGAGTTGAAATCGAGAAAGGAAAGATAAAGACATATCACATTAATATATTGAAGAAATATCATGAAAGAGAAGATGCCGAGACTGTAGCATACATTTCAGCAGTGGTATATGACGGAAAAGTAGGAGAAGATGAAGAAGAAGAGATATTGGATTTGTATGTGAGTGAACAAACAGAGACCTATGAAGATGTAGATATAAATCCTAATTTGGATGAAGAACAAAAAGGAGAATTGAGGAAACTACTGAAGAAATACGAAGATATTTTCACAGACAAGCCTGGGAGAACAGACTTAGTGAAGCATGAAATACATTTGACGAGTGAAGAGCCAGTAAGACAAAGAGCGTATCCAACACCATACCATTTGCAAAAAGAAATAGATAAGGAGATTCAGACGATGTTGGACAATAAGGTGATAGAAAGATCAGAGGCAGCTTATGCAGCACCGCTGGTGGTTGTCAAGAAATCAGACGGAAGTAATAGACTGTGTTGCAATTACAAACAGCTAAACAAATTGACAATATTTGATCCTGAGCCTATGATGACAAACGAAGATATTTTTAATAAGTTGAGTGGGAGTAGAATCTACAGCAAGTTCGATTTCTGCAAGGGTTATTGGCAGATCCCTATGAGTCCAGAATCGAAAGACTACACTACATTTGTATGTGCCAATGGAATATACAAATTCAATGTTATGCCATTCGGATTGATTAATAGTGCGTCAAGTTACAACCGATTAATTAGGAAGATTCTTCACGGAACAGAAAATCTTGAAAGTTATGTCGACGATATACTAGCGCATAATAAAGGATGGAGAGAACACCTGAAGACATTGGAAATATTTTTCGAAAGAGTCAGACAAGCGAATTTGACATTGAAGCCAAAGAAATGTTCAATAGGATATGAAAAGATTGACTTTTTGGGACATACATTGAACAAAGATGACATAAGTCCAAAGGAGAAATCGGTAGATAAAATAGTAGACATGCCACGTCCAAAGACAAAGAAACAAGTCAGGAGTTTTCTTGGAGCGATAAATTATTATCGTAAATTTATACCACACTGTGCAGAGATCATGGCACCGTTGAGTGATCTGACAAAGAAGATGGCACCTGGAGTAGTTGAATGGAACGAAGAACTGGAAGCTAGTTTTACGATGTTGAAGAGTGAATTGGCAAAGGAACCAATTCTGAAATTACCAAACCTGGAGAAAGAGTTTATTCTTCAGACGGATGCAAGTGGAAACGGAGTAGGATGTGTAATAATGCAGCAGTACGAGGGGATCAATCATCCCATAGCGTATGCCAGCAGGAAACTAGTGGAACGTGAGAGAAGGTACTCAGTAGAGGAAAGGGAATGCTTATCGATCATGTGGGGAGTTAGTAGGTTTGATCGATACCTATGTGGAAAGAAATTCATAATCGAGACAGATCATTGCGGATTGCAATACATGAGAGAGAATAGGATGAAAAATGCAAGAGTGATGAGATGGAGTTTGGCCCTCCAAAATTATTCCTTTAGCATAAGATACATCAAGGGGTCCAACAATGTTATGGCCGACTACCTGAGTAGAGGATTAGAGTAGAGTAGGTTGCAATAAGGTAGATGTATAGTTGTAAATAAGTAAGTGAAGTATAGTAGTTCTGTATGATATCTAAAGTAAGTTAAAGAAGTTTATTAGGTTAGTTTGTCAAGTAGGTGAGTTTGATAAAGCCTGTAAACAGACTTTTGAAGGAGGGGCATTTGTAGCGGTTGAATGCTTCTTGCCAAACAAAACCTATTAAACAATGCTATGTATAATGATTAATGTAGGTAAGAATTAAGTTAGATAATTGGTGGCGTATTTAGAAATATATTTAATCATAATTTGTGGCTTAATATAACAATTATTAATAATGATGAAATCAACATGCGCTACAACAATTGACTAAACATTACGGAGCGGCGGAAAGCAGCGTTAACGAAAGCAGACGGTAAACATTTTGCCAAACGATACCCAGTCATCGAAGGAGCTGAGCAAGGAGGGTTGGAAAGATATTTCGAGCGATGGCGTCCGTCGGCAATTGCGGAGCCATTCGTTGGTAATTCGAATATCTGGAACTTGATTTATGGGTGTGGAAAGCGACACGTTGTCGACTTGTCCCACTATCGAACTTTGAGACGTTTGAAGCGAAGTTCCGAGGCGAAGCGAGTGAACTGTGCGAAGCAGTGTAACTCTTGGCGACGATTTGCGAATCGGTCGAACGTTGAAGTTGGGATCGAACTCTGAAGCGATCCGTGGTGAAACATTTGCAGCAAGACGAGGAGGAAGAATCGGTTGAGCGACGGGCGAATTCCTATGCTCGACGAAATCCGAGGAAGAAGGAGAAACACGCTGGGTTACTGTTTCAAGCTACAGTACCCATCGAACAAGCAACTACCGAGAAATCTGGACTGACGGCAAGTGAGAAGATCGCGACCTTCTTCAACTTTCCCTTCAATCCATTCCCTGCGGAAGTTGAAAAGCATTTCTACATCAACCAGAAGGACGATGTGGAAAGATAAGAAATACACATAATATTATTATAATTAATACGCCACAAATAGGTAGATAAGATTCTTCTCTTTGAATTGCATTTATTGACTGAAATGTTATTTTAAATTATATCTTTATATTAATCACAGTCTCATTTGTTCTAGGTCGTAGGTTGCTATTATACCATTATTCACCCAACAGCCTCTGAGCATAAAGTTCACCTTCAATATTCTAGACTTAATAAATCCTGAATATAGGGGGTAGTGACATTTCCTGCATTAGTCACTCCATCAGTCCTTGTCTCTAAGCTAAAAAATAGTACACAAATACACAAGTCTTCAGACTAATGCTTGTTCTGGAAATGATGGCCCAGCAAAACAATATCAACTAAAGTCAAGGAAATTGATCAAAGTAAAAGCAACTATAAGTTTGTTGTTTCAGCTGTGTATGTTTCGCAAAATCTGATTACGGAAAGACTACAAACTACAATGATCCAATTTCAAACACTTGAAACTAAAGCTACATGGTTCTCACTACCCAAGCATTCAAGTTGCTAGGAAAATATAAAGTTATGCACATTAAGCTTAATTAAATCATCATTTCAACCTAATTCAATTATTAACCAAGTTGCCACAAAGAACACATGCAGCACAAGTTGTTTTTAGATGTAAGAAAATACAACTTTTAAAGAGACTGCAGCCCAACAAATAAATACATCTCAAGCAAAGAAAACAGAACTTTCATGATCTTATCTTACTCTAAATAATTGTCTGATTCATTGTCGGTGCATTCTAAGATTTCCGCTGTTGTATGCTTCGCAACAAAAGACGTTTGTTGACAGAGTTCACTAGACGACGTTGCTGTTGCTGGATGACCAATCATCGCAATGCTCGAGTTGTTCTGCTTCAGCGGAATATTTCCATTAAGTCCTTTAATTGTCGGAAATGATGCAAGATTTCCTATTTTTGTCACAGCCTTTGTCTTCCTGTTGGCATTCTGCTTCGGTTTGACTATGTCTGGTTTAGGAAAACCTGAATAGGAGACAACACTTTGATAAGGAAACCAATGCAGCAAAGAACTTCCACAGGCAGGCAGCAAACAGCCAGCAACAAACAGATAGGCAATATTCTCTTCAATCAGACAAGGTGGTCTAGCTGCTCCAAGATGTTAATGGTATGGAGCAGACCTGCTGACCGGACCGCTTGAAGCTGGGCAACATGACGCGAGACAGACTCAGACAGAGAGTGCGTCGGACTCCTACGGGCATTGAGCCCAAGGGTATTGATGATGATGATGATGATGATGATGATGATGATGATGATGATGACGACATAAGGACAACAACAGCCAAGAATGGCAGCAAGAAATCTCTCTCGACAGAGCTCTACTTTCACAGGCGACAACAACAACCAATCGACGCATAACCAGATAAAACAAATCGATCCGTTTCTGATGCATTGCTCATCACTAGCAAATTATGCACAACGCATTAATCATTATAATCAATATAAAAATTACGACAATTTATATGGCGCAGTAACACACACAAGGGCGCCTTACAAAGCAGCTAACATGCGGGATAGGCCCTAACGAACTTGTATGCTTTTAGCATGGATTTAAAAGAGTCCACTGAGCCGGCCGATTGAATAGTGAGAGAAAGTCTGTTCCAGCATCGAGGACCAGCGGCCAAGAAAGCCGTCTATTCCCATTATATGCGAATACGCTGTCCCCGGTCATGGCTTGAAGCATGCTATCTGTAAAATTCAGGCTTATCTTGCTAAGATCATGTCCAAGATAATCACATCATAGTGAATACAATCAACAGTGTTTAAAACTATCCATCAGGACAATTAATATATTCCATGGTAGGCATCTTACAAAACAGAGGTAAGTAAGTAAGTAAGCAAGCAAGCAGGCAGACAGAAGCAAGTAAGAATATTATTTAACACTCTGGTTTACATGAATATAAAAACAAGAAAAGTTAAAGTGCTTCAGTAACGAGGTTCAACAAATTACCCGGATGCAGTTCAAAAAAGATGTTCTCTAAGACCCCGACCATCTGCTTCTTTGTCAGATGACGAACTCCATATCCATGACAACATTGCTGGAAAATAATAGCAAAAGCAGCAGCATGCCACTAATGAGATTTAGAAAAACATTCTACTGTTAACACATGTATTACCCCCTCACAGATTTTGCATCGCAGACAACTGCGTGCTATGCCTTTGCCAAAAGTGCACCCAGTCACCCACGAAGCAAACATTTACATAACGTAACTATAGTGTAATTGATCTAATTATTCCCCTGTTCCCATTTGCTGACAACAGAATACCACCATGCAAGTGATTGTATTGTGATCACGCAAGACGACGACGACGCGTGTAATGACTTTGTTTCCTTTGCCTAACTACATCAATCGGTAAATGAAGTCATCTTAAATTGGTCAACTTTGCTAAACTCAAAGATCTGTCATTATTTGCTAAATTGCTGCATAACCTTCAATGGGTCATAGTCGCTCAAAGTACCACTGACTTATCTATATCAATTATTTTTCTGGTATTTTTAACTAAATATTTCATACATAGGGATAGACATGATACTAAAGAGCAAATCTGGTCAAATAAACTGGTTAAAATGGACTCAATTTGCCTTACAACACATGGAACCTCATTTTAATTTGTGTATTTAAATGTCAATTAGGGCCTATGACTAAAATTAATTTACACAAAACACCGATTAAAAGGTTAAATTCTTTTAATAAATTAGACTTTCTTATAGTTGAAAAAGAAATATGGAAATTCATAGAGTTTTAAGAAAAAAGAGAGCCTCAACGAATTAAATTGCAGCAATTCGTCTCGGATCAGCAACGTATGAACGGAAAGAAAATCTACAAGGAAGTTTCCAAGCGTATCAAGATCATAGATCATAGTTGAAGATTACGGTAACGGAAACGACATGGAGTCTCACAGCTTATAATCTCAACCTCAACAGTTGAAAACAGACATTAATCATATTGACTCTAATTAGTTGCTTTTCAGCTATAACAAATTTCATTTATTATAAGAATTCAACCTATTAATCGCCAAATGTTTTGTCTAAATTCATTTAAGTTGTAAATTGTAATAGACATTTCAATACACAACTTCAACTATTATGAGGCTCCATTTATTGTAAGACAACATAGAGATCGCCCTTTTGTTTGTGCACCTTTCAAAGCAGGCACCTTTATAACGGTGCCCTTTTGATGGTTGCCCTTTCGAAGTCGCCCTTTTGATAGCAAATCCTCTGGAATGATTTCCCGTGATTCATTCATTCAATCTGATAAATTGTAAAGCATCTCTTCAAGGAACCTAATCAATGTAGGCCATTGCAAAAAAAAATTTTTTTGAATGTTCCTTGTGCACTCCTGCCATATTGTTACTATTACTGAAACATAATTGCCTGCAAATTTTCAGGTCTCTAGGCGATGTTTTGACCCCCGCCCACCTAAAAAGTAGTTTTATGTTCAAAACGGACATTGACAACATGGTAGCAAATTGTAAAATTTTTGCTTTACCTTTTAAAGACTGTAACCATGGCAGCAAGAAGTGAATATATGAAAAAGAACCACCTCAGGAAGCAGTTCCTCCAATTTCATCCACACCAAATTGCCCATTGCTCATATATTAGAAAGGATGATAGAGAAGTGCCTGAAGCGTGACTCATAGGTGGCTTGTCGGCATCACATATTTGAAAGAATCTTGAGTTCAGTTCACAAAGACTTGTTTGGTGCAACATCAGGCCCTGACAACACCAATTTCATACAATTCAGAGATTCTATTTGGCCAACAATTAACACAGAAGCTGGTTTTAAAACCCTGGAAATCAAAGACAGGTCTTTGAAACGCACTATGGAAAATTCTATACAGTCACTGAAGAGAATACTTTCTACTCCAAATAAAAAGAACTTGCTACCTCGCGCTGACTATCGGGATTGTGCTGAATTAATGTTGATACTTCTGGGTGAGACACCTGAAAGAGGAAAACACTGGCTGAAGCCAGGAGTAGCGCATCATGCTCGATGGATGATATCCATTTTGTATCCTGCAAAGCTGTTGGCTCTCAGTGCTCAGGCAGGATATGACAAGGACATGATCAGCAAATTGGAAGCACTATGTAAATTTAATGCGCTATTCTACGTTGAAAACTGGTTCTCTTCATCCATTGGGGCTGATGCAGGGTATAATGATCTCAAGCTATGGCATGACTTGAACAAGCATTGCAAGCATGATCCACAAGTTGCCAATGCAGCCATGAAAGCTTTGGAAAGGTACTTCTGGTACTTAACAGAAGAATGTGCTGTATTCTCTCTCTTTTCAAACAGGCTTTCCACTTCAGTAAGACAGCAGATTGCTCGAACATTGCTCCGAATTCCTAGACCAAGACAGTTTGAAAGGAACCATCCAACGTTTCCTATTCTGAGCCACAGTACAAAGCTATCATCCCTTATTGGGCCCAAATCCTGGTTCTTGTTTCACAGCATGGGAATTGGCACCGACTGGCTAGGAAAACCTGTTAGTGAATGGCATAATGATCCCAATTACCAGGAAGCTGATAGGACTACATATGTGCGGCATATCAAAGTGATGAATGATCTGTAGGAACGGGCTGTGAAACCAATCCAAGACTTCTCAACTAGTGTTACCAATGATGAAACACAAAAACAGTTTTTATTGCAAATGGTCGAATATCAACGCAAAGAAATTCCCAACTTTCAAAAAGAGACATTAAAGAAGTTAACCTTCTCCTCCATAAAAACCTTAAATTCAGTAAAGTGACTTGACATGATATCATTGTGTAATGTGTATAGGCCTACACTATTACCAAACTTGTTAGTTTCTATATATGTAGTTTGTATTCTTTGTATAGTAAACTGTCTTATATTAAAAAAAAATTCATGCAGGAAAACAATGATTTATTAACTAAATCAGTTGATCGTGTTGGGCGGGGGTCAAAACACCACGAAATGACCTAAAATTTGGTGAACATTCACATTTTGCCATTAGAAACAATATAGGAGGAGTGCACCATAAATTTTTAAACAAAATTTTTTCCCCATACATAAATGAAATGGCCTACTAATCATAGGGATGATTTGCAACACAGTAATAACTGGGGCATTACTGCTTTACTTGTTGTCTTAACCCTTTGAACCGCCGCTCCCCAAAAAATCAGCATATATATATCCGAGGCTCCTGGAGATACTGGACGCAACAATATTCCTTTAACCCCTTCGCTGCCACGTCATCATGGGCTAAATGACGCCCCAGGTGCCACCGCATAACATGCAAATGTACAACAACTTTTATTGTTGCAATCATAGTTTATGTGTGACATTCACTTTTGCAATGACTATAATTCAATAAAAATCTCATGTTTATGTGAACAAATGATATTACTAATTTATTTTCGCCAGATACTGATCACCTAGTAGATAGCCTTTGCTGGAGGTAGAGGTAGACGCTAGAAGGTACCAAAGCTAGAATGGCATATGCAGTTGGAATTGAGCTGCATTGATCATAGCATGATGCACTGCTGCAGTAAATAAATCTATAATATATGATCTTTACAGCCATGTAACATTATTAAAAGCGGTGACAACAAGTTTATATTTATCACAAAACCAGACTGAAAGTGATTTAGATAGTCCTACATCTGCGAAAAATAACCTAAAACTTTCAACATTGGCATATTTAGCACATCTAGAATGACTGTACAAACTGAGCATAGAAGTAGTCCAATACCAGCCAAAACATTGAAGAGCATACCGTATTGACTTTCAGGCGCCTATACTTTGAATAATAATCAGTGCCTGAAGTGCTACACTAAGCACAGAGGCAGTCTTATTTATTGACGAGCGGCGCTCGTCATAAGGGCACACAGCCTACAGATGGTTTATGACGAGCGGTGCTCGTCATAAGGGCAGCGAAGGGGTTAATTGCTGCTGTGAAAAGTCATAAGCTCTTATATTATAGACTCGCAAACATGCAAAAGCACATAATTCATCACTATCAATGCTGATGAGTTTGTCACATATGAACGTTTGAGATGCAGCGCTGAAAAGGGGAAATTTCCAACATACAAAAGCCAATATGAAGTCAAGTTCAGCTACAGCTGGTGTTCAAATGACCTGCTCGTTCACGGATATATGACCGTAGATGTACATGCTACTGCTTGATGGCCCAGTCGATGATCACATGGCCAAACAGCTGCCACTCTTCAATTAGACAAACCCTAAGGTCAACAATGTCACAAATACGGGAACCATAAACGCACACCTCCTGTATACTCAAGATTTGCTAGTCAACTGGATTGAGGTCTGGACTGACGGAAGAGCAGAATAAACGAGGAGCACAAATTTCCAAAACTCGCTCAGTCCACCGAGACTCATATTGAGAAAAACGATTTCTCCGAGATTTTTAGTCTATATTAAGTCAAATGTTACTAAATTAAGTCTGTTTCACTGATGCATATATGTCAAATATGCCTACAAGACACCCATGCAATGCAGAAATTTCATACTTACACCTTATTTATTAGTCACTAGCTGGGGTGCCCGCCGTTGCCCGGGAAATTTAGGATTGACCCCGCTCCCGGCCAATTCCTTACATTCTCACCATCACTTCACTTCATCCCATACCCTTGCCCCTACTCCGCACCCCACTTATTTTCCCCGTCCGACTCACCCACCGACCCCCCTAACCCGCCGGCCCACCTTGCCTCCACCTCTCTGGGGTACTCTGCATTGGCCGATAAATTTCGGTTTTGGCACACTCCAACCCGCCCCAACCGCTGGCTCCCCAACCGCCTGCTCCCCACCCCACTCCCCCGAAACCTCATGACACTCCGACCTCCTAACCGGCACGCATCTCATGATACTTCCGTTTAGGTCCGAATTGCTTTTCTTCCCTCCCAACAGTACCCTGCCTCCACCCGGCGGCTCCCCAACCGCCCTCACCGCACCCCACCCAACCTCATGACACTCCGACCTCCCAACCTGTATGCCTCTCGTGATATTTCCGTTTAGAGACAAATTGTTTTTATCACTCCCCAACAATACCATGCATCCACCAGGCGGCTCCCCAATCGCCCACCCCACCCCACTCTACCCCCACCTCACCCAACCTCATGACACTCCGACCTCCTAACCGGTACGCGTCTCGTGATTTTGCATTTACGGGCAAATTGTTTTTCTCCCCACCCCAACAATACCTTGCCTCAACCCGGCCCATGTGGGGGAAGGTGTGTGTTGGGTGGGGCAAGGTGGCTCCTGTAGCACTATAGCTGTCTAGCTGCAACGTTTCAGGTCAAAAACTGTGAAACCATGGCAACAGAATGGAAATAATTCTTAGAAAAAATTAGGGCTTCACCCTCCCCACCTTGGCCCCCATGGTTGCAGATATTCGCAAACCTCTCCACCAGGTGTCCCATGCCCACACCAACACAGTAGTGAAGGTTTGGTGTGAAAAGCTCAAAAAGTGTGGAAATGCATCCCAATGAAAGAGTCAAAATTACAGTTTTGGCCTCCCCTATCCTGGACCCCATGGTGGTAGAGATTCGCCACTGGAGGAATCTGTCTAGGTACAAAGTTTCAGATAATATTTTTTTCTCCTTCCACAATAATATCCTGCCCACCCCGGCTCCTGTGGGGCGAGGTGAGTGTTGGGTGGGGGTGAGGTGACCCCGGTAACACTCGGTCTAGCTGCAATGTTTCAGGTGAATAGCTGTGAAACTATGGCGACAGTATGGAAATTTTGAAAGTTTGGGTTTTCGCCCCACCCTGACCCCATGGTGGGAGAGATTCGCCAACCCTTCCACTGGGTGGTTCTGATGGCCCTCTGTCTAGGTACAAAGTTTCAGATCAATAGGTGCAGTGCGTTTCACCAAGAAAAACATTTTGGTTTTGGCCCCCCACCCTAGCTTTGTCCCATGCCCAGATCTACATAGTAGTGAAGGTCTGGAGTGAAAATCTCAAAAACTGTGGAAATGCATCCAGGTAAAACAGACACTGACAGACAGACAGACAGACATACACACACAGAATGTTCTCTTTATTTATATAGATTTAGGTCCTATAATGTTAAATTTGTACGCATTATTTGGCAAAAAGTCTGTATTTGCAGTTCTTCATAATAGATACTTTTTGGGCTATCTAGGCCTACAGAAATTTGTGGCATCACAGGATATATATTAGGCTGTGAATTGTAGAGCTATATGCAACAAATGTTTCAAAAAATTCCATATAAATTAAAAATCAAAGTGAAATAAAATATATCACTGAACACTAATATCAATATCGAAGAATGCCATTTATAGCATTTGAACATCCTTCTTCGGATTTTTCATTTGTTTAATGAAATTTTTTTATTTTTTGAGTGAGATTTGGCTCTGTTTCATAATGTATGGTATAGATTTGCATATAAGGAATAACATGGCAGTGATATCCAAAATAAAAATAAAAAATGGACTTCGTGAGTTTTGGAAAAGTGCTCCTCAATTGTCTTCAACAAGCATACATTACATTACATGTATATACTATCCTCAGTTAAGTTAATCATCATCATCATCATGAACCGTGGCTCAACGCCCGTAGGTGTCTGACGGTACCCCGTCAAAACAGCGCCGACAGAAGAGTGCCAATATTATCGATGAACAGTCAGCCTAGGTGTGATAATATTATGAGCAAATAAACAGCTGAACGACAAAGAGCAATTAATAAATTAACTATTTCACACATGGTGTTGTGTTGATACAAGCACCCAACATGCTACGAGCACCTGGAAAAAGTGTTAAAATAAACAAATCACCCGAGTGTAGAAAGCGGTAACATGATAGGTTGGAAAGATCGTTATCACGTGATATAAGGCTATCGTTCCTACATAATGTGCGAATACTGGTTTGTTGCGCTATCTACGAGGAATTGCCCACACCCTTCCAATATAAGATTATAGGCCTAATTTTGAGAAAACATTTTCATTATGATTAGACATTGAAGCCATGTCAGTTTCGTTGGTACATGTGCTAGTTTATATGTCTTAACTGAAGTTTAACCTTTCTTGAAATTGCTAGTTTAGACATCTTAAATGTATTTTGAACTTCTCATTAAATTGCTTGTTTATAATTCTCAAATAATTTTTTAGCATATACGTCTCGTTAAACATTCAAGTCATGTAGTGGTGGATCACTTGTCTATTTAAGCAGTGGGGTTTGTTTGAAACTTGATAGTGATAGGCCTAAGACCAGTGGCTTCTATTCACACTAAACAACCAAGTGAGACCCCCTCTCCTTTCCCGCTCTGGCCTGCCCTCTCATGTCTCTCCTTTGACCTAGATTGCCGTGAGTCGAGCCCAGATTCAGATTCCCCGTCTTTAACTGGGTTTAAGTTGTGATCACTCTGAATAGGGTAATTAACTTCTGCATACGACGACCCGGAATTAGGTCAGACGATACGAGGTGACCAATGCACCGACTGACCACAGCGCGAGGAACACAACAAGGTAGCAGGCTAGCCAAGACTCACCAAGTGACTGATCTTGCAGGCTAGCCTAGCTGGAGTCCTCTGATATTAAGGCAGCAAGAGCCATATTTGTGCTGTCCAGTTCCTTCCACTCACAAGTCGGCGCAATTATAGGGGTGGGGTGTCATCAACATGTGTCAATCGGAGTTAGGCACTGTGACGTCGCAGGCCTAGTCGGTCAGCCATGCTGACATCTGTTTATATTCTATAATTAGTCAACTGAATGGTGTGTGGATCAATGGTGTGTGGAGGACTCTATAGTCTGTAAGCATGAACCAAGCAAGGAATGGGAGGGAGCAAACCCAAATCCGCTGCCTGATCACAGAGAAACGCCTAGCTCCCAGGGCTTAAAGTGTGGCTGTACGGTCATGGACGGCGTCCATGCACTTATTTTAAAATCTGAACGCCGTCCTGCATGCCACTTATTGGCCAGCACAGCATGGAAAGGAAAGGGCCGTCCAGGCACTTATTTTTCCACACTTTAAGCACTGCTGCCTCCACTGTCCTCCAGTCACCCCTTTGGGGTTTTCTGCTGGCCGCCAGCCTACCTTCACTAGGCGTCTGCTTATCTGTCGTTTTTTGGGTCTATTTACCAAGGAATTTTTGCAAAATGGGTCACGAAATTTACTGAAAAATTCGATATTTTTATCCGAAACATGGGATTCCACGCTTGTCAATCCCGGGATTACGGGATTGTAAAATGTCCTGTATTCTTGGTATCCCGGGATTCCATTCACCATTTCTGATGCATTGAAATCTACCATTAAACAGTTGGACTGCTCCACCTGAAGTAGTTCAGCCAAAGTCTCTAAAAAGTCTCACCTTTCTACATCAATCGAATGAAACAATCAAATATGCCTAAATAAAGACTTGAGACATTCACAACTCGTCGCATAGTATTCGGAAGCACATATACACAGAGAGTCAGAGACCTTAACCTACTCACCTGAAATATACGAAACAATTACACTAACTTACCTGTAGTGCCGGTGTGTTCATCTGCCTGTAACTGGGGAGTGGTGTAACTGGAGAGCCTGTGAATTCAGAGCAATTGATATGTTTGACCGTGTTGATGATTGGCGATCCAGCATCCATCACTGTCCTTGCAGGACCCTGTGAGTAGGAAGCAGCACAAGACGATTAATTAGATACCTGAAGCAATGCTGAAGCATGCCTCATCTCCTAAATAAGGTTGCTTAATGCTTACAATACAAGTGAGTATTCTTATGCTGCATGCCTCAGCTAAAAATATTTGCCACAGGTACAATTCAGCAGTTGCAGAATATCACAGCCAAACAATCAATTTCACAACAGCAAACTGAAACCATACAACCAAATGTGTAACCTGTGTGCTACGAAAGAAGAAATGTTCACCAACTCTTCAGGTGTCAATGATACACAACACATAATTGATACTAATAATGATAAAAATGGAGTTGGACGTTTTGGCATCACCGTTTTGGTGTCGGATGTTTACGCACCGGACTTTCTTGATGCTCATGCCAGGGTGGGGGGCTAAAGTGTTCACCCTTGTCTTTCTTAGAAGTAGTCTTCATTGCGCACCCCAACTCTACCTATCTGAACGTCTGACCCCTCAGTTATTTTTCTACAATATATATTATATACTGCATAACCTTAAGCGCATTTCTCAATCAGGTTAGTAAACATAGACCTACTACAAAGCAGGTAAAGAGAAATGCTGGCTTTTAATACAAAGTAGTATTGTTCAGTGCCGTGAATGTTCTACTTTGTTACTCTGTTTAAATGTACTTAGAAGTGAACATATATCTTTCTACAGTATAATTATAAAAGTTGTCAAAGAATGTTCAATGCATATTGTTTAGTGCACAACCTATTCATAGGCTACTTTACAGTCCAAAGTTCATGATTCTATCAAATTTTTTTGTGATATTCCTCTAAGGTACTCGATGATGTTTTGTTCTCTCGAATTCTCAACAACTGTGGGGCGCGGTGGTGTAGTGGTGGCGTCGTCGCCTTGAAGCCGGAAGGTTCGGGGTTCGAATCCACCTCGCCGCGTAAGGACCTTGGGCAAGTCCTTCACTCACAATTGCTCAGCGCTTCGGCGTGTAACTCCGATGCAGTGTTCCGCTCTGCATTCGGGAGCGCCTCTGAGTAGAGAGAGAGCTTGAAGGGGCGCTATAACAAGTGCACATACAAACAAACAAACAGTCTTGATTCTGGCAACGGCTGTGACGTATTTCTGCGCTTTTCAGGAAGCTGGCCCCTGAACGAATTGATCTCACATATATTGGTTCATTTCCATTGTCTCTTTCTTATTATACACATTAGGCCAAAAAAAAATAATGCTGTGTTTCCGGTAACATAGCTCTAAAAAAATGGGTAGGTAGGTCGAAAAATATTTTTATTTTGGTAAAATATTTTTATACAGTGACTATCCGAAAAATTATACCCAACTACTCTTTTTTGCATAAACGTACACGCTGCAACAAAGTACGTGTTCTAAGCAAGTATAAACTGCCTATTTCCCGACTGTCTGTACCTAAAATTGCTCTAGAAAACAATTCTATTAATTTCATTTTGTTGATATCTTTTCTGGTAAGATAAAGTGGGAAGGGAAGGGGAAGATGAGTGCGAACAAAACATCACTGCCAGGGGTCGTTCCAGGCTGGCCGAGCCAGTGGCTAGTTACACATAGAGGTTGCTAGATTTATTTTCCCTAGTCACTGTTAGAGGTGGCTCAAGTGAAAATGATAAGGCTAGAGGTTTCTCAAGACTGGCAACCCGGAAGTACTTATAGGCAGGCGTGAAACTCTAAGTCACTGTAAATAAAAAAATTGCATAAAATTTTCCGAGTCGCGACAATAAAAGTGAGTTGTCGGGTTACCGAAAACACAACATATTTTTGGCCTAAGATCCAGCTATATACGGAAGGCAATGTCTTCGTATTATGTCAATACAAATTTTGAAGAAAAAAAAAATTTTAATAAAAATTTTTTTAATAAAATTTTTTTTTTAAATAAATTTTTTTTACAAAATTATTTGAGTCGCGGCGATAAAAGAGGGTCGGTCGGGTTACCGGAAACACAACATTATTTTTTTTTGGCCTTAGAGTTCTTTTTCACTTTTCTCTTCTTTTGATACATGTTCGGTCCGACTAATCTTTACCATTTCATAATTAGGTTGTTTCGTTGAGCAAATACGGTCGGGGTCAAAACGGTGAGGCCAAAATGGTCGCACTAAAATGCTGGCGCCAAAACGTCATGTACCGTGATTAAAAATACATTTTCTTAACCTTGAAGACAGGTGATCTGGAAGACAGGTGATCTGAAAATTGCTCAATAGGTCTGTCTGTTAGCATGTCTATCTACCTTTTTCTCTCTTTCTTCACACCAACAGTGCACAATTTGATACATCCATTATTCATTCATTCATTCATTTATGTCAATTGCCTCTTCAAGAAAATTGCTCAATAGGTGCATAGTCAATTAGTCATGTTCTGTAGCCAAGTTTACAAAGGGTCATCTTGGAATTGAAATCTAAACTATTACTCAATCCTGATGGAGAATGTTTGGCCCAAATACTAAATCATGCACCTAAAGGAATCTCATTGCTCTGTACATTACGCGTGGGGCGCGATGGTGTAGTGGTGGCGTCGTTGCCTTGAAGCCGGAAGGTTCGGGGTTCGAATCCACCTCGCCGCGTAAGGACCTTGGGCAAGTCCTTCACTCACAATTGCTCAGCGCTTCGGCGTGAAACTCCGATGCAGTGTCCGCTCTGCATTCGGGAGCGCCTCTGAGTAGAAAGAGAGCTTGAAGGGGCGCTATAACAAGTGCACATACAAACAAACAATTAAGCAGTTTGAATGTCAGGTTGTTACATGCTGTTGAGTATAGCACATGTATATGACAAACAAAGTAGCTAGGTCAGGCACACAATACATTACTAAAACCATCTTAAGACAGATCCAAAGGTGAGCAGAATACTAACGTTGCTCATCTCAAAAGAAACATCCGAGTTCAGAAGACTTGAGTTAGCAATGACGTCTTCCATCAGAGCACTTACATCTGTCTCCAGGTCTGTTGGAGGACTATAATTAATTAATGCACCTGGAGAAGACTGTCCTTGCTGTCTTTTCACTGACTTAGGAGTCATTAAGGTCAACCGCATCTAGAGACAACAGATTCATCCGAAGAAAAGCAAAAGGATGATGTCAGACAATATATATATATATATATCACACAAAATACAACAGAATTAATCCTATCTGGCAGAGAATCAATTTAGTGCTTTATCTAATAAATCATTTACACTTTGTTCACAATGATCTCAGGCTGTAAAATTATGCATGCAATAATTGCATATTTCTGAGGTGTTTCACACTTCCACTAACCAAATATATACATTGCAACTCTAGAATTATTCTGATTCAATCTGCGGCAATGAACTCAAATCTGTCACACATAAACAATACTTTTTTTAAAGTCAGCCTCAAAAGAAAATAATTTCTTAGAATTTCATCATTTCTACACATAATGAGGCAACATACTCCAAAACTAAGAAAGCTCTACCCAAAAACTGACTTTGACTTAGCAAAGTGTGAGCTATGTGTATTGGTAATGCAAATAAAATATTCATAATACATACATGTGAAGTATTTCTCTCATTTTTAAAGGAAGCATGAGAAATAAATTCCCCCTCTTCAGAATTTTTTTTCCAAATGCTCTCCTCATCATCAATTCTCCAATCTGAATTCAGCACAGCAGCCGATACTTCATCATCGCACTGAATTGAAATATGCTGAGTAGCATTCTTGTCATCACAATCATCAACATCATTAATTACCGCACAGTCAGCAACATC
Organism: Lumbricus terrestris; assembly: GCA_949752735.1. NCBI lineage: Eukaryota > Metazoa > Annelida > Clitellata > Crassiclitellata > Lumbricidae > Lumbricus > Lumbricus terrestris. The sequence continues at coordinate 31,660,777 of OX457041.1, forward strand.
ACCAAGATTTCTACAACTACTCTTCTCACAATATTCCTCATCTCTCATCCCTACATTCTGAATTTCCTCATAAGTTCTGTCACATGACAATTGACAACCATTTTCTACTTTATCAGTCACAACAGGTGAATTTATTCCACAAGAAGATGATGTCTTTGAGTGACTTCGAAAGAATTCATTCATTTTGGATGCCGCCGTTGCATCAATATCAACATCTGATGACAAATTCAACATTTCATTGCTGCACATCTTATTTTCAATTTCATTGCTGTTGTTTGTCATATGACTGTTCGTCACATCAGTTTCAATGCAGTTCAATGCTGAATGCAGACTCTGCGCATCAGTTGTTTCACCTCGATTCTGCACCTTGCCATCATTATCATCAAGATCATCAAGGTCAGGCAGAAAGTTTTCATACATCAACTTCTCACCCATCTGTGAAAGAAAATTATGCTTTGCATCAAAACGCTTCTCTTTCCTAGAAGAATAGGAAAGATCCTGCGAGTGACAACGCATTTCCAAATTGCTTTTATGATATATGGAGCTGGCAGATATTTTTTTAAAAGACGGAACATTGTGTCCGTACTCTTCACATACAGTCTCACTTTGTCTTTCAATATCTCTCGCTGAATGTCCCATGGACAAGTTTCTCCTATAATCAATCATGGATTCACTTGTCTCCAGCATATCTCTGAAAACTACATCTGCATCCAGAACATTTTTGAGCCTCTCAGCTGCTTGCAACAAAACACATGGTTCGTGAACAGAAAGAGCAGAAGATAGTGAGCTTTGAGAACATGGTGAAGATGGGAAGAGATCAGGAGAGAGACTGTCACTGGAGATGCTACATGTCGATACAAGATCATCGACTGACGCTGGTTTCAATGTAGACAACACCATTCGTTCTTTTTCCTTACGTTGACTGGTGTCAAAGCTATCGGCCGCACATACATCAGTTGCATCTAATGGATGCTCATTTATAACAGGGTGTGTCCTGAGATTGTCAAATGAAAAAACACAAGATCCACCCACTAGACAAGAAGCTTCTTTAGATTCGTCTTTACCATGGCACAACTTAGCACCAGCTGAATAAATAGGAGAGAATTCTTCACTACGCTTCTGAGGAAGAACATTCTTTTCATCATCATCATCATCATCACCACCACTTCCAGACAAGACTCTATCTGCTTCACTTTCCATTGCAATTAAATCTATTGATCTGTTAGAATTTTTGTTCACAGAATCAATCAAAACTGAATCTGAATGCTGTTGAACCTGCTTTCCATCAGATGACTCTACATGTACACTACTATCACATTCTTTCTTCACATTCAGAATTTCATCTGGAAACATCCTACCACCAAATGATACACATTCTTCTGAGGTCTGTGCTGAGTCACATAATGTACGACCAACGATGATGACCTCGTCTGATGAAACAACGTTAGACAATTTCTCACGAAAAGAAGCAGCATCACTCAATTGAAGCAACAGAACATCTGGGTTTTCTTCATCATCTGATCCACTACAAGACTGAGACCTGGTCTTTATTAGAGAATCCACTTCATCCTTTAAGCTCATCTTCGATGTGTCACTTTCATTGTCTTTATCCTCTGTCATTCCTCCTCTCTTCATCTGCTTCCTCCTCTGGGTAAGCATGAAAGAATACACCTCATCCCAGTCTGCATCCCCTACCTCCTCCTCCTCCTCCTCCTCCTCCTCTTTTCCCACAACCTTTCCACTGCCAGCACATGAATCGTCTAAGTTGTCTGTCTGCATCAGATTCGAGACATCAGATGAGCTGGACGAGATAACAAGCTCTTCTACAGACTTTGCAGCAGAAGCTTCACACGCCATCGTCGGCTCCTCAATGAGATTGTAAGTCTTGACCACATCTTCACATATTTTACAGTAATCAGTGAGCTGCAAACTACAAAGAGAATAAAACAATTTATACAAATCTAAAGTTTAACTTCAATCAGTAACGAGAAAAGAAATCACAAGAACGTTATATATCAAACTCAAACATCTTAAAGAACAGCAGAATGTTAATTAAACAAATTTCCACTATAAAGGAAAACAAATAATTTTTAAGGATGCAACAGATCTAACCTAAGAAAAATTCTTCCTGTCAAGTAACAGTACTAGCATCTGAAAAGTTAAAACCATGTCATAAACAAGGCATCGATGGCAAAGCACATGGCCCGGACAGTTGCAACAGAGTCAGAGGCACTACAGTGCTGATAGGCTTGCACATCATCTGCATACAGATGGGATTGCATAGCATGGGAGGCAAGAAGAGGGGCAAGATCTGAGGTATAGATAATGAAGAGAAGGGGGCCCAAGACAGATTCCTGTGGAAGACTGTAGGGAGCGGGGACCCAGAGGGACCTAGAGGGCACATAGACCACACAAAAGGAACGATCACTAAGAAAGAATATTCTTATCTTATCTGATCTTATTCCTGCTCTCTGTCTCAGAAGATGCAGTTTGTCTCATAGAAGTAAAAAACCGTTTTTTTTCATTTTTTATTCTTTCCCAAAAACGTAGTTTTTTATCGGTTTTTATTTTCGGGTCGTTTTTTATCGGTTTTTTATTTTTTATACAACTTTATTTAATTATTTACTGTCCATTATTATTTTCCTTAATTTAATTTTTATCTGATATTTCATACGTTTTCACCATAGTCTCAAGGATTCAGCTAACTATTATAGTGTCATTATGTAATTGTTTAAGTCGAGAAATACATATGGTAGGTCCCTACAAAAAATAAAATTTGTAAAAGTTATTTTTATATAAAATTCTTGGGCCTAGAATTAATATTCATAAGTAACAATTTTAAGTACAAATGTACCATATATAATTTAGCACACATCTAAGGTTTTTGCTTCTGATTAGATTTTAATTGCGTTATGTCGATCAGCATGAACTTATGTGGACTTATGTTTACAATTTAAATTTGAAAAGATTTCAATACCTTTAATTTTCTGAATTTTATATTAAACGAAAGTTATAAGAAAAAATAACTGTGGTAGATTAATGTTAAGCTTACTTATACCAATTAATTTTGGCCCTATTTGCAGATTAAGATAAAATTGCATAAGCAAGGTTTCTAACCTTAAAACGAAGTTTCAGATGTAACAAAGACAAATTATTTTCAGTTTCCGTTTTTTATCGGTTTTTTGTCGGTTTTTATTTTTACATCTGTGGTTTGTCTCAGAAGATGTTGTTTGTTTCAGAAGATGCAGTTTGTCATTGAGACAAAGTGAATCCAGAAGAATTGATCCGATGGGAAGAACATGCGCGTGTAGATCCACTAAAAATGCACTTAGACTAGCAGAAGAAGAAGAAGAACCAAGACACTACAACTAATTACAAAGAGATGACTATAATAGTAATAAGAATTCTTTGAAGAAGATTTGCATAGCTGAAGGAAAGTGTGCTGTACATGAGTTGAAAAGTTAATGGCAGTCATATGATCACCAGAGTTTACAAGCCAAAGGTGCCACTCCATAGAGTAAACTTCATTCTAAATATTCAACCTCCAATCTCACGATGCCACCACATTCAGTCAGAATGATCTGAGAAAACACAGACAATGTCAAAAAGTCCATTTGTTACCTCTCTGCAAGTCGCTTCGCTTCAAATACAACGGCATGACTAACATCTGTGTGAGCAGAGTAAATAAAACGTACAACAGCCAGAGCTGCCAACTTGCTGAATTGACTGAAGACTTTTGTTGAAGACTCAGCATCAATAATCTAAAAATCAGAGCACTTTTACTTTAGAATAACTGCACGTCACTCAGAAGACAACAACAATTCATTTATTTATTAGGAGGATTTATGCAGCGCCTCTTCAAGACTAGTAGATAAGACTAGTAGATCTATAAGACTAGTAGATAAGACTAGTAGATAAGACTAGTAGATCTATAAGACTAGTAGATCTATAAGACTAGTAGATCTATAAGACTAGTAGATAAGACTAGTAGATCTATAAGACTAGTAGATCTATAAGACTAGTAGATCTATAAGACTAGTAGATAAGACTAGTAGATAAGACTAGTAGATCTATAAGACTAGTAGATCTATAAGACTAGTAGATAAGACTAGTAGATAAGACTAGTAGATAAGACTATCTATCTACTCATAAGAATGTTACCGGTATTCAAGAACCTCTTCTTATGCTTCTAAACTCTAAAGCACCAACAAAGGTCCAACATAAACCAAAACAGGGTTGCATAACTAGGCCTAACAGTCAGTCACCACAAATCATATAATATATATAAGAAGTGTATGATTATCTTGACACACCACAATGTAATCAGATAGAAACAAGTAACAGTTACGTTACTACAATCACTATCTAAGGCAAATCAACACGCACAACCCAGCTACTAACAAAAGTCGCTGCCAAGTTCTGGGCATCGTATACACCGTGTGCATAAAGGTCTTCTTGGAATAAAAATATATCTTGCTCGAAAAACTTTCATTACAGCATATAGTCCTAATTATACTGTAACAATGATAATTATCATCCTGTAAAATTTACGTGGGCTTCAGATTATATTTTCCGTATTACTATAATTATATATATTGTGGTACTAGGCCTACATATATATATATATATAAATAAAGAGAAAGGCCTATATATATATATATATATATATATATATATATAGAGAGAGAGAGAGAGAGAGAGAGAGAGAGAGAGAGAGAGAGAGAGAAGATTGTGCGTGTGTGTGCGTGTTTAACCGGAATGCATTCCCACAGTTTTTGAGCTTTTCACTCCAAACCTTCACTACTGTGTCTGTCTCGGCATCGGACGCGTAGTGGAGGGTTCGCGAATCTCTGGCAAAATGGGGGCCAGGGTGGGGGGGGCAAAAAACCTCATTTTCCCTGTTGGCCGTTGCCCTCACAGGCTTATGACAGCACTTTTCTTTCGGTCCCATACGCATAAAAGCAGCGGTTGACACTGTTTTAGAGGTGTTTAAGGCGTCATTTGTAAAACTTAGTATAACCTGAATGTCATGTGCATGAAAATACAGTAATAGCCGAATAAACAGACAAAACAAATAGCAGAAATCACCAAATCAACAAGGAAGTGATGAGCTGTAAAATGGAACACTAGCAAAAGAGACAAAAAGAAATTGTAAACTATGGAAAATGAAGTAAGTTCAATCAACCTGAAGCAGGTTTGGACAACGAGCCATGATGACAAGCCTATGCAGGCGAATGACTTCACCATCACGACAGTTAACTGTCAAATCACTCATACAGCTATTGTCAACCATTTGACTCCAAGCATGGAGAAGATCAGTGGATGCCTTCTCACAGACCTCAAACATAAAAAAAACACATACCGGTACAGGTAAAAGAAGCTGCAAAGTAGCTGAGTCAATAAAGATTAACTTTAAGGCCCTCATTTACTTAGATTTACATTAAATATGAATTTCCAAATTCTTCAGACACCAAGAAGGCCCGCTGGCCCAATTCACAGCATAAAATACAAATAAAGCAACTTCTTATAAAAAATATATTACTACCATAATTAAGCTGTACTATAGTACACAGTACTACACACTGTCACCACTTACAGATTAAAAAATTATTCTTAGAGGGCAATAAATGCATAATTAATGCTAATTGAAAAATGTTGTGGAATGACCTTCCCCTGCAATTCGTAGCATGATTCTGGTGCATGGGAATTCACCTGCATCTCTTTGCACCTTGAAGACCTTTCTCTTTTCATGGGCCTGTCATGCTGAGAGCGCTTCTGAATAGTTCTGCTGTTAGAAGCACTTTACAAATGCTCATATTAGATTACCGGTAGATTCATCATCATCAAAATCCTTGGGCTAAATGCCTGTGGGGGTCCAATGCCACTCTCTGTCTGAGTCTGTCTCGCTTCATGTTGCCCAGCTTCAATGCTCAAGATTAGATTACTGGGTCCTAATTAATTTTAAAGCATAACAAATCAAGTTCAGTCTACTCTTACTCAGCAACATCAAAAGTCCTAATCAATTTTCCCACAAAATGGCATCAAGTTATATGTGACCTAGTCTCGCATAAGAAGGCGGAAGTCGCAGATGATAAAGCAGAGGAAATTCGATAAAACACCAGTCAGGCGTAAATTTTCGTATTATCGTTTTTCCAGTGCCGGCGCCAGGATTTCAGTTTTGGAGGGGCTTAAGCCCGCGGCCAAATTTTCCATTTTCGCCGCCAAAATTTCTGACCTTTTTTTTTTTTTTTTTTAGTCATCGATGAAAATTTTCCATCTTCGCCGCCAAAATTTCTGACGAACTTTTTTTTTTAAAGTCATCGACCAAAATCGTGGATATTTCAATGTAAAATAATTCAGATGGTCATTTTTTTAGGGGGGGCTGAGCCTCTTGTAGGGAGGGCTTAGCCCCCCCAGCCCCCCACTAGCGCCGCCACTGCGTTTTTCGTATATATCAGTAGACAAGATCATATATTACATGAAAAATATATTGATTTAATATTATGTGACCTCTTTCGCAACAAATGTAAGCATTTTGTATGACAAATAAAACATTTTGTGGATTTTAAGCGCATTTTAAAGGTTCGTCTCAAGCGTAATGTTATGGTCTTATTCGGTTAAGTCATCCCATTATAATTCATATCTCTGGAACCAATAAAGATAGAATAATAATTTTTTCGGCATTTTAAACAGATATGATTGTTTGTCATATTTAGTCAAAAACATACAAAATTCATTTTTGTCACTTCCGCCTCCTTTTGCTGGAGCAGGTGACATATAATATATAACTTAACCATAAATTTAAGAAAATTAAACAGAATACAAAAACAAATCCACAGATGAGAGATGACAAAGATGGAAAGAAAAACTAGAGAGAGCACCAATGACGTCTGGGACCAAACGAAAATGATAGCGGCTAAGGAACCGTGAATAACAAGAGAAATAATAGAAGAGATGGCTGAATGCAGGAAATGGAAACACCAAAGTATGAAAAGGACTTGGCAAGGCACGTAGGATAATAGAAGATAAAAGAAGAAAATGAGAAGAAGGCATAAGATTCAAGGAAACAAAAAATGTCAACAGTTAGAAGACTTGCATCCAGGGCTTAAATTGTGCCTGGACGGTCATGGACAGCGTCCATGCACTTGTTTTAAAATCTGAACACTGTCCAGTCACTTATTGGCGAGCACAGACTAGAAAGGTAAGGGGCGTCCAGGCACTTATTTTGGAAAAGTAAGGGTCGTCTAGGCACTTATTTTTCCACACTTTAGGCACTGCTTGCATCAAAAGGGAAGATAATACTTGGTGTACGAAAATGTAACAGAGATAGCCAGGGAACTGGGGAAACAATGACTAGTTGAACAAAAAAGCAACTGAATTAACAATGAATGGAAATACCAGACCGTGCAAGAGCCGGCACTTCGTCTAATCCCATCGAGGTGCTGCCCAAAGTATCGAGTAGTTGAAAATACTTCATGCGAGGTAACTGCAGCAGTTTCCTTCCTCACATGATGCACATATTATATTTGGTGTTCGGTGGATCAACAACAATTCTCATAAAGAATCCACAACAGCCATCTACTCTCAACAGGAGCCAATATTGTTTACTCAATTTTAAAAAATCCAATTTTTTGCTCCTGAAAAAACCTAGAGACTAAGTCAATTTCTTGCCATACCTTATCAGTTGCCAAGTAGAAGCCGTTAGCAACAGCTGCACTTGGTGATGGCTGTTTCAGCATTTCCTGGTAGTTGCAAAAAGATTTCTGGGATAAGTCATCAGCAAAGGATGCTTCTGTGCCTGCCTCAGCCGCCAGTTCTGCAAGAACGAGTGCTGTCTGAGTTGACCCATAGAAGACGCTTGCCATGGCTGGATCCAAGAGCAACTGTCAAGCATAGATAAGAATTTTTACACATTATGGATAACTACTCAATCTCGTCAGGTTGCTCTTAAGGTCATAAAAAACGGTGGGTGACCTCCCTAAAAGTGGTATAACTTTTGTTCTGTTTGAAATATTTTGATGGAATCTGACCATCATTAGCTGACATGAATTGTCTTTAAGCCTATAAAATTTTATTTCGATATTCTTACTTTTGGCCAAGATATTGGCCAGAATAATTAGATTGTTTTTTGTTACTTTTTGTTGCATTGCGTTTTTTAAATCGTCAAAAAACAATGGGTGATCTCACTAAAAGTGGTGTAACTTTTGTTGCATTTAAAATATTTTGATGAAATCTGACCATCATGTGTAAATATGAATTGTCTTTAAGACTGTAAACTTTCATTTCGAAATTCTTATTTTTGGCCGAGATATTGGCAAAAAACCTAGGAGGGGTCTTTTTTCTGGCGCACCCTGTATTTTGTGGTCTCTGTCTACCTAGAGCTACCCTAGCTTTGTAGACATGCCTCAAACCAAGTCCCTCCAATGACTCCATGACCAATAAGCCTTTTGACCAACCGGCTCGACCACTGCTGATCTAATATCTATTATAGCCTTCTGATCTACACAAACATAAAATACTGTACAGTTATATCGATGGATTATTCCTGAGCCTCTGATTCCCTCAAATGCTCAGCAGTAACCAGTTTACTGGCAGCTTTGGACGGACATCCCTGATTGTAGGCCTATCCACAATTGACTTGTCAACTACCTACATCGCAGAAAGCACTCAATTCACTTCAAAGGAGTTACATCTGCATTCTACAGCCATAACTATCAATGCCACTGTCAGCATCATCCAACGGTTGGTTACAGGCTCTGCAGATTTCATAGCACTTGAGTATATCCGACATCCACCCTGTTCATTCCCAGAACTGACTCTCTAAATGTGCCATCCTCATGTCCTCCTCTTCATTGGCTCTCTACTCATGTATCTACTGCAAAGGAGTAGCTCCAACACTGATCATCAACTGGTCTAAAGCAATAATTTATGGATCAGCTCTGCTAAAAACGTGTGAAATGACTATCATCAGATGCAATTCATAAGCTCTACCTCTCGACTCATCCATCCATTTTCGAAGTCTCTCGTTCATCAAGGTCCTGGGAGTTATCACAGGAGAAAAATTAACAGTATTACTGACACATAGCAATAAGATCCTCTGCTCTGGTTCTGCCTTACTGTATGTCATCAGAACAATCAATGCACATGGTGAGACCTTGCGAGTGGAAGAAAACCCGCCTTGAGGGCTTCATGAACAAGATCAGATGAGCCGGCTACTTATACCCTGATGGTCGGACGGCTGAAATGTTAGCGCAAGAGGCTGACGTCTTGCTGGTTAGAGCTGTTAAGGGAAACAAACTTCATATCCTCCATAACCTCTTCCCACTGCAGCCAGATCCATTATATAACTTTCAGCAAAGGGCTCACAAAGGGTTCAATCTCTCGAATAAAGACTCGATGAACTTCATCCACAAAAGTATCTGTAGCACCAAGTCACCACTTGAACACTCGTATACATTACGCACCATATTTATGTCAAAGAACATTTTAGTACATGTTGCACTGATCATGTACTGAACTTTGCAAGAGAAGTATTTAATTTACAATTTCATTGCAAACACTTCATCAATACTAACAAATTTTAAAGAAAATAATTCAATATATCAAAATTTGGTTGCAAGTTACTGTTGTCATTGATAATCAAACAGTCAGTCAGTCAGTCAGTCAGTCAGTTTCATATGACCAACATGTGACTGATCAATCACTCAGACTTTCTTACTTGAATCGAACCTTCAATCTGGATCAATTCTCAATTCCTTTATCAATTTCTTGCCTACATTGCATGGAAACACAAACTTTTCAAACTCAAACACAATTGCTGTAAAGGAGTTATCATAAGGCTTCTGAATACATCTATAAAAAAAGCGGCAAATTGTAATCTATTTAAGATACCGGTTCAGTTCGTTCATCGGACATCTGCCAATCGAAGCATTTCGGCTGAAGCAATGGACATCGTGCATAATCTCTGGGGACAATTGGATGCACAAGTTCTTTAACATAGTAATCAAACAACTTCTCTGTGTTCTGTGTAGCCAAACACCAAAGAAAATCCTAGAATCAAGTAACACAAACGACAATCACAAAACTGCACATACTTCAAGTATAAATTTCAGCCCAAGACCTCAAATATCAGCCCAAGACCTCTATTGCAAAGACCTCTATTGCTACCTATTGGTAGCATTCATTCAGCATGTCCTTCACCACGTCCTCTAACACATTAGATGCCAGCTACGAGATAATCTCGTAGTTAAAATACATTGTGTTATATGCAACACTGACAAACGCCAAATAATTTGCCGGGTGAACAAAGATATACCTGGGCAACTCCAGTTACTCCAGAGGAGTGGTGTAGGGTGGTGGGAGCAGTGTGGAATGTGGGTAGGGGTGGGGGCATGGTGAGGGAGGAGTGGGGCGAGATTGGACGAAAAACTGAAATTTACCTGGCAATGCCGTCGACCCCAGATGGTTAGGTGCTGGGTCGGATGGTGGGGGGATCTGACTGGGGCAGGCAGTGTGAGAATGGGATGAGGTGGAGACCAAGGTGAGGAGTGGGGCATGGTGAAAACCAAAATTTACCCTAGAGGGTTGGAGTTGGGTGGAACAGGGTAGTGGCTGGGTAGGATCGAGTAGAGGCAGGGTGGGGATGGGGTGGAGGCAAAGTACAAGGGGTAGAACCAAAAAAATTACTCCCAAAGGTGGGGTTGTGTGGGGCAGGGTGAAGTGGAGGGTGGAGTGGTGTGGGAGGGCGGAGTAGGGCAAAAGACCGAAATTTACCCCAGAGAGGTGGAGGATGTGTGGGGTGTTGGACTGGGTAGGGTTGAGTGGGCCAAGTGGGGGTGAAGTGGAAGAGTGAAAAACCAAAATTTACTTCAAAGGGGTGGGACTTTGTGGGGGTGAATTGATCAAGACAGTCAGATCTTCTAAAAACACACAAATTATCATAAATCCAAAGTCATATACATCATCCTAATGACGAAAGTATTACTCATCATACTCTCTGCCAGACAAACTGTGTGGTAATGGACTCATGGGTGCAGGTGATAGAAGGTGGCATTGACCGGCGGGAGCAGGTCATGCAGTACAACGAATGTGTCAGATATGAAAAACGATATTCATCTAGACATTGAACATTTTTATGTTGGCTAGCCTCGTCTGGATTAAAGTTTACCAACAATAAAAGCAGGACTATCTAATAATAACAATAATAATGCCAATTTATCTGGCACCCTAACGTGACCATACCGCTATAAGGATGCCTTATAAAGAGCTAACAGTGGGATAAGCCTTAGCAAACAAATAAGATCTAAAAACAGTGGTAGACCATTCCATACCATGCGGCCAATAAGAGAGAAAGCATGGTGCTGTCTAAGAGCAGCATGTGCTCGGGGAATGAGTTCACCCTGAGAGGAGGAACATAGAGCACGATGCCTCTATACAATGTGTACAACCAGAGTAGAGTGACAGAGCGTTGCAAATATGCTAGAGAAGCAACTAAGAGGCAGCACCTCGTCAAAGCAAAGATTCAGTATATAATCAGCTCCACGATAGGGAGCCAATGCAGGACATCCTGCATAAAATCGACGACATGACAAAATTTCGGGATGCGATGAAAAAAGTGCGTATGGCCGTGAGCAGGACCTAAGGTATATAACACCATTATTTTATGTTTTCAAATATCATGTTACTGGCACTGCCCTTGCACATTGAACAATGTTTAATGTTCTTTTTCATTCTTTTAAGGAGCATGTTGCCTACATTGACAGACTACTGTAAATAAAAGCAACACTTAAAAAAAATTCTAACAACATCTCGTACTGAAAAATTAAATCTGACATTATGAGTTAAAAGTCCTTCAGAAAATTTAAGAAAATTTTGTCTAATTTTAAGTACTTTTCCGCAAAACTCATTACTATGAATAAATAAGTTGATAAGAAATATATATATCATCTTTATTGATTACAGCAAATCTAGTTCACTTGATAATCTGACCTTGCTTCTCTTATGGCAATATTTAGCAGACATCTTGCTTTCTGGAAAGCAAGGTATATCTGCATCATAAAAAGCACCAATATCTGGCTGCCCAAGAACCAGAGTTGTTGCTTTCTCTGCCAATCTCCGCTTCACGTCATCTTGGTCAAGAGCCAACAATGCAGAAGACTGCTTTGCACTAAAATGGATCACCAAAAAACATGCATAATTTGAAGGATCTGTGCAATGCACAAAAATGGCTACCTGATACATCTTAAATTATAAATCTGGAAGTTTGTCCTTCTGTTTGTTTGTATGTCCGGATGTATTTTGAATTTCTTCCCAGAGCCTGCTCGGAAATTACAGCGATTTGTTTTACCAAAATTTTTCCAATTGATTCTTACCCAAATGTGTAGTTCAACGCAACTATTTTCAGCTGTCAATTCACTTTATAAGCTATAACCCGACATGTCAACATTTTAACTTCCACGTGATAAGCGATTCAAAAGCCATTCACGTTGCTCGCCTCCATTGCGGCTAGCAGAGTTATACAGCCAATGGCATGACGGTTTGAGGTCGCGTGATATTTATACTTCCATCGAAAATATTTGCGAGGATTATTCTGGGCTTATTTCTTCTGATCCACCCGAGAAAAACATAAAGATTGCAATCCAAAAATCTTTCCATATTTTAAATTTCGCTGTTATAAAAACGATATATTACATTGGTCAACATAGAAATCGTTACTGACTGGAAAAGGACCTAATGTGTAGCATCTTGGTGTGCTGAACACGAATATAACCATAAAAAGTTTTTATTGGCTCTCGTTTTGAAAATATTTCATATAGTTCATTTCTTATGTTTCACCAGGTAAATTTATACAGTAGAACTGCGACAATATCGTAAATAAGTCTAGAATGATGTAATATTCCACCTCATTGCATAATCCCATCATGGACACATCATGCACAGTTGATTTTTTTATTACGTAATTTTCTGATGCAATGTAAAAGTACATGCTGTGCTACATGTACAACACAGCTTTCACAGTGGTTGAATGGCAAAAGACCATCAATGCCGTTTGCAGTTACCATGGCACGGAGAGAGCAAAGCAACCACTTAGATGACTGTTAGCCTACTTCTGCTTGGTTCCTCCTCTTTCCGGTGGAATAACGAAGCAAAAGAAGTCGACAATAGTCTACCCAAACATTCCGTCTGCATTGAGACCAGTTCCACATGGTGATGGATTTCCTCTTCCAGAACCTCCAGCAGAATATATTTTCGTTGATTCATCTGATGAGGACAAGGGTGAGCCGACATGTTCTTCTCCTGGTCCGTCAGCGTGCAGTGATCTCGATTTTCACTGTGGTGCATCATCAACCCCACACAGAATAACACAGGAAGAACTAAATGACCTTGTTCGTGATTTGGACTTATCCAAAAACAAGGCAGAGTTGCTATAGGATCAAGACTCCAACAATGGAATCTTCTAGAGGAAGATGTCACAATCACTTCATATAGAAAGCGCCATCAGCAGTTGGAACCTTTCTTCATGAAGGAAGGTAATCTGGTATTCTGTTCCAATATTGACGACCTCATGAATGCCTTACAGATCACTCATGACCCACAAGAATGGTGACTCTTTGTAGACTCTTCGACACTGAGTCTTAAGGCTGTGCTTTTGCACAATGGAAACCGTCTTCCATCTATTCCATTAGCGCATGCTGTCCACATGAAAGAGACATACGATAACCTAAAACAGCTACTGCATTACATTGACTATAACAGGTACAAATGGCACCTGTGCGGTGATTTGAAGGTAGTTGCCATTTTAATGGGACTGCAGCAAGGATATACAAAATATATGTGTTTCTTGTGTGAGTGAGATAGTCGTGCAAGAGAGTTGCACTACGTGCGGAAGGAATGGACTCCCAGACAAAACATGGCAGTTGGACAGAAGAATATCCAGCACCCAGCTCTGGTCGAGGCTCACAAAATCCTACTACCACCCCTTCACATCAAACTAGGTTTGGTGAAGAACTTCGTGAAAGCCATGGACCGCACTTCGCCAGCTTTGCGATACCTGCATGAAAAATTCCCTCGACTCAGCGAAGCAAAGATTAAAGAGGGAGTTTTCGTGGGTCCTCAGATTAGAGAACTTTTCAAAGATGACCGCTTCAACAACTTGCTGGAGGGTGATGCGAAACAAGCATGGAATGCTTTTCGTCTAGTGTCTACAGACTTTCTGGGGAACGTTAGGGCAGAAAACTACAAGGAACTAGTAGAAGACATGCTCAAGCAGTACCAGAAATTTCGCTGCAATATGTCGCTGAAGATGCATTTCCTTGACTCCCATCTGGATTTCTTCCCTGACAACTGTAGTATGGTTAGTGACGAACATGGCGAACGCTTTCATCAAGATATCGCAACAATGGAGCAAAGGTACCAGGGAAAATGGTCCACTACAATGTTGGCTGACTACTGCTGGACACTCCGCAGAGATGCTCCCGAACAGCTGTACAAGAGACAGGCAAAAAATCTAAGAACTAGTCTATGACCTGGTTTTTACAAATATTAACCGTAAGTGTATCACTATTGGAATGCATTGTGCGATATAAAATTACTTCATTTGAGATTACAAAAAAACTAGAGCCAATTAAGTAATTTCACTGTCATATTCGTGTTCAGCACATAAAAATCGATAAGAACTGACTAATTTCATTTCAGTAACATGACTTTTGTAAAAATTTGTTGTCCAGTGTTATTAGAGACGATATATGTTTACGAAACTCATGACGTCATTATTTTGAACTCAGATCTTTACTTCACATCTGGCCGAACCGCGTAGCAAAAAATGTTATGAACGTAAATAATGTGAATATAACTGAAAATAATTGGAATAAAGAAGCGTAGATTCAAAAGCTTCCTTTATCTAATTGGCAAAGAACAATTTATGAAAAAAGAATGTTGCGGTGAATGGTAGTGACTTTTCAGAAAAAGTCGTGCGGGCAAAATACCGAAATTTCGGGGTCGATGGAAGGCGGGGTCAGAATGGCGAAGTCGAAACGGGGTCAGGCGTGACTGGGACAAAAACTTATATTTCCCAGGCAACGCCGGGTAATTCAGCTAGTTTAATATATATCCTAAATTAGAAATCTTTAAAAAATGAGATAAGGCCCAAAAAAAATTATGTTGTGTTTCCGGTAACAGAGCTCTAAAAATTTGGGTAGGTAGGTCGAAAAATATTTTTATTTTGGTAAAATATTTTTATTCAGTGACTGTCCGAAAAATTATACCCCACTACTCTTTTTTGCATAAAGGTACATGCTCCAACAAAAAGGAAAAGTAAACACAAGAGCACAGTGAGCAAAAGAGAGCAGAAAGAGGCAGAGAGCAAAGGAGGGCACAGTGATCACAAGAGAGCCTAGTCAGCTTAGGAAGTTAAAGTGAGCAAAAATGGACTGTCTTAGGATGGAAAAACAGCTAATTAAACTATAAACTTGCATCAGACTGTGTATAGCCATCATTTGCTACAAGCAAGATGGCCCAGTACTCAATGCCTGCAACGAGCTACCATGAGAAAACCCTCCTTTCAGATCTATTACTCTCTCCCCCATCCACCCCACAACCGCCTGCTTTGCCAAACTGACCGTGGGAAACTATTGATTGCTCTAATTAACAGACCATTATATACATTGAAAGACGGCTGCTTACAATCGTCGCCTGGCTTAGTGAATGCTATAATTATGATGTCCCAATTGTACATCTCATATACGGAAGGCAATGTCACTGTAAATAAAAAAAATTCCACAAAATTTTCCGAGTTGCAGCAATAAAAGTTAGTCGGTCGGGTTACCGGAAACACAACATTATTTGCCTAAGATCAAACTCTATACGGAAGGCAATGTCACCGTATTATGTCAAAAAAAAATTTTAAATGGGAAAAAATTGGAAATTTTATTTGTTTAATAATTTTTTTTTAAATTTTAAACAATTATTTGAGTCGCGGCAATAAAAGAGGGTCGGTCGGGTTACCGGAAACACAACATTATTTTTGGGGGGCCTAACAACAAACTACCAATTTCCCAGATATATAGGTAGACAGATCAATGGATAGATGGATGGTTAGATAGATAGACGGATGGATAAGTACATAGACAGACAGATAAATGACTCAGTATACACTACCACACATACCCTATAGGTACTTTGCCCCAACATAGGTCCAGTCAACTTTGCCCCAACATAGGTCCAGTCACTGTGCAAAAATTGGAAGCATGGTACAATCTTAAAGCATTTAGAAATGACATCAACAAAATGCTCAATGTCACATTTGATATTTATGTACATAAACAATAGTGCAGCTTAAACCTTAAATTTACCAACACATTGTTTTTCTTGCCACGTATTGTTGAAAGAGACGACTCCTTTGTCTTCTGTGACATTAACAACAAGAAAGCATCTTTTGACGAATGAGAGAGAGGGTTAAATATAAGAGGATGACTCTCTGCCATCCGCTCCTCCTCCTCCTCCTCCTCCTCCTCCTCCATTGGCTGATTAACCACAGGCAGAGCGTAGCTGACAAAATCTGACACACTTTTTCTTCTCTCTTCGATTGACGTTGACAGAGCGATCGCCAACTGAGTGTCTTCTTCCAGTTTACTGAAAACATTTCCAATTAATTGCCATTGATCAGACTTAAATCATTTCACCGTAACTACAATTTTATGAGCAGTCCAAGTTCTCTGGATTCTATATTATGGGTCTTTTGATTGAGCGTCGTTGTAGCACTGCGTCAACATGCATTCTGTGTTGCGGCCCAATGAATGGAATGTCTATTCGATGCTCACACTCTAACTCTTTTTTTAACAGACGCCTCAAAACTCACTATTTCTCATCAATTGGCTTCAAACATCTGAATATCTAAATTCACTTTGCTTGGTGACTGACTTACAGAATTGCATATCTGTAAGACTTTAACTTTGTGCTAAACCTTCAACAGTAGTAACAATAACAACAAATAACTTGGTCGCATTCAAAGGCACCTTACCTATCAACCCCGAAGACAAGGCATGACCCTCCAGACAAATCTCCTGCTCCCAATAGCATGTTTTCCTAAAACCCAAGGGGGGATCCTTAATACCTCGGGTAAAAAATTAACAATAGTAATAATTCTAAGACTGCCATATAAGTCAATCTGTGAAAGCCATGTCTGCCGATTCAGAAAACGTAAAGATTATTTTACTTAACTGCTTTAAACTCTTTTGAACTGTTATTGTTGTATAATGTCTACTCTCAATTTACTCACCTCTGAAGTTCAAGCGGGAACGGGTCAAAGTAACGCTTTAGAAATTTAGAGTTTATGATTACAATGATAAGAATAACAATTCAGCATTGCTGATCAATCTCCTTCTCTGACAGATGGACGACAAAGTACGATGAACGATGAATCATGATTTGTGTGCTGGCCAACTACTAATTACTAAGCACATGCAAATTCTTATAGAAACTTCTATGTGAACTACAATATATCCCAAACATATTTTGCAATGCAAAATTCATCACACTTCTGCCAGATGTGGAACAGCTGCTTACTTAAAAATTGAAATTTTTGTATCAAACAGAAAATTATCTCAAGGGCAGTGGAAGAAGAACGTGTGTCTCTATAACGCAAATAAAATAGGCCTAATAGATTGTAGTTGGACTGTGTGGCACATTAGATGATGCACACTTTGAACCACCCTCCACATCCACACTCCACTGTCCACAACCTTTAACCTTTACCAATCCAATAAAATTTTTATAACAGCACCTCCAGATCCAATATAACTGACCGCTTGACCGTCTTCTGACCGTCCAACTTCTCTATTGTTGTCCGAGGTACAGAACGGAATGGGATTTGAATAATGTGACAAGTGACACTTGCAGCCTATCTACCGCGTGAATGAGACTTGTATGAAGCTGCCCAGGAGGAGCAAATTAGCTGACGGCTCTCGTGCGATACATGTTTACCGATCTATGGGATAATTCACAAGCTACCGTCAGTGACCACTGGGTCACTTTGGTGGCCAATATTGATCATAAAATTTCTATGCCATACCCCGCCCAAATCCAATAAAATTTAGGTAATATGGGCCTTTGCATATGTACACAATTCATTACATATATATAGTATATATATATATATATATATATATATATATATATATATAGTATGTGCCTGGCGAAAATGAAAAGAGATAGATGATACAGACAGGAATACATATACAGACAGACAGATAGACAGATAGATAGTAGGGTTGAGTGATTGAAACCTGGGCCAAGTCGACAGACACGACATTCCTTCCCATCATTTTGTGGCTCTGAAAAGAGCCGTTTGTTATGAGCTGTCCAATGCCCATCCTACTTCAATTTTGCTTGAGTGTGCCACAGCTATATATGCAGAATGCAGCAAGCAGCAGATGGTCTCATAGTGTTTAGCTAATTAGTTGCAAATGAACAGATAAGCTAGCCTTTGAAATGCCAGTATGACTGGTCTATTCAAGACTTACGGATGGCCCTTTTAGCTAATTAGGACTGAGCTATGTCTACTACCTGTACAAGGCAGCCCATGCAATAACTAATGAGCCGATAGTGTGTCCTTTGAAATATAGATACAGGCACTGTTCTATGCAAGACCTATGCAGCAGCCAAGCGGATCGGCTTGGTCAGCTAATTGGAAGTGAATGCTCAGGGTAAACAAATGTCGCCGAACGACCTCAACAGTCGGTATCTGACATTTGAGATACATTTGACGCCAGGAATACTGCCTGTATAGCTTCATCCATTGAAATGGTAATGAAGCAGAATAGTTAATAAGGCATCGAAATGCATTGGGCAGTATAGTGGCCTGAGGAGCGGAACGACATATTTGAACGGGCCACTATAGTGGCCCAAGGAGTGGAAAAGGTTAACTCTTTGCGCTTTCTTTCCTGCCATGGCAATCTCAACGTCCCTTATGATCCTCTCTTTTCTCTCTCTTTCTTACTTGTGAGGCTCTTCAAACCGGTTTTTCACAGCTCGCTTCTTTTTCTTTTTTGCTTCAGCTGTCATTCTCTCTGTTTCAGCAAGTTCTTCAGTTCTCTCTTTAAAGGAACTAAAATACAAATAGACAACAACAATATATAATATTAAGAATGGTCATCAAATTCTTTTTCCAAGCTATAGAAATGTTTGGCACATATCCAAATGTGTGTGAGTGTGTGTATATATGTGTGTGTTGCCTGAAATTACTAATTCATGAAATAGAAGCAGGAACCTACACACTTATTGGAATTCATAGAAAGGTCTGAAAGTGAAGAAGATGGAGATAATTGTTGGATGCTGAGGGGTACATTCCCTAGTCTTTCTTAAGACCCCATAGTAATGTCTTCATAATAGATCCCAACTCCACTTGTGGGGCGCGGTGCTGTAGTGGTGGCGTCGTTGCCTTGAAGCTGGAAGGTTCGAGGTTCGAATCCACCTCGCCGCGTAAGGATCTTGGGCAAGTCCTTCACTCACAATTGCTCAGCGCTTCGGCGTGAAACTCTGATGCAGTCCGCTCTGCATTCGGGAGCACCTCTGAGTAGCGAGAGCTTGAAGGGGCGCTATAACAAGTGCACATACAAACAAACTCCTTAATTATATTTCTACAATTCTCATACCGGACTTAAGTAGGATGTCTTCTATGCTTTTTAGACCGTCATGACCTTGTTTGTACCAGTCTCCATCTGTGACAGCACAGCAGTGCCTAAATAGTATATATGGATGCCTCTGTTGACCCTTTGCTGTTGAATGGAATTCCCGTTATAACTCGTTCTCAGATTTTATACGAGAGTACTACTGTTTCTGCCTATTGTCTTTTAAAGACTTCTCTTTTTGAAGGAATCTTCACACTAGGAGCACCTCTGCTTAGGTTGTACTAGGTTGTATTAGGTTGTGAGAGGTGCTGTAAATCTGTAAATAGTATAATAAGTATATGTCATGTCATGTCAATCACCGACATCGCCGCGCGACGGTTGGCCACATGCATGGACTATACTCTCCACTGCTGTTTATCGCGTGCAGCGGCGAGGAGATGGGATCCGGACAGGTGAGACCAAGATAGAACATTGTCAATCCAGATAATACGCGGTCTCCCCTTGCGTCGATATCCCTCCACGTGACCCAGCATGATGGCTTTTTCCACGCAATCCTGAGGGAGCCTGATGATATGACCGAAATAGGAGAGTTTACGAGCCTTTATGGAACTCAAGAGCTCTGGTGAAGCTACGGCACGCCGATAGACTTGCTCTGTAGTAAGCTTGAGCATCTAAGAAATGCGCAAAAGCTTACGGATACATTTGTTCTCTAAACTTTGTATCTGCTGTTCCTCCGCTTTTTTGAGCACCCATGATTCACAACCATAGGTTGCGACTGACCAGACCAAGGATTTCATCAGGCGAAGCTTGGTTTGGGTACTAAGGCCAAAAAAAAATAATGCTGTGTTTCCGGTAACAGAGCTAAAAAAAATTGGGTAGGTAGGTCGAAAAATATTTTTATTTTGGTAAAATATTTTTGTACAGTGACTATATGAAAAATTATACCGAAATACTCTTTTTTGCATATGGGTACATGCTGCAACAAAGTACGTGTTCTAAGCAAGTATAAACTGCCTATTTCCCGACTGTCTGCACCTAAAATGTAAAATTGCTCTAGAAAACAATTCTATTAATTTCATTTTGTTGACATGTTTTCTGGTAAGATAAAGTGGGAAGGGATTGGGAAGAGATGAGTGCGAACAATACATCACTGCTAGGGGTCGTTCCAGACTGACCGAGCCAGTGACTAGTTACACCTAGAGGTTGCTAGATTTATTTTCCCTAGTCACCGTTAGAGGTGACTCAAGTGAGAATGATAAGGCTAGAGGTTCTCAAGACTGGCAACCAGGAAGTAGTTAGGCAGGCATGAAACTCTAAGGCAATGTCACTGTAAATAAAAAAATTACACAAAATTTTCCGAGTCGCTGCAATAAAAGTGAGTTGGTTGGGTTACCAGAAACACAACTTTTTTGCCTAAGATCCAACTCTATATGGAAGGCAATGTCACCGTATTATGTCAAAACAAATTTTGAAGAAAAAAAAATATGTTTTTAATAAAAAAATTTTTAATAAATTTTTTTTAAATAAAAAAATTTCACAAAATTATTTGAGTCGTGGCAATAAAAGAGGGTCGGTCGGGTTACCGGAAACACAACATTATTTTTTGGGGGCCTAATGGATTTATTTTTCCAGACCTTCGTAAGCTTCACCATGACTGCCATACCCATAGCCAGTCTGGGCTTAATATCGTCTGAACATTTTGCGTCGCTAGAAATCTTGCTGCCCAGATATGTGAAGCTATCCACCTGTTTGAGTACACCGCCTGCGGCAGAAATCTTGATGATCCGCTCGGTGTTGGTCATAACTTTCGTCTTTGAAGCATTGATCTTTAAACCGTACTCATTGGCAGCGGAATCGACCCGATTGACGAGCTCCTGGAGTTCCTCTGATGAAGTAGCGATCAAGAGGATGTCATCCGCGTATCTAAGATTACTGATGGTCCTGCCTCCAATTCTGAAGCCCCCTTCGAACCCGTCAAGCGCCTTATGCATTACCTGTTCCGCCAGGATTTTAAATAGGCAAGGCGAGATGTTACATCCTTGCCGAACGCCTTTCTTAACGCGGAACCAATCAGAGGTGATGTTGTCTGTTCTGACAGCTGCCCGTTGCTGTTTGTATAGGTTCATCAGTAGTTGGACGAGTTGTGGAGGAAACCCCATATCCAGCATGGACAAACACAGTTGACCGTGTTGCACCATATCGAACGCTTTCGTAAAGTCGACGAAGCAGAAGTAGAGAGGCTGGTTTCTCTCATTTGCCTTTTCCATGAAGATCCGGAGGTTCGTAATCTGATCACGAGTGCCTCGGTTGGGTCTGAAACCGGCCTGCTCGGGGGCAAGTTCATTGTCAAGCTTGGTTTGAATGCGCTCCAGGATGACCCTGAGGAGAATTTTGCTGGCATGCGACACTAGCGCGATGTCTCACAACAGAGCAAATCCCCTTTTTTGGGTAAAGGGGTAAAAATAGTATATAGCATAGTATAAGTAGGCTTCACAATTGAGTTTCAGAAATTTCTGTGAATTCCAGTAACAGGCTACTCAGTTACATGAGGGTCTCGCTCACAACATCTGCAATTCTGCATGTTGCCCAACTTTGTATTGCAGCCAAACAGAATAAGCATGACCTTGAACTGATTTTAATGTTCATCAACATAAACTGCAAAGTTGGTAACAAAGTTGGGGGTCCCGTAGCTCAGTGGAGAGAGCGCTGGCCGTTAAACTGAGAGTCATCCGCGCGACCCGGGTTCAAGCCTCACACAGGGCATTAATTTATTAAAAATTTATGTTAGCTGCCATTGGCGCTTTGCTGTTGTGTTGTTTGACTCGGGATCTGCTAAAAATAAAGATAGCCCCCCCCCACTTCGGGCTTGGCCGACCAGAAGCAATCCAGTACTTAGGCCATTAGTTAAGTTACCGAACCCACTGCTGTAAAGCCGACCTGCGTGTCGTGCTACAGTGGGCCGTATTTCGTATAACTTGTACCTGTAATCATTCTGCGGTGTGTCAGATTGAATCATTAAAAAGGAATATTATTATTATTATTATTAACACACATGTATGCTGAATCCCACAAAACCTTCACAAAGTTGCCCAAATACCATAATCTTATACTTGCCTCAGCACCTGAATTTTATGATCTCGCTCTTGCTCCTTAATTAACTCGATAAGATCCATTGCCGAGATACAGAATCGAGCAGCACATTTCTTCAGGTGAAGATGCCGAGCCTCAGCAAACACAAATCATTTAACACAACTCACAAAACGAAAACAATACAATATTCTTTCCATCAAGGAAAACTGAAAGTTATGCAAAATCTGCTTACTTAACCCAACTGTCCATCTTGGAAGGTGCTCAGCAAATCTGCATATTTATTTATTTATTCTGAAAATTTATATCACGCCTTCAAGATTTCTACTCCGAGGCGCTGCACATGTCTATCTGCTGAAAACAATCAATTCGGATCACCATTTTCATCAATTCCAGAAGCATAACTCCAAAATCAAAGCATCAAAAGAATTAAATACAATAAATTATAGTATTTAGTTGCCAGGCCCTTCTCACACTAAATCTCGAGGTTGTACAGAGAGTCTATAATCATACCATACGTGGCACAAAGATTCCCCATTTCAAGTTAAGAAGCTGAAATGCTAATATGTAAAGATATACCAGATAACACTAGAGTAAGTAAAACTACGTTTTAAAGTTCAGAGTAAATGTGGTAGCCATACATTTAAAGTTCTTAACTTTTTTGAACAAATGGGACAATTCAGCACTTGTTGGATACAAAGGATCTTTGCTGCCCCTTCAAGAAGTTCATTCTCTTGTTCAGCATTCTCCAGCTGCAGTCAAACATACAACATTGACTAATAGATCCATAAAATGTGCCAGTCTGCCAGAACAATTATTGCTTAGCTACTTAAAGAACTTAGAAATTATTTAAAGGCTAAATGTTGATATGACACTTGAGGTTACATGCTTTTGCTTAAATGCTACAAAATTTAGAAACTTCTCAGACCCCAAGTTCTGAAGTACAAACATGAGAACAGAAACTCAGAGCACACTTTTTATGCTAATTTACAACATTTTAATACTTAGCAGAACCATTACTTGAGTTACCGGTAGATGAGATTATTCTTCTTTCAAAATGAAACACCTACTGGTAAATGCAAACATAGGTGACAAAGTCTCTCAAAAAATTGTGATGTCCGGATGCAAAGCAATGGCTGAGATTTGCCTACAGGTGTGCAAGGGCCCATCAGTACAGAATCCTAGTTATCTGAGCACCATTTGATAACAAATGAATTTGTCTTATTTTTATAAGAATACCAATTAGACAAGTATGCACAGAGCCTTTGAGATTAAATCATGCTACATTTAAGCACAAATGTGTTGCAAGGACTATCCGGTCAGACATTGAAGAAACGCGAAACTCATGATGCAGCAGGGAAATACTTAAAAGGGTGTCTAGTTAGCCGTCGGTTAGTCAATCCTGTTTTAGTCAAGTGCAAGCCAGTGCATCGGACCTCAAGGACAGTGATCCTCCAAAGGAATATGGAACACCAACTGTGAGCACAGTACTCCCTGAAGAGAGCGGAGAAATTCTGTAAATAGTTAGCTGTAGCTGTTCAAGGAAACAATTTTCTTTAGAATTATAAGAGAGAAATAAATCTTGGGGCAGAAGACTGAGAT
Source organism: Lumbricus terrestris (assembly GCA_949752735.1). NCBI lineage: Eukaryota > Metazoa > Annelida > Clitellata > Crassiclitellata > Lumbricidae > Lumbricus > Lumbricus terrestris. The sequence continues at coordinate 31,685,091 of OX457041.1, forward strand.
AGTTTGATAACTAAAGAGGTTTTTGTTTAAGTTCAAAAGCTGCTTAGCATTACATTGACTATTGACAAATATTATAGGATCTTTTTGGTTCAGTGGCGTAGGCAAGGGGGGGTTTCGGGGGTTAAACCACCCCCCCCCCCCCATTGGCTCCGGAAAAAAGGTGTTTTAAGGTTAGTTTTCTATTTAAATAAGAAAAAAATAGCAAAAAACAGGGTTTCCAGCCATAAAACCCACCATCAAAAATTTCTGGCTACGCCACTGTTTTACATAGTTGTTGATTACATAAGTAGTTACAAAGCATATATGTGACAATGCAAACTATACAACATGTGAATAAAGACGTTTATCAAAGACTGCTGGTAATCCTGAAGACTGCGTGCCCGTATACAAAACGATATGGTTGCCAACGACTGCACTAAAATAGAGCACAGTGACCTATCGCCGGTGACACGAAACGGAGTATCCCCCCAGAAAGTTATCCGGTGGGATGAATTGATCTATCCCCCCGGATGGAATTAAACGGTCTGTACTATCCGGGGGGATAAACCATTCTATCCACTTTTTTGAAAAAAGCGCATAATAATTTTTTTTTTGCTGTAATCAAAATTTAAAGTGACTCTTATTGTTTTAAATGTCCTAAGCAATGCTTAGATAAAGGCAACTCGAATTTATTTAGTGACTCTGGGTGTTCTTAAGTGTTTTAAATGTTTTAAGTGCTCTAAAAAACAGAGCAAAACAAATTATCTAGTAGGAGTAAACATACCTGTTAGTGTCATTGTTCAAAACAAAGCAGATGCGGTTTTTTCGACTTTTTTTAATTTGGGGGGATACAATTAATACCGGGGATACTCTATTTCGTAACACCTGCATCCCACAAAGCAAAGCAGTCAGTAAGCAAGTAATCAATTGAAGCAGGCCTATTCTTTCCATTATTTTGGTATACATTTAGTCTACAACTGTTCTATCATATTAAACTTTGCATTTCCAAATCGTGTTACTTTCTCGTTTCTATTTACTGCATATTTTACATATAAACAAGCACACGCTGTCCAAACAGGAAGTCATGGCTGATTCACTGTCGGCCATGGACATCAGTGGTTCGCTGCGGCAACCATATACATTGTTTTGTATACGGGCACGCAGTCTTCCTGATTACCAGACTGCTTGTTCCAAAGTTGAGTAGAGAACAAGCAATGAGGTCACTGTGGGCAAGAAATTAAACATGCAACAATTGAAACACTTCAATTATTTTTTATCAATTGTGACATTCTCACACTGTATTACAAATATGGATATCACTTATTACGGAGCATTTTATAGAGCTCATCATATAATTTGCAAAACTTAAAATGAATATTATACATCTATGTCAGTCACAGCACAGGATCCATATTGTGAATGCATGAATAAAATTACATTGGATACCACACCACAAATGTTGCCTGACCTCATCAATGCAATGGTTTGTGTGCTGCAGGCGTTGCTGTTCATTACAACAAGAAATGTCTTTCTTGCACATCTGACAGAATTCATCAACTGTACACCCATCGTATGTTCGCTGTTGCTCCGTCACCAGTGGAACTGCTAGTAACTCAGAGATACCCAAATCCAAATTAACCGGAGATAACGGTCCAGTTCCATTCAGTAAAGCATTTGAATCGTCTTGTTCACTGGGTTTTTGCAACTGAAGTGAACTTTTCAAGTCATGGCGTAGCTTTCTGCCTGGCTGTAGAGGACTTCCGCAAGTCTTTGGGTTCGCAACTGCAACATTGTCACTTTTTACATGGGGTGCAAAGCTAGTAGCAACATTGTTTTCCTGTACCAAATATCTCTCATACTCGTCAGCTGCTAACATATGTATTTTATCCGTGATTACTTCATGGTCTGTAATTTGAATTCCCGTCAAATGACGGAATCTCTTATCCTCTACACCACCTTCAAAGTTGTCTTCCGTATCATGACTTTTACAAGGACTAATACGTCGTTTCAAATGCCTTCTGTTCATCTTAAAGAAAATATCAAGAATCAAAATCAAGCACATAACAAGCACACTTTCTATCTAGTGCCATGCCAGTCATATCATTTAATTGCTTATACTTAAATATTATTTTAAAACTTTAACTTTTGCAACCGGAAGTTAAAACAGTTTAGTTACATAGAGCCGTATAAATTCAGTCTCATCGAAGACGTCACTTGGCAGTGACAAGTAAGTAAGTAAATATATTCTTTACTGTAACCAGCTGCAAAACAGCACTCTGGTGAGCAAGTATTGTAGCGAACCAGGTCGCTACTAGCTACCTTACTTATTTATTTAAGTGAGGCCGCTATTTTAATTGTGAGTTCATGGGTGCTATGCTTAGCACTGATCGATGCGGTCATCGCTATTTTTAGCTTCCCATGCATTTTTCAATGGAACTTTCCACCACCGGCGATTTTTGATTGGTTAGACATCACGCGATGTTTTAGGCGCCAAAAAGCGCTCTCTTGCGGCAAATTATCGCGCAAACCTTCAGTCGGGCTGCAGAATTGAACCGGTTAAGACCTACGCTTGTGGAAATCGTGAAACGTGGTGAAATTGATGGTATTTTCGATTCTGGCAAGTTTTCTCAGGTAGAAGACGAGGTTCTTCCGATGTCTTGTGAATCGATGTGTAATTACGAAGATTTCCGGCAACGATTAAATTAATAATACGCTTCCGACGGAGAAATTCTGGCATCGGCCGACGACTCAATAACTTTCTACAGGACGGAAAACGGTGGAACGGCTGTCCTAAAATATCAATGGGAACAGGGAAGTATAAGCAACCTAATCTATAGAGCTCGAACCTGAACTAGGTGTAATTAGATAAAACTTGTATCTCTATTTTTGGTGCAAATATTAGTTGTGGTGTATTCAGTCTGTGAACTGATCGGATAGGTGGGAAATAGTCAGTCTGCGAACTGATCTGATAAAACTTAAGCTAGTCAAGAGACATAGGCGTTTTAGGAGGGCCTTAATCGTGAAACTTTAATGTTATTTCTATTTTATCGGCCGTGTAAATAATTGCTAATGAACGACAGACAGTCGCTTGATTGATTCTACAATAAATGAAACTTAAATAGAGAACTGTGAAGTGATTTCTGCTATCGAATTATAATGGACTCTGACGGGGAAACGGACAGTGTCTTAGGGACAGGACAAGAGGAAGATGAGTTATGTCCGAGAGAAACCCTTGAGTTGGGGACTACAGACAATACTGATGACTTAGACCCTGCTGTATTACAGAAACAAATGACTACAATAGAACAATTTATGGAGCGCCAGAGTAGCATTTTAACCGGTCTAGCTGAAGAGCTGAATCTAGTTTCCATGCAGCAAGCCCAATTAAGTTCCCGCCAGAAAGAATGTGAAACAATGGTGAAGTCGGTAGCTGAAGGTAAAGTGGGTGATGGAGCATGGGGGAAAGTTGAGGAATCGAACCCTGATAAGCACCCATTTAGTGGGGCTGTTGTGAGCTTAACAGCCACCGCTGACATATGTCCAAAAACGGCCCATCCTGAGGAATTTGGTAACCAGAGAAGCTCACACCCTAGGTTAGGATTCGAACCTGCTACCATTGACACCAAAACCTTTGACCTAGGACCCAGCTTTCCTCAACCGCGCTTAAGGGGGCGTGCAACAGTAGAGCCCATTAATTTGGGGGCGGAAACGGTAGGACAGGCGGCGCCCCCGCGCGTAACAGTATCACATATAAAACTTCACATACGACATTTAAAAAAACTATCGACAAAACAAAGTAATCAGTAGCCTATGTATAAAGCATTCTAGTTACAAATGTTTTCCTCATCTGATTGTCTGCTTTTGGCAACACCCATCTCGGTAGCCTACCTTTCGTTCTCCGCGTTATCCAATGCGCTATAGGCCTAGGCCCTACTGCATGGTTCCCTCACCAACTAAAAAACACAGGCAAAACGCTGTAGGTCGACATGCATTAACACAATTGACACTATCACTAGCCTACTTAATTAGTACTTATGGCTAAGTTTGTTGGTAGGCCTAGATTTGCATAGGTTGACCTACATGATTAGGCCTATAGGCTATAGCCTAATCTTGACACTCGATTCTGGCTTTATCACTGCTCTCCTTATGCGCTCGATTTCAGTTCTGATCTTGGCTGTGCCGAGTGCCAACCATCCATTCTTCTTATAAAGTCCTTGAATTGCAATTTGGCATAGCGAGGAAAGAAGACGAACGAACTTCAACGAAGACTGTTGGTAGCAGAGATCGATGATCGAGCTGGCTGAGGAGAATCATGTGCAGAAGCAGGAGAGAGAAGATCAGAAATGAAAAAAACAAGAAACGAAGTAGGAGTCGATAAAACAATAATAGAAAAAATCAAGAAGAGAAGAATCGGTTCGGTCATGTGAGAAGAATGGTGGAACAAAGACTGCCAAACGCTGCACTGCATGGATCCGACATGTAGAGAGAGAAAGAAGCAGATGGAGACAGCGGAAGACCTGCCAGATAGATAACGTCAAAGAAGACCTGAGAGAGAAGGGCACCAGCTTAGCCGAGATCGGAGAAACAATCAAGAGCAGAGAAGTTTGGAGAAAATTCATAAAGGCCTCATCGTCATATTGATGACGGAGGAGAATATAGAAGAAGATCGCGACCTCGAGATCTGGATTGCTAATTTCTTTTTAAAAATCGCTTACACTTTACAGTCAGTGTGCGCCTTGGTAACAGCCTCCAAGTGCTTCAACGTTCTTTTTAGTGACCCTCAAGTAGTCCTGGCCCACTTTTGTTATCCTCTACACTTAGATCTATAGTATAGGCCTATATTATTCACATTAATTGCTTCTAAACATGGTATATTCGCCTCTATGTTGATGATACACGTACAATCATACATCAAACTGACTGTCTGCAAAGATATAGATCTAATGTGATTTATAGGCTACAGAATTTATGTAGGCCTACATATATCACAACACAAACTCTGCATTTTCATCTTATTTTTTTCTACCCAATTCACCACTGGTACAATTAAGAAACAAGTCAGATTATAAATTAATTTGTACAAGAACTTACACCAGTAAGATATATATCCATTAGTTTCAGTTGTTATGAAACAGTTAACCTACCTCTAAATATCCCGTAACTTTACTAGCTTCTCATGGTTCAAGCTTGTGTTACGAGCACACACACACACACACACACACACACACGCACACATACACAGCGGCGCCCGCAGGCGTAGGCCTACGCACGTACGCAAGTGCGTACAGCGCGATGACTAAAAAAAGGTCATCAGTTTTTCGTTGGATGGAAAAGCTATGTTTTTGGTTTTTTTGGTAAATTTTGGCTGATGACTGAAATTTTTTGGCTTTCTGTGCGTAGGCCTACAAGAAAAAAATCCTGCGGGTGCCGCTGCACATACACATACACACACACACACACTTGAGTACACTTTACAGTTACATATGGTAACACATGGTAACTCGACCCGGACCACCACGAACTGCTCTCACGGATAACCCTTCTAACTCAACGCATTTGATCCTGATCCTATGGTAACTCGACCCGGACCACCATGGACTACTCTCACGGACAACCCTACTAACTCAACGCAGCGCTCGTGAATAAGCTGGTGCCCCGCGCTTGGCTTTCGAGTGGCGCTTTAGAAATCTCGAGTTTACGATTACGATTACGACAGTCTTTCATTAAGTTAATTAAGTTCGTTATTCATTTTTGTGTTTTCTATTACTTAAGCTTAGGCCTACTGATTGCCAAACTGAAGTTAATTGGAACTCCCATATATTTTGCTCACTTAAATTTAAGCTTCTGTCATCTTCAATTTCTTTCTCCAAATATAACTACACCGTGAGACATAAAAAAGGAAGTCCCTCGAAAAGTCGCTTTTTGTTGCATCGCTACCCAGCTATATATCCTAGTGCATGCCGTCTGTTTCACGGACGAAAAATTATTCACAGTTGCTTTTCCTAGCAATACTCAAAATTATCGTCTGTCAGTGGCGGCGCCAGGATTTCAGTTTTGGGTGGGCTGAAAATTTTCATTTTCGTTCGCCAAAATTTCTGATGACCATTTGTTTAGTCAATTGGTCGAAATCTTGGAAAATGGTCCTTTTACATCCGACAAACTTTCTGACATATGTTTGCGTTTTAGTTTTTAGGGGGGCTAATCGCGCAAATATTTTCATTTCGTACTGCATAAGTGAATTGAATGAACCGTTCATAAACTTGTTATTATGTTCTGCGGTCATAGGCGATCTTGTACATTGTCGGGAGCAATAAATTTGATTTGATTTGAAATTGATTTAAATCTCGCCTAATCAGCCATCTATCTGCTTATCTTATAACTAGGCCTATCCAAACATGGTATGAATCCATGCGCATAAAACGCAATGCCTCTGAGACAGAACTCATCTGGTCCAACCGTCACTCAACATGTCTACCACTGATATTATTATATCATATAGGCCTACCCCGCACTGTCAAGCCTGCTCCATTAACAGGTAACCTACAGTAACTGGCCTTTCCACCCGAAAGACAGAATAAATGTCTAAACAAACTGGTTACATGTTTAACGACACTGCCATTTCAAAGATGATTAGGCCTAGTGTCGCCACGCCATGTAGCCTAGGTCCTCGTGGATGGACCGTGCTAGTCCAAGATTTGAATCTCTGAAATAGCCACCTTTCGGGAAGCGAACCGCGGTCCGCACGCTCTCTTTCACAGAGTCGTGCACAGACGCGCGGCCATGTAGCCAAGCGAGCTAGTAAAACGAACTGGATGTCCATCCGTCTGTATACAATAGATGGGTGCGATAGATGGACAGGCTAATTGTGACTATAGAATGCATGTATATTGCATAGCCTACATCAGTGGTTCTCAACCTTTTTTGACTGCCGGGCCACTTTTTCTAAGTTTGAGGACATGAGGGCCACTTTTTCTTAGTTGAAGGACATTAGGGGGCCACAAGGCTAACATTTAATTAACTATAAAGGCATATAAAATTGTTATAATTAAATCAAAAAGGAACGTTTGATGCGATTTATTAACGTCTAAATAAAATAATTTGTAATAGGAAAGAATTATATATTCTATCATGTCAAAATTGTCAAATTGTCAATTTTTACATATATTTTTCTTAATTCATTGAGATGCTGCGGGCCATTTTTGTAGTCCAGGCGGGCCACTTTTGGCCCGCGGGCCACGGGTTGGGAACCGCTGGCCTACATCTTGTGAAGCACGACAATCTGCATGGTGCCAGCCTAAGCTGTTCTGGTAACCATGCAGTAACAATTCATTGAGTGAATTCTAAACAGGAACAATGCTGCAACTGTATGCATGGGCCTACAACGGACCTGCCTCGAGAGGCTCAAGTCACAAGACCTTTGTGAGACCAAAGAATTCATTCGAATTTAATGGCAGCTGCCATATTTCCTATTGCTGTGCTGAGTAGGCTATACTATAAACCTTCGCTGCATTTATGTGTGCATTTTGGCGATAGGCAAATAAGGTCCGTTCTTTTATTCACCAAAAACCACACTGGTAGGCTTATTCTGCCTATTCTGCCTGAGAGCAGAGAGTCAACAGACGCGTAGGCCCTATTTACGCCCCACATAGGCCTATATAGGCTAATATTATATATATTATAATATGGTCTTAATAGTATATTACGTATATAGTGTGTGTGCGTGTGTGTGTGTGTGTGTGTGTGTGTGTGTGTGTGTGTGTGTGTGTGTGTGTGTGTGTGTGTGTGTGTGAGTGCGTGCGTGCGTGTGTGTGCGTGCGTGACAACGTTCGTTGCCACGACAACATTCGTTGCCTGACATCTCGTTGTCACCGTACGATCTCGGTGTCGTCTGATGATCGAACGGTTCGGAGAGTTAATTAAGTTAATCAGACGCCAGAGAATCGCCTTTTAAGTTAATTAAGCAATTAAGACATTTCAGCTGCGAATATAATACGATTGAGTAACTATGTGGTTTGCAGCTGCAAGCTGAAGAGCTGGAAATATTGAAGGTAGGCCTTCTAGAACTGTTGCAAAAGCGATTCCAGTAGCCTGAGTCCAACTAAAATCAAATATAACGGGTTAGTTGTATAAATATCGAAATTATATTTCATACAGGCAGTAACTGTTATAGGCTAACCACATAAAAATTATAGCCTACACATAATAATCAGTGTTTTACGTCTCTGGAGGAGTTCCCCAACCCAGGAATGAGAACCCCCAAATTTGACAAAGCGATTTGTTTTAGTTGCTGTTTACATCCTTGTAGGCCTATTACATCAACTGTTACAATATATACTGAGATGTTATTATGATTATTGTTTACTATTATAATATATGATGGACCCTGCTATCATATTAATTACAATGAGTATAACAATTGCTGTTAATATTTGTACAAAATTACTATTTGTAACAAATTTCTTCGCATTAGAGAATAAGTTGCACTAAAAACGCACAAAGTGATACTATGAGATCTACAATTAGGAACCTCTATAAAAAATAAACATAGTCTATAGGCCTACTTTTAATTTTCTGCATTACATTTGTAAGCTCTTGCCAAAAACTATAATAACCTTGTTCATTGGGTTTTACAACTCCGCAGGAGCCAATGCAAAGAGTATTGATAATCATAGCATATTTTATAGGCTACTTAATTGAAATCTCGATGCAATGCAACCTTTCACAACTGCACAAATTATCAACAAATTATACTAATGTAAAAATTTGAAATTTCTCAATAACAAACTGAAATTGCGCAGGGAGAACTGCTCATTCGCAGGCGTTTTGTACCGTGGAAGGCCCTATATTTCTCAAAGTTTGTCCTTCCGTTTGTTTGTTCGTATGTCCGGATGTATTTTGACTCTTCGTCCCAGAAAAGGCTCGGAAATGACAGTGTCGATTTAAAAAAAAATTGCAACTGATTCTTACCCAAATTTTAAGGTCAACGCGACTATTTTCAGCTCGCAATTCACTTTAAAACCCAATATATTAGCGTTCTAATCCTTACAGATTTAATGTTGCCGCATTAGTAAAGAGACAACAGTCCGCATGACGCCATTCTCGCACAATAATAATTTCCGTTTATCAACAATCAAACTGAAACCGGTTACAGTGTACAATTATGCACACGAACGCAGATCACAGAAATATTAATTATGCTAACAGAACAGACAGCCTGCAATAATTGTATTAGGCCACAGTCAGCACACACACCCGGGTCATGTTTGGCTTTTTGGGGAAGCGGGGGTGGGGTGGAGGGGTGGCGAAAACCCGAAATTTATCGGTCAACGCTGGTACCCCAGAGGAGTAGCGTTGAAAACCTTAAATTTCCTGGGCAACGCCGGGTCCCACATCCAGTAATATATAGAATCAAGTCTGCAATAGCCAGGCTTTGTGTCTACATGTATTTACTGCGGGAAACGGACAATACCCCATGGACATTATCCCCCCGGACAAAAGACCCCCGGGGTGGGACATTATCCCCCGGGGTAGGATATTATCCCCCGGGGTAGGATATTATCCCCCGGTCTATGATACCATCACCTAAAAATGTTGCAAAAAATGTAAGGTGAATATTTTAGACACCACAGTTTAAATGTGTTAGAAAAGTTGAGGCTTAGGCCTATACCGTATTCGTATATTATAAGCTACATGAAAAGTATAGCAAAAAATTTACAAGAATATGTTAGGGTAGACCTATATTATATTATTATTGGAATATAGACATTAAGACTATAGGTCGAAATATACCCATTAAGACTAGCCTATATATGTCGAAATATACCCATAAGAATATATCATTTATTTATTCCACAAGTCGTCAAATGTTCCTGACGGATGTAGTTTATCGGAATGTTCATTGGATGTTAGTCTCTAACTTAAGTCGCAAGCGGCATTAAAAGGTCGTAATATTATTGTGTACCTAACTGACACTAACAACTCCTTGTGTTAGAAATGACTAACTAAATGATGCTCCTGTCCGCAATCTTGGTGTAATGCTTGATTCGCATCTCTCCTTCTCTAACCACATCTCTAACCTATCGCGTTCCTGCTTCATGCACATCCTGAGATCCTGAGTGGCCAAGTGGGTTGGAAGCCCGCTCGCCACGCCGGCGGCCCGGGTTCGATTCCCGGTCGGTCCTGTCAGAGATTAATTTCTCGGATCTTTACTGCGGGTGGCTCGGTCGCAATATAAACGTGGAGTAGCGGTGGTTAAGGATCTCACCCTCAGGGTCGAGGCCATAAGACAGCCGCTATATAAATATATGCGATTACATTACATCCAACCTATGCCCGATTTCAAAACTGCTTCCACCATTCCGACGTCTATCGTCCACTCAAAACTTGACTATTGCAACTCTCTGTTCTTAAACCTTGACTCTTCACAACTTAAGCGCCTCCAATTCATTCAAAATTCTCTAGCTAGAGCCGTCTCCAGAACACCCAGACATCATCACATCACCCCCCCCCCCATCCTCAAGCCACTTCACTGGTGGTTGAAAATCCCAGAGCGAATCCACTACGCAAAATCGTGGGATTTTGTCCGGGGGGCTTTTGTCCGAGGGGATAATGTCCTAGGGGAATAATGTCCAGGGGATAATGTCCTACAATCATTTACTGCCAGTACGAAGTGTAGGCCTAGTGTCTACGGAGGTCAGGACGAAGACAAACTTTTATAAGGGACTCTATTTTATCCTCACGTACTCCTCAGGATTTCCACCAAAAAGTGACCTATCGCCTGTTCAAAAGAATTCATACCCCTACTCATCTGATTATCGTATCCTCCACCTTCCAATCCTAAATGACACTCACCTTAACAGCTACTCTGACCCCTCTGGCAAGCGGACTCGGATCTCCTTCGGACTACCCTTTGAACAACCCTCTGACTCGATGCATCGCTCGTGAATAAGCTGGTGCCTGACTTTCGAGTGGTGCCTTAGAAGTTTTGAAATTAAGATTTAAAAATATATACATGTGCGTAACCAGAGGGAGCACTTGTCCCTGGAAAACTGAAACCTATTTCATTCATTTATTCCTTCATTCTATGCGCTTATTGCACCCCTTCAAGACTATACTTTTTAACGACTATTTGTTTGATTTTTTACAATTTTCTTCTCACTGAAGAAACTAATCACATAAAAAATAAAAAAAGTGAAACTGAGAAATTTACATTAAGAGGCGTCTATGAAAAATACCCATGCATGTTCTTAATTTCCTGCTTTGTATTTTCAACTTCTTGCTACAAAAATTTAGCCTTGACCATCGTGTTTTGCCCCTCCTGCAAAAATTTCTGCGGACGCCCATGACTACATGGCGTCCCATTTTGGTAGTTTATTAGTTCCTGGTTGGTTTGTGTACCATATGTTATGATTTCGGCTAATTGTGAACTGGTCAGCAATGCAGCACCGTCTTGGGCAACAAGGTTAAGCTGATTCAAATTTTGCAAAGTAAGCTTATACTCACGTCTACACTCTGCAATTATTCATTACAATAGCCCATGGAGCAGCAGCGCAGCAGAACTGAGCTACTGAACTCGATACATACAGAAATTATTATTCTGATCATAATTATATTTATTGAAATGTAAAACGCTCATTTGCATGTGTATCAGTACTGAAATAATTAAGTATTTTGCTAAACTTACCTCTTAAGAGATTACCACTACAATGTGGAAGCTCAAAAAGATATTATTCTGTAAGTATGGTACAATAGCCTATATTCCTTGAAGTCTTAGGCCATTCTTATCAGCACTGAAAAATACAGCTGTTTTGTTAAAATGACAGCTTAAAATGCCACCATTGCAATGTGGAAATTCAAAACGTTTCTGGTGGGATGGGGCACATCCCCTCCCCATACCTCCCTTCTCGGCGCAACGCGTTTCGGCGATCGTCCACCGGACGCTCGATTGTTTCCCCACCCCCCGAAACCTGGATTTCACCTCACTCCCCCCGAGGAAGAGCACTAGATTAAACACTGTATAATAGTTACGCATTTAGCCTATGTTTGATTGCATGTAACTTACATCGTAATCGTAATCGTAATCGTAATCTCGAGACTTCTACAGCGCCCACAAAAGCCAAGTCGCGGGAACCAGCTTATTCACAGGCGCTCAATCAAAACAAAATGTACATGTAGGCCTATGCATGAATGTAGGCCTACATGGCTATGCATGGGTATTTGTATACAACTGCTTGCCCTGAAGCGCACGGACAAATAAAACTGTTTCTCCAACATGGGTGACACACAATGCAAGGCGATGAACTCAATTAGAGACTCCCAGCAAAATCCACTATTGATCCAACGTACACAGTATACACACAGTATAGGATCCACAGTGCGCCTGGCGTCCTACTGAGGCTGGTGTTCCGGTAGAGACTCTACTGCTCATGAGTTAAGTTCAGTTAACCAGCATGGTTCACATTTAGATATGGACACCTTCCTTTGACCCATACCCTCTTCCCACAATTATTTTGTCCCAGTTTTGGATTACGTACTGTCCCTCCCTTCCCCTATTTGCATAGTGTTTAACCGATGACCTCCTGTGAATAATGACTTTAAGTTGCTTGGCTCTATAGTTAGGTCTACACATTTGCTGGGATATCTTCTTTTTAAGGTAGGCCTACTCTGTCCCTATATATACACAGGCAAGTTCGAATGCAAAATGGTGCCACTCCATCCTCCGCTGGGATATATTTCCCTTTAAAAAATAAATACGCATGAAATTCACAGTGACACGGTGTTTTACATATATAGATACATCGTATCGTAGGGTAGGCCTATGATCCGAATTTTTAAGCGCCTCCTACAGTACCAGGGTAGGTCTACAAACTATTCAGAGGCGCTCTCAGCGTGACAATTCCGCAATTCCGAGGAAATAAGAGTGGCTTCAAGCAGCGGAGGGCTGAAAATGACACCACAATAAGATCTTACCACGAATAGAGGGAGGGAGGGAGGTCATTACACATGGAGAGGCCCGCAATAGCAAAGGCGCGGTGTTGGACCATAGTATTCCTTGCCCGGGGAATTAGGAGATCATGTCGATCAGCAGATTGGAAAGGGCGGGAAGAGACTGCGGAGAGGAGTTTGTGCATCAAGTCACAAAAGTATTTAGGAGCTTAATTGTCTCTTTTGAACTATTTAGGGCTTTAGGTTAAGAGCAGTACCTTGAATTGAATACGAGAGGCAACAGGAAGCCAGTGCAGGGCACCAGTCATGTATATAGTTTGACATGTGAGAGTAGCGAGGTAGACGACGAGCAATGAGTCTGGCTGTCGAGTTCATAACTGCAGACTGAAGGGAGGATGAGCGTTGTGACATTATATGAAGCCCAGCTTCATATAATGAATTGCAGTAGCGCACTCATTCTCTATGCATAGCCTAATGGACTCCACAGTGCTAAATATATCCAGCAAAACCGGTGAACGAAGAAGCAGTTTTGAAGTGTTTCAAGCAGTATGATGATAATTATTATGTAGCTAGGCCTCGTGGTCCATTGGTTCAACCTCAGAGAATTTTAAAGTAGGCGAAAATTACGCAAAGCATATAAGAAAAATCATAGAGGAACCTGGTTTAAATACTATTGTCATATCATGTCAATCACGGTCGTCGCCGCGCGACGGTTGGCGTGCACATGCATGGACTACAGCTGCTCTCCACTGCCGTTTATCGCGTGCAGCGGCGAGGAGATGAGATCCGGACAGGTTAGACCGTTAGACCAAGAGAGAACGTTGTCAATCCAACTACGTTCTCTCTTGGTCTCAACTGTCCGGATCTCATCTCCCCGCCAACTTTAAATATTATTAGGTCTATAATAACAAATTCAAACACAGAGAAAATCACACGCATAAAGGAGCGGGGAAAATGTCATTTAAATCTCACGTGCTCACACTATGTTAATCCGTAAATTAACGTGACATGAGCTGTAGACATCATATTAAAAACTGCATAATAATTGTTATGAAATTTCATTTTAGACATAATCGAAATGTCTCGCACTGTAGAGAACACTCGGAAGTGCCCCAACGAAGATGACGATGGGATGGTGCATAGGAGAGAGGAGGGGAGGAGAAGGAGGATGGGAAAGGCGTCATCCGTTCGACTACCAGAGATTCAGTCGACCGAGTCAGCCGTGGAAAAGAGGCTGCGGAGACTCGGCATCAACACATGCATGGACGACATGCAGGAGGAGCCGCCGCCGCCGTCAACGACTGCTGCTACTGCTGCTGTAGACGATCATTGTAGCAGCTGTCAGACTCTGACCGATTCAAAGGAGAAAGACGAACGAAGCAGCGATAAGCAAACAATAGATTCAAAATTGAATAATAATAATAAGTCAACAACTATCAGCAGCACAGGTCTTTGCAGCCAACAGCTGAACGACGACGACGGTGCAGAGGTAACGAATCTCAGCAGCACTGCAGACAGCAGCTGTTCTGAGGAGAGAGGAAGCCAATCACATCCTACACCTGGTCAGATCGACAAGGACCTGTCAGACTCCAGCGTAGAAGAACTGACTGACTCGGAGGTATCCTGTAGTCCTCCTCCTCCTCCTCCTCCACCTCCTCCTATAGTTGAAGGCCATCTTCGTCGTCGTCATCGTCGTCATCGAAGGGAAGACCTTCAGTCGATGTCAGACACATGCAGAAGAAATCGTCCAGAATCAGATGGAGAGCGCGGATATTTTGAGATCCACCTGGAAGAAATGGTTGGAAATATCATCGGAGGAGGAGGAGGAGGAGAAAGAGGAGGAGGAGGAAGACATAAGAAGACGAACGTCAACGTCGACGGACATCGAAGACGAAGACAGCAGCAGCAGCAGCAGCAGCAGCAGAAGCAGCAGCAGCAGAAGCAGTCTGTTCCTCAGCCAGACTATAGAGACGACGACGACGACGACGACGATGATGATGACGATGATGAAGATGGAGCCGTCCTTGAACTCTTCAGACCACGATCACATCGTCACCAGAACGTCGAGGTCGACGGAAGACATCGACAGATCTTCAGGAGGTCATACCCCGATCTGGCTAACGTGGCCCGCAGCAACAGCAGAAGCAGAAGCAGCTGGTGCTCTGCTTCGCATTCGACAGCTGCAGCAGTCTCCGGTTTCAGGCGAAAAGAAATGACGTCTGAGGACAGTTCACTCACAACAGACAACACACGTCCATCGTTGAACGCGGGAAAATTAGTGCGTTTCTCTGATCCAAAAGAGGTTTACGAGAGATTCTGGGAGGACAGGGCTCAGGCCCTGGAGCAGATGACCAGTCAAAAGATGGCCACGTATCGTCACCAGGGCAAAGTCAATCAGAGCATCGCTACTACTCACAACAAGAAGCATCTGACTTCGCTCAAAGGGTCCAAGAGTTCAAGTGGAGTAAATCGGAAGAAGAAAGAAATGGAGGAAGAGAGCAGCTATAGAAGAAGGAAGATAGCAGCAGAAAGAGACAAGTTAGAAGACGACTACAGCGATCACGAAGGTCACAGTCACTGGTCTGCGGCCTTCGCTGCGATGAAGGCCTCCCCTTCCTCAGACGAAGGGCCAGGCCAAATGCGTAGTGGAATGTATGCCAGGCAACGGGGACTGGTGGTGGCAGATCGCCAGAAAAGACCGACCCGGATGAAACTGTCAAGACTCGTCGGATACGACAAAGCTCTCGAGACATTGCCAGACAAGGTTGGATCTTGATATGCATTCTTCTTTAGAGCATGGCTGAACTTGTACTTAAACTGTTCGTGGAGGGTATTAAAAGTTGAAATCACCTATAGACAAAGTCACGCAGGCATAAACCTCCGAGAATTTGTCAGCTCCAACAAAAACCATATCAGGGAGACATGTTTATTCACCGGCGCTCAGCGGCGCCCCCATGATTCTTTTCTTGCACACACAGCCAAGGGCGAATACAGAAATTTTCGATGGGGGGCGGCCAAAATTTAGGGTCTTGGAGGAAACAGGGAAAAATTTTCGTCAGGGTCGCCGAAAAACTGATGACCTTTTTTTAGTCATCAGCCTCGAATTTCCCAAAAACATACCTTTTCTTCCATCCGCCGAAAAAACTGATGACCTTTTTTTAGTCATCAGTCATTATTTTTATTTTTTAGCCTTTCAGCGCTGTACGCACTTGCGTAAGTGCGTACGCCTGCGGGCGCCGCTGCCGGTGTCACAAAATAAAGTCTCCCCCCGATACAAAGTCTCCCCCCGAAACAGAGTCTCCCCCTGGCTGAAACTCTGTACTGGAAGAAATTTTCTGAACTAAAAGTATTATATGTTTTCTTGTTATATAATCTGGCAACGTAAACTAACCGTTTAGCCCGCTCATCTCTAAATTTGATGCAACTGTAGCCAATTTTACGCTGAACGGGGAGACTTTATTTCGTGGACGGCGGAAATATTCTCTCCCCCACGGAGACTTTATTTCAGAATATAGTTTCCGGGGGCGAATTTATTCTGGATCAGATCCTCCGGGGGGAGATTCTGTTTCGAAATAAAGTCTCCGGGGGGAGACTTTTAGGGGGAGACTCTGTCACGCGACACCGGCGCTGTAGGCCTACGTCACCGAAAAATCCGTCTAGACCTATGTCGGCTGTAACCTTCCATGGAATTAGTTAAGTTCCCTCACTGACCTTCACGTCCACATTGCATGATGAGCAAAAACGGTCAATCCGTCTTTCGCTTAACTTGCCTATACTCGAATACCACACTATAGCCGTTTAGTTGTGTTTGCTTTGCTGAGCATATTGTATTATATCAGATACTGTGCAATGTTAGTGTGTCAGAAGAAGAAGGGGCTTAGGGTAGGCCTAATGGTAGACACCCTTTCACGGAGAGCGCACGGATGCGCTGCCCTCCCAATAGGTCCACTCAACCTTCCATTCGGCAGATGGCTTTGTTAGACAGAGCAGTAGGACGTGATGAACGCCTTGCATGGCTGCCGACGACAGTTGAATAATTGAATTCAACTCCTGAATCACTTTACATTTACTGTAAAAGTGTCAATTCTACCTGTGTAACATTGCAACCCCGGAGAATGTAACATGTAACCCCTGTATCGGGGTTATTTGCTACATTCCAGTAGCTTGGCTAACACCAATATTGCACAAAATTCATTAACTATTAACACAATCTACTGTGACCAATTTCTGTGTAACATATTGAAGTACTAAACCCCTTGGTCTTAGGAAAACTGAGGTGCTGAGGAACAGCCAATTAACAAAAAAAGTGAAAATCGTAACATATAACCTCGGTCTCCCCTATCAACGATTAGGTTTACAAGCTTTGGTCGAATAGTTGTTCAGAGTCTAGTTTGTCTCTAAGGTACGCTGACACTTAATTACGCCATATTAATAAGATACATGTAGATGCACCTAAACGTAGCCATGGTAATCTCCTTGTTCGACTTATGGACTAGATAAGCAGTTTTGGTAGAAAAGTTCAGCCGAATCTCAGTTGGAATTTGGCAAAGTCTACTATTTAAGCTTCCGGTTTTTCATCGAATTTTTGAAAAGGTTAAAATAAATCGATATGAAAGTCGTTTTGGCTTGAGATGCAAGACGTTTATGCTTAGACCTACATGCATTTCAGTGGGAGGACAGTCTTGACGCCAGCAGCCCAATAACAGGATCTTAGGCCTACAGCGTTTATGCGACGAATGACGGATGGATAGCGCTACAATGTAATCGTAACATTTTAAGACGGTATCTTAGCAAAATTACTCTGTAATATAAATGCTGATTAAACAAAATATTGGTTTAAGATTTCAATGAATAGCCAACTGTATATTTGAAATAAGAACAATTTCTTTTTGAGTTTCCACATTGTTAATGGTAACCTATCATTTGACGATCTTATCTTGTCACATCGTAATTAGCCTACATTTTTATTTCAGTACTGCTAAAAAAGAGTGCTTTAAGATTTCAATAAATATATTCATAATTACAATAATGATTATTTTCTTTGTGTATCAAGTTCAGCAACTCAGAATAACTGCAGACGGGAGTAATATTACAGGGTGGTCCAGCATAAATGTCCCGACTTTGCACGCGTATTAAACTTCGCCAATTTTTAACATTTATTTATACTTTGAAGGTATTTCACTCTAGTATTTGCACTGAAAATATGGAACTGGTATATGTTTAGGTTTTAATTATATGCTCGGAACAGCGATAGCTGCCATATTTTGTTGTCATTTGTCACGAAATCTGGCGCCGTTTACAGACGATGATCGTGTTTTGATCTTAATTTTTCGAACTGATAAGGGATATAATTCGTTTGAAATGATTAACGAATTTTCTAGCAGTGGATGGAATAAACAATACCTTGAATTATCTGCTACGGAAAATTGATAAGAACAGGACTTTCTACTCGTAAACCATGTAATGGGAATCACGGCGCGCATATCCGCTAGCATTGCTCTTGTGTCCGAGTAAATTTGCAGTCAAGACAATGACCCGGTTGGCCCTACAAGCAAATCTCCCCTGGTCATTCAGCGCGAAAAAGGTAGTCCTAGAAACGTATTCTAAAAGATGATCTAAAGTTATTTGTCGACGTGATATCCAACAGCACTCCAACACTGACGCAAAGAAACGACTAGCGAAACAGCTGGCGTGCTGCCAGCCGTTTCTTTGCGTCTAAAGCAGCGCGTGGCAGCGCGCACGGCTGTTGATCAAATTGAAAGGAAATGGTTTAGGAAGAGAGGATATTCATGGTAGAGACTCATACAAACACCCAAAATGATTGTGTTTATGCCCGTGTTAGTAAAAAGCGATTTGTGAATATCCCGGGGAAACGGCGCCATATTACGTCAACAACGACAACAAAATATTGTAGCTAGCGCTGTTCCGAGCATATAATTGAAACCTAAACTTATACCAGCTCCATATTTTCAGTGCAAATACTAGAGTGAAATACCTTTAATTTTACGCATAAAGTATAAATAAATGTCAAAAATTGGCGAAGTTATGCGTGTGCAAAGTCGGGACATTTATGCTGGACCACCCTGTATATGCTTTGCTGCATTGGAATCAGCTTATCCTGTTGATTCAAGACGGACTGAATTTGCTGACCAGTACACATTATTAGCATAAATTGTAACAAATGGTACGCAAACCATGCAAGAACTACCATATTAAAAAAATTGGGGAGACCGAAGACGAAGACATGTAGTAATGTTGTTGTTTAACTGAGTGTTCAAGGAGCAAAAACATTTTGACATCTTACAGGTTTGAAATTTGAACGATTACACTGGAGAGAAGTCATTCAGTTACAAGAAAAATTGTATTTCACAAATATTAGCAGTAAATAATATACCCATAATAAAATAGCATCACTAATTAGGGCACCTGTCTTGTTGTAAGGCTTCAAGTCAATAGATGCGAAGCTGCATGTGGGCGTCCATTCTGCACAAACATAATTATGTACATGCGCATGCTCCTTTATAGATAAAGATTGTAATACTAACTGATATCATAGTCGTAAATGATAGCACAATTATATTACAACAGTTCATGTAATGAATGTACAGGGTGGCCCAGCATAAATGTCCCGACTTTGCACGCGTATAACTTCGCCAATTGTTAACATTTATTTATACTTAATGCATCAAATTAAAGGTATTTCACTCTAGTATTAACTCTAAAAAAGTCGAACTGATACTAGTTTAGGTTTTAATTATATGCCCGGAACAGCGCTGGCTACCATATTTTGTTGTCATTTGTGACGCAACCTGGCGCCGTTGACAGACGATTATCGCGTTTCAATCTTAATTTTACGAATTGATAAGGAATTTAATTCGTTTGAAATGATTAACAAATATTCTAACAGAGGATGGAATAAACAATACCTTGTATTATCTGCTACGGAAAATTGATAAAACATGACTTTCTACTCGCAAACCATGGGAATCGGAGCGCACGGCGCTCACATCCGCTAACATTGCTCGCGTGTCCGCGTACATTTGCAGTCAAGACAATGACCAGGGCAGGCCCTGCATGCAAATTCAGCGCAAAACAGGCAGTCTTAGAAGCACTGAATAACTTATTGGAAAAGATTATAGACCTAAAGTTAAAGTAAATTGTCGACGAGAAGTCCAGCGAACGCTCCAGCTCTTACGCAAAGAAACGGTTGGCAGCGTGCAAGCGTCTGAAGCAGCGCATGGCAGTGCACGGCTGTTGGAAAAATTGAAAGGACGTGGTTTTGCGATTAGAAGATATTCATGGTAGGGACCCTACAAACACCCAAAATGATCGTTTCTACGCGCGTTTTAGCAAAAAACGATAGAATTTCCCGGGGAAACGGCGTCATAATGCGTCAGTAATGACAAAAAATGGTAGCTAGCGCTGTTCCAAGTATATAATTAAAACCTAAACTAGTATCAGTTCGACTTTTGTAGAGTTAATACTAGAGTGAAATACCTTTAATTTGATGCATTAAGTATAAATAAATGTTAAAAATTGGCGAAGTTATACGCGTGCAAAGTCGGGACATTTATGCTGGGCCACCCTGTATGTATGAGCACTGTTATAGCGCCCCGTCAGTATTGCTATTCAGAGGCGCTCCCGACTACAAGTCTACAACACGGACACTGAATCGGAGTTACACGCCGAAGTGAATGAGGAATTCGCAACTGAAGGACTTGCTCAGAGTCCCTACGCGGCGGCTTGAGGTGGATTCGAACCCGCAACCTTCAGGCTCCAAGCCACCGAAATACCCCACAATACCGCGCCAACAATAATACAATAATGATGAGACAACAACTAAAACCTATTGCTATTTTGTCAAATGCTTATGAGGAAATTAATTTTCACTGGAGCTTCACCCCTCCCCCACTAACTTGTTGTTCTGTTGATTGCAGAAGGAAAAGATGTCGATTCGACTCGAGTATGGTCGTCTGTTGCGGGAGTTCAACCGAAAGAGATCATACAACGCCAACGTTCAGCGTCTTTCTCAATAGGAAACGAACGAACGGTCCTACAGTTTAAACATATCGAATCATGTGTGCTCATCTGCTCATTGACTCTGTTCGTTTCCTCAAGTCCTTCGCCGATCAATACTTCAAGTGTTATTGATCTGAATCATTGTTCTCTGCCGATCAACGGTCAGCATGTGAGTTGCGAGCATGGAGTGAAACTGAACACACACGCAGCAATACCATCGTTTGTGACCACTGGGAATTACAAGTTAAACTGATGGTGGACGTGCAAGCCTGCAGATGCAATTTGCATATAATATAATCAATCATGAATTCGCTGTATAGGCCTACAACTGTTTGTGTTTGCATGCTTCAACAAAGACCGCCAGTCTTTCTGATTGTCGCCTCTTTAGTCTCAATGGAGTCGAGAAGAATTCAAATTCCGATGGCTGCCTTTGAAAGTGACGCAGCAATGTGTATATTCGTTTAATTTAAAATCAGACAATTCCTGGCAGTGGCGTAGCTACCATGTGTGCAATGTGTGCAAATCACACGGGCCCACGACCTCCAGGGACCCACAGACATTGTTAAATTATTTATATATCCTAATTTAGTAATTCACAATTTTTTGTGGCAGATGTAGTTTTTGAGAACACAAATGCATTAGGCTACTTTAATTGTTATTGTACTGACTCCTGTCAACCGCCGTGCATTGCTGTTGTCAGGCAAAACTTGTGGGGCGCGGTGGTGTAGTGGTGGCGTCATTGCCTTGAAGCCGGTAGGTTCGAGGTTCGAACCCACCTCGCCGCGTAAGGACCTTGGGCAAGTCCTTCACTCACAATTGCTCAGCGCTTCGGCGTGAAACTCCAATGCAGTGTCCGCTCTGCATTGGGAGCGCCTCTGAGTAGAGAGAGCTTGAAGGGGCGCTATAACAAGTGCACATACAAACAAAACAAACAAACAAAACTATAGGCCTACTGTGCCTAAACTCCTTTTAAATTATGTTTTCCTCTCGAGTCATGACGGTCAAATTGTAAGATGGAATTTTAGTGTGCGAAAGACAATAAAGAGTTGGTCGAATACAGTTAAAAATTGAGAACATGAAACGAATAATACCAACATAAGATTTCTATTCAGCTGATTCGCTTTGCTGTGCAAAGAGTAAGGACGTGCCTATGCTATGCTATCTAGGATGGGTGTGATAATTTTATGTAGCCTTCGTCTATTTGTGACATTCGGGTAATTAAACGGTGCGCCGCAGAGACCTCATACGTCTTACAAGCGTGTTCGTGTATTCGGGTGATTTGCTGGATTCGGTAACGGTAGTGATCAAGTGACTAGCTGACATCGCCCTGAACCAGTGATTTTGTCAGTCGAATTAAAAATCATTCTTCGTCTCCATTCTTGTGTCGCTGTGGTGTGCATATACGGTTTCAACGGTATAGTCTGAAGGAAACGCCTCGCGCGTGAAAAGAACTTAGCCGACGCGAAACTTGATCCCTCGGTCTTTCGCGTGTTGCCGCCAAGACCGGCCGCGTTTTCAGCGGCTTTGCCATTTGCAAATCATGGACCAGAATTGATAGATGATTGACATTTATTGCTGAACAAAATGCTTGAATGAAAACTCTATGAAGCCATGATATCGCTTTAAGTATAGGCACTGATTCCTGGTGACACACCGCACCCGGTTACATATAAAAAATGTAAAATAATAAATACAGAAATAATAATAAAGCATAGTAATAATAAAGTTTTTTTTAATAAAGCAGCGGCAGCCATAGGCCTAAACAGGCGCCAATCTGTCTCGTTGTTGATGGCAGGCTAAATGTTAGTGGAAAAGGTTTCTTGAGTATAACCATTAGCCTATGTCCTGCTAGAGATGTACTCGGAAGGATAAATGTCGATGATATAGGCTACTCCTGCCAAGATGATCGTAGTAAAAGATGATGAATGTTGCAATATGTGCATAGACTAGTCCAATGCTGCAGCCCTATAGGCTATACAGCGAAACTCTTGGATGACGCGATTGTTCATTGCGACCTTCGCAGAATCCGCCCTTCGATTGACTTCAAAACGGCATCCACAATCGCCACATCTAGACCCATAGTTCACGCGAAACTTGACTATTGCAACTCTCTCTTCTTAAACATTGATATCACCTAAATTAACCGCCTCCAAGCTATCCAGAATGCCCTCGCCCGTGCCGTCACTAAAACTCCCAAACATCACCACATCACTCCTGTCCTGAAAATTAATCACTTCACTGGCTCAAAATACCTGAACGCATCGAATACAAAGTCCTCTCACTCACTTACAATACACTTCAATCATCCCAACCGTTCTACCTTCGTCAGTTGTTCACCATCCAGCCACTTCGTTCAACACGCTCCTCATCCTCCATTATACTGTTTCGCCATCCCATCACTTCATCACTGAAATTCGCAAACCGCTCCATAGCCATTGCCGTTCCACCTCTTTGGAACAAACTTCCGCCAGCACTAGGGCCTACGGCAAACTTACGACCCATCATACGAACTCACCAAAACTCCACCTCTCGCTATCTCCCCACTCAAAACTGAAATCGTTGCTCTTTCACCAATTATTGCTATCCTTATTCTTCCACTTCTCCTCACATCCCTCGCCATTTCAACTCTAAACATCACCCACCTTAGCCGTCCATCTAACTGCCTGCCTGACTCTCTGGACTTGACCCGCTGCCTATCGATTTGGTTTTTGATTAAGCGCCTGTGAATAAGTTGGTTCCCGCGACTTGGCTTTTGTGGGGGCTGTAGAAGTCTCGAGATTACGATTACGATTACTAATACGTCTGTATACACACACAAGCGATAGCCATGATGTGCAGATCGTAGGCCTAATTGAAGTTTGAAGGAATGGAGGGAATGATGTCGAGAATTGGAAGCCAGTACAGCTCCCATAATGCTGCGCGGCGCTTCCGAAGATCATTTCCGGTTGGAGTGGGGCTTGCGTTGCTAATTAGGGTTCACTAATTGCTCTAATTAATAAATTCTAATTATAATTAATTAATATAATTACTATGACCTAATTAATATGGTCTAATTAGCGCGACCCCGTCAATATGGCCTACTTAGCATGACCTAATTAAGATGCCATAATTAATTTGGAACAGACTTCCGCCAGCATAATTAATTTGACCTGATTAATATGACCTTGACCTTGACCCCGACGACGTCACTGGTCACGTGGGTGGGCTCATGTCTGTAGTCCTTACCTACTCAGCACGCTGGATCACTAGGAAAGTCCGATTGCTTCCACTGCAGTATTCAGATTTCAATCACGTAATTTTCGACTTATAATCTGCCTGAGAAACAAACTGTTTCCCAGAACCTACGATTATCTGCAGGAGATAAAGTTGACAGCGCGTCTAACTTTCCCCACGCATCGGATCGTCGGTGCCACTGATTTTTCAGCTTTATCGATCGCCATTCGCAAATGAACGTCTCTTCCAATCAGTCATATTGACCCGAGTCAGCGTCTTTTTCACCGAATAGAATAGAATAGAATAGAATCGATCGATCGCCTAGCTTCTGCGTCATCTGTCGTCTGCTGCGCTTCGTTGCTGATGCATTGCTTTGCGTCGTGTGTTGAATGACTTTTATAGCTCATGTATAAATTCAGTCTATGGCGGCGCCTCGGGCGCTCGTGTTTATGTTTCGGCGCTACACTTTTGGTTATTTGTATGAGTTAAAATGAGTAAATTCACATGTAATTGTGTTTTCCTACAACTCTACGTCGTCGGGATTTCTTTACCAGAAAGTTTTTCTTTACTGTCTGCACCGCATGTTCACTTTTTATGAAAACAGATCAACTCGTTAAATGGACCTTATTATCGCCCAACGTTTCTGATCTCGAACTTAACTATGGAAGCTAAAAAAAGCCAACGCGTTGGGAAATATTTGTTCTCAGACCTTTTACTACTCCGGCCCAGTGCATCTAAACTTCGACGTCTTACCCGGAAGATTATTTTCTCGCTCAAAATTTGGAATCCTAACCACCCGAAAGCCGTTACGAAACCCTCCCTAAGGGTGAAACACACATCGACGATTGCTGATAAACGATCACGCGTCTCAACTGGCTGTAAAATAGGTTCTTGGAATGCCTGTTCAATAGGAAACAAATCTTCTACAATTCAGGAACATATCATCAGTGAAAAACTTGACATTTTGGCTATCGTTGAGACATCTCATGAATCTGTCAACTCTCCAGGCCTCATTGCCTCGATACCAAATTCCTATACCTGTCTGGAAAAAGCAAGACCTCCTCCACCAGTGGTAAACCAACGAGGACCAAGAGGTGGTGGAATATGTATCATTTACAAAGAACACCTAACAGCTTCGATGAGAGACCTTGGAAGTTTCTCTACTTTTGAATATCTTGCTGCATATTTTACATTCAGAGATCTACACTCACTCATGATTGTTATTTATCGTCCAGGCTCGAAGAGTACAAATGTGGATTTCTTCAACGAACTCTCAAACCTTCTCGCTGCTATCACAAAATTCTCCTGCCATATCATCATCCTTGGAGACCTGAATATTCACTTGGATGAAGTAAACAACTCTGACTCCAAACGTTTCAACAAACTTATGGCTACTCACAACCTCAATCAACTTGTTACAGTACCAGCACAAATTCATGGACATACTCTAGACGTTATCGTGACCCGTGCTGATGACAACCTGATACTGAGTAACATTAACATCTCTCCGCCATCAATATCTGATCACTCCATCATTCACTTCAACATTGCACATCAACTCCCGCCAATAATCCGCCAGTCAGTTGAACGTCGCTCCTTCGCAAAATTTGACCAAATAGCTTTCGGTTCCGATCTTGAATCCACCGACCTCTTCAAGCAAGCATTACAGATGGAAAACTCAAATATTAATACTGTTGAACTTTTCGAGCTTTATGACTCAACTATGGAAGATCTTTTGGATAAACATGCACCTCGAAAAAAG
This sequence comes from Lumbricus terrestris, assembly GCA_949752735.1. Lineage (NCBI taxonomy): Eukaryota > Metazoa > Annelida > Clitellata > Crassiclitellata > Lumbricidae > Lumbricus > Lumbricus terrestris. Next base: position 31,711,009 of record OX457041.1, read on the forward strand.
ATAATTATACGAAAAGTACCTGACTGCCCATGGTTCGATGGAAGCTGTGCCGCTTCAAAAAAGTTAACTCGTCGCCTGGAACGTCAGTTTCGAAACTCACCTTCTGAAGAGAGGGAGCATCTCTGGCGAACCCAGGTTAAAGTTCAACGCAATTTGTTTCAACAGAAACGCTCAAATTATCTTCGACACAGCATTGAGAGTGCTCAAGGTGATGGTCGAACACTTTGGAAATCCTTGAACACGCTACTAACACCGCCTCAAGACACCTCTCTACACATTTCTCCAGATACACTCCTTGACTACTTTGAAAATAAAATAGACATGATCCGTGAATCAACTAAACATGCACCGACTCCGGATTTCTCAAATCTACCACCGACTCCGCATTCGTTATGCAAATTTGACGAAGTTACAGTTGGTGAAGTCGAAAAACTTATAACTGATTCTTCAACAAAGCAGTGCGAATTGGATTCTGCGCCTGTTTGGTTAATCAAATCTTTATGCATCATTTTTGCTCCGATCCTTGCACTCCTCATCAATATTTCCATAACTCAGGCTTGTCTACCAGCAAAACACAAACGCGCCATCATTCGACCTCGTGTAAAGAAACAAGGACTCGACCCGACAGACCCGGCCAACTATCGCCCAATTTCTAATCTGTCCTTCATCTCAAAACTCGTCGAACGTGTTATCCATAAACAGCTATCTCTCTACATTGAATCAAATCATCTACTTCCTCCAACTCAATCTGGATTTCGTCGCCATCATTCTACCGAAACTGCAATCATTAAAGTCTACAACGACATTGTTCTGGCCTTGGACTCAGGATTAATTGCAGCTCTACTACTTCTGGATTTCTCTGCGGCTTTCGACTGTGTGGATCACACCATTCTCCTCCAATTACTTCAAGCTCAATTTGGCGTGACTGCATCAGCTATTCAGTGGATTGCTTCATTCCTTTCCTCAAGGTCTCACAGTATTAAACTTGGTGGATGCTCTTCAAAAATGTTTTTTGTCCTCTTTGGTGTCCCCCAAGGTTCCATTCTCGGCCCACTCCTGTTTATTCTATACACCTCCAACATCATTGACATCGCCTCACATCATGGTCTCATGATCCACTTATATGCTGATGACACCCAGCTCTACATAAAGCTATCTGGACAAAACATTGGAAACATCAAAGTCAAAATTGCAGCATGCGTTCATGATATCCAGTCCTGGTGCGCATCCATGCGTCTGAAATTAAATGCCACGAAAACAGAGCTCATTTGGTTTGACCGTCAAAGTGGACGAAACGACAATAAATTAATGAAAACTCTTGACCTCGATACCAACTGCTCTATTCCACCATCTGATGTGATTCGTGATCTCGGTGTGCTACTTGACAGCAGTTTAAAGATGAACCAACATATATCTTCTGTAGCCAGAGCATGCTTCTTCCACCTTCGTCGAATTCGACAGGTGAAACGTTCACTGAATGAAACCTGCCTTCGTATTCTCACTCAAGCCCTCGTCATCTCTCGTCTCGACTACTGCAACTCTGTCCTATCTGGTCTTCCATCATCAACACTTCAACCCCTGTCTTCAGTTCTACACACGGCCGCTCGTGTACAATTCTACCCCTCCTCCGCGTGCGCGCCTGGTCTGGCACCACTGCGAGGGATCTCCATGCTTCTGTCTTCTATCCCTCCCCAGTCTGCCATTCCATCGCCCGACCCGAAAAAGGGGTTGGCCCCAGTCGAATTGTTGTTGTAGTCCCCGAGAGGGCCAACTGGGGCGCTACCCCCGGTTGTTTGGGATACCCCCTCGGTTCTTACCATCGAGGCCCTCTCTCCACTTCTCTTGACAAGGTCCAGCCGAGCATGGCGCGGAAGGGCGTTGGCCCTACGATTGTTTTCTTTCACAACTTGGGTTCGTTTAACCTCGTCCTCCTTCTTGCCAACTTCCCCTAACTTCCTCTACCGTCACTCGCATCTCAGCCCGTATATAGTCTCTATATTATAGTATCGAGATATATATATGCGTATATAGTCACCTAGTTTAGTACAGTCTCACACTGGTCTCTTCCGTCTCTCCAGTCGTCTAAAGTCATCCCCGTTATTAAACTAACTCAGTCACTAAATACAGAATTATCCAGACACAGTATTTGAATAGCGTTTCCGCTATGTATCTTAAACACAACTTCACAATAATAACACAAATCATAATACGGCGCTAGAACAATAGCAAAGAATAAAACACACACTCACTCATTCATTCATACAGCTCAACTAAGGCAACCGCTTATAAAAGGGAGAATTTCATGTACGGGTTTTTCCCAATATATAAACATTGACTTTTGTAGCCCACGTAACATACCCTCGCCTCGTTCGGTTTCAGTTCCTTCACAATCCAGTTCCTTTCGTCCTCTTAGTCGAGTCCAGCCATTCGTCCTATCCTCCGAATAGACGCGTGCTTACTCGATCCTCCAACAGTTCCAGTTAGGCCTGAGCAATCCTCATCCTCGTAGCTCGTCCGATGCCTTCGTCGTAAAGAAGAGCACAGTCTTACGTAACTCGCTCCATCACCATCGCAGACGATTCCGATCCGTTTGATCCCAAAATAATCTGCTTCACTTCACTCGTGGAATATCTCCTCACGGCAATCCTCTAAATTCTCGTCCTCACTGGACCTCTAAATCCTCTGTTTCCAGTAACGCTTCCGATCCTGATCCGTTTTGATCCAAGGTCGACGTCGTCACTGCTTCTTTAACTTCGCGGCAACTTCCTCTCACGAAATCCGCGAAATCCTCATCGTCGTGGAACGTTCATCCACGAAATCCTCAGCTCCTCATCGTATTTTTAACGCCTCCCTGGTCCATCGATCGCCAGGGGCACGGCGGGCCGCAATTCACACCATCTCTTCCAACGAGCACAACGTAAAAGGCTCCGTCGACTCTCCTGATCGAACACAACGTGAAAAGGCCTCGATTGTTCGTCTTCACTCCCTTTTATACACTTTCAGATTCGCATCAGCAGAAACGGCTATTTCTGCCTGCTCTCTCTCTTTGTCCGTCTGCCACCGTCCAAATGGAGTGCCTGTGTCCCTGTCTGTATGCCACGCCATCCACTGGCAAAGACACGGAAAGAAGTAGGACAAAGTTTTCCCTCCGTCAGCATGGCTAGATTATCAGGCCTGAATTCTGCAACTGTCCGCGTGGTCTAGATAATCAGTCTACGTTCTCCCACCTATTACCCCACACACATACATCCTTCATATATTCATACCTACACATATACACACAGTTGATTATAATTGACTATCAGTACGTGGCGCTCTATAAATGAAGAACCCTAGTTCTTCACACTGCTCCCACCTGGCGAATCCTGAAGCATGAAGGACAATTATATTAACTGTGTGTCCACACAAAAATATACCCTCAATGCTATTCAATGCCTAGGCCTATGCTAATAGTCCATCTTTATGCAGTGTTATGCAATCAATACAGTACTCGATATTCTAATAATGCAATTCCATTCAGCAAATCTTTCAGACTAACAGATTAACATCCTTCACATCCGCAAAGTAATGCAGTTCAATTCATATAGGCAATGCTTTAGCCTGCTCTAAGTTACAAGTGTCCATAATTCGTCAACAACTAATCTCTATCTCCTCAATGTCTTTCACAACGTTATACATACTAACACACACCAAAACAAAATAAGTCCAAAATACACGGCAATTTATAACACATTTAACCAGAATAAACACGGTTGAGCACGTCCATAGCTCTCTTCTGTCGTCTTTCCATACACTGAACGGTTTCCTCGTTCTCCTCGATCGTCGTTTACGTTTCTCCGCGTTTCTCCATCCGTCCATCCGCGAAGGTTTCCCAGAAATCCATGGCTGTCGAGGATCTCGTTTCCTCGCAGCGTCGTCCGTTCGTCAGGCTTCCGGTTGACGACGTCTCTCCTTCTCCTCTCCTCCTCCGTCGAACAGTGAAGCATCTGGCTGCTTCCCCCGCATCCGTCGCATTCGTCTGTCCATCTGGGTTGTCTTTGACGCCCGTTGAAGCGTCGCAGAAAACGGCTAAGTCCGTTTTTCCCATTATAATATACGCCCGTTTTATACGACTGTTTTTACTCGTGTGCAGGCGTTTGTATTTTCGACGACAGTTTCTGAACAGTTTCTAAAGTAGTCTTATTGTTGCTTTCGCTCCCAGTAGTTTGTGTTGCAATCGACAGTGAATCCACAGTCCTCGTTTCAGTTGGAAATTAAGCCCCAGATGTCATCTCTACATTACTCGTCGTATAACAAGAGTAACGTTGTTTGTGTCGGTAGCCTGTACTCCTGTCGACCTCTGGTGAATGCATTGGAAACATTCGCAACATCGCTCAATGGAACCCCATAATCATTCCCCAAATTTTGATTTAGTTGCCGTAGTTAATGTTTTGCTCAACACCATCAAAACAACATCATCATCCTAATCATAACACATACGTTAATCAAATCTTAATCATTTCCTGTCTTCTAGTCTGATAGTCGTATTATTTCCATGTCTGTTTTCATTACAGTCGTATATCCTTCCTCCTTCGTTCTGTTCCTTCGTAAAAATCATCTATCGGTTCTTAATCATTCTTAATCATCGTTAATCATCGTTAATCGTTCTTAATCATCCCTACTCATGCCTAATCATCCACTCTTAAACTACTCAACTCTTAAACTACTCAAATCTCCACAGATCATCTCACCCTTAATTTACATCAATCCTTAATCTTCCTTAATCCTCCTTAATCATCACTAATCTTCCTTAATCATGATTATCCCATCCTTAATCAAATCTAATCATCCCATCCTCGTCGCCATTGTACAATTCTACCCCTCCTCCGCGTGCGCGCCTGGTCTGGCACCACTGCGAGGGATCTCCATGCTTCTGTCTTCTATCCCTCCCCAGTCTGCCATTCCATCGCCCGACCCGAAAAAGGGGTTGGCCCCAGTCGAATTGTTGTTGTAGTCCCCGAGAGGGCCAACTGGGGCGCTACCCCCGGTTGTTTGGGATACCCCCTCGGTTCTTACCATCGAGGCCCTCTCTCCACTTCTCTTGACAAGGTCCAGCCGAGCATGGCGCGGAAGGGCGTTGGCCCTACGATTGTTTTCTTTCACAACTTGGGTTCGTTTAACCTCGTCCTCCTTCTTGCCAACTTCCCCTAACTTCCTCTACCGTCACTCGCATCTCAGCCCGTATATAGTCTCTATATTATAGTATCGAGATATATATATGCGTATATAGTCACCTAGTTTAGTACAGTCTCACACTGGTCTCTTCCGTCTCTCCAGTCGTCTAAAGTCATCCCCGTTATTAAACTAACTCAGTCACTAAATACAGAATTATCCAGACACAGTATTTGAATAGCGTTTCCGCTATGTATCTTAAACACAACTTCACAATAATAACACAAATCATAATACGGCGCTAGAACAATAGCAAAGAATAAAACACACACTCACTCATTCATTCATACAGCTCAACTAAGGCAACCGCTTATAAAAGGGAGAATTTCATGTACGGGTTTTTCCCAATATATAAACATTGACTTTTGTAGCCCACGTAACATACCCTCGCCTCGTTCGGTTTCAGTTCCTTCACAATCCAGTTCCTTTCGTCCTCTTAGTCGAGTCCAGCCATTCGTCCTATCCTCCGAATAGACGCGTGCTTACTCGATCCTCCAACAGTTCCAGTTAGGCCTGAGCAATCCTCATCCTCGTAGCTCGTCCGATGCCTTCGTCGTAAAGAAGAGCACAGTCTTACGTAACTCGCTCCATCACCATCGCAGACGATTCCGATCCGTTTGATCCCAAAATAATCTGCTTCACTTCACTCGTGGAATATCTCCTCACGGCAATCCTCTAAATTCTCGTCCTCACTGGACCTCTAAATCCTCTGTTTCCAGTAACGCTTCCGATCCTGATCCGTTTTGATCCAAGGTCGACGTCGTCACTGCTTCTTTAACTTCGCGGCAACTTCCTCTCACGAAATCCGCGAAATCCTCATCGTCGTGGAACGTTCATCCACGAAATCCTCAGCTCCTCATCGTATTTTTAACACCTCCCTGGTCCATCGATCGCCAGGGGCACGGCGGGCCGCAATTCACACCATCTCTTCCAACGAGCACAACGTAAAAGGCTCCGTCGACTCTCCTGATCGAACACAACGTGAAAAGGCCTCGATTGTTCGTCTTCACTCCCTTTTATACACTTTCAGATTCGCATCAGCAGAAACGGCTATTTCTGCCTGCTCTCTCTCTTTGTCCGTCTGCCACCGTCCAAATGGAGTGCCTGTGTCCCTGTCTGTATGCCACGCCATCCACTGGCAAAGACACGGAAAGAAGTAGGACAAAGTTTTCCCTCCGTCAGCATGGCTAGATTATCAGGCCTGAATTCTGCAACTGTCCGCGTGGTCTAGATAATCAGTCTACGTTCTCCCACCTATTACCCCACACACATACATCCTTCATATATTCATATCTACACATATACACACAGTTGATTATAATTGACTATCAGTACGTGGCGCTCTATAAATGAAGAACCCTAGTTCTTCACACTCGCCTGATAAAAGGAATTGGTCCCAGAGACCACATTACATCTACACTGAAACAACTACACTGGCTTCCCATCCGTGCTCGTATTTCCTTCAAAATCTCCCTCCTGATGTACCATATCTACTCCGGAAACTCTCCTTCATACATGGCATCCATGGTCACGTCATGCTCCGCCTCCAATTCTAGAAGACTTCGATCATCGTCGCGAAGTGACTTTGCTACACTTCGTACAAACCGAAAGTTTGGAAATCGTGCTTTCGGAGTCTCAGGACCAACAGAATGGAATGGTCTCCCAATTTCCATTCGTCAGTGCACATCTGTTGTGGAGTTTAAATCTAGATTAAAAACTCATTTATTCTCATTATATTATGACTAAATCTGTAGTGAAGCGCGCTCTTGTGCAAGACTTTGTTTTGTTAAAGCGCGGTATAAATGTTCAATTGTATTGTATTGTATTGTATTGTATAAATGTTGTTTCCTCAATTTTATATTGATAAGCCACATCTAGTCATTAATTAATTATTAAAATCAGGGCTGTTTTTAAGGAATTTTTCTTTCCCATCCTCCATGGTAAATTACTTCCAATCGGAGGACAATGAACTATTTTCAACCATTTTTAACTGCACACTGCACAGAACTGCTTCTAAGCCTTCTACAACTGCACAAATCCATTTAGAACTGCACATTTTGTGTGCAACTGCACGCTAAAAATGCTTAAATACGACAATTAATTGACTAGCTTAACTTCTTCTGCTGCTTCATTGTCCATGGGCTGTCCACTGCGCACTTGACTACTCTCTTGAAGTCTCTTCCATGCTTCCCTGTCCCGTGATCGATTCTACCTAGGATTAAATATTAATCAGTTCAGTTGTTCATTTGTTTATTTGTTAAGAAGCATTATAAACGCTACAGAGAGCTTGGTGTCACACTAGATAGTTCTCTAACCTTTACCAAACACATTGCCAAGCTCTCTCTCTCTCTCTCTCTCTCTCTCTCTCTCTCTCTCTCTCTCTCTCTCTCTCTCTCTCTCTCTCTCTCTCTCTCTCTCTCTCTCTCTCTCTCTCTCTCTCTCTCTCTCTCTCTCTCTCTCTCTCTCGCTGTCTCTCTCGCTCTGTCTCTCTCGCTGTCTCTGTCTCTGTCTCTCCCCTTGAAATCTGTGTCTTCTCTCAGAGTTCTCGCACTAATGAATGGACACGACTGTGACCGGCGCTATAGACACGACTGCACTTGCCACTTTGGTCTACATACGCATAACTGCATCACAATATATTTCACATTAAAATTGCATTATTTTAAATTATTACAAATTTAATGGACGGCGCTGAAAAGAACCCAATGTGCATTTTGGCGATTTTTAGCCAAAGTATTAAAAGAAATTGTCGAGTAAATTACATAAATTTGGTACACACCATTGATGAATGCCTCGAAATAACGACGTCATAATAACGAAGAGCCTTCGCAGAGTAAGTGAATCCGTCTCCGTCCGCTTTCTAGCGAAGTCCTGCCAGAATTTTACCTACCGGAAGAAGGCCTACATTCTGTCAGTCATTTAGTGCACATAATTATATAACATTGATGTCTTGAAAGAGACGACGCAGCAATGACTTCAATGGAGTGAAATGCAGATGTGATTAGCCTATATATATACGCTCAAGGTGAATCATAGAAAGAGATGGCGAATGATGGGCTAAATTGTATTGAGATGAATTATAGAAGATGCATGGGCGGAGTTTATCAGGGGATAAGAAGGTCTAGAGTCATTTTTACCGTGCAAATTGTATCTTTTCTCTGGTCTAGGCCCTTACCCCCCCCCCCACTCGAAACACACGAATGACTAAAAAAGTCATCAACTTTTTGGCCGGGAAAATTGTTATTTAGATTTCGCCGAGATTTCAGCCCGAGGACTAAAAAAGTCAACTATTTTTGTCGGGAAAATATTTCTCGTTTTCTGGACCGAGTCTCAGCCCCAACAAATTTAGCCCCTCCAAGAACGGAAACCAAACTCCATGCATGATGCGTGGGTTAAAGCGTGTGATGTCCATCGATACCTTTATTATGTGACTTGTGACCCTGCTTGCTGCAAATGCCGTCTATGTCTTTGCTGCCGTTGACGCCAGTCTTCAATGCTTGCTTTTCGCCATAACTTTCTGAAGATGTGAGGATTTCAAGTGCTTTTCAGTGTTTCCTTCGTTGCTATAATTGAACCTCATAAGCAAGTAAGCAACATTTGAAATATAATATTGTTTGATTATCGTATTGTCAATCATTGGTCTGCAACATTGAAAGCTATCATAGTTGTCAATATTAGGCCTATTATTATTCTATTAGCCTATTCGTTATCGCAATCTCCAAATTTCTACAGCGCCACTCGAAAGCCAAGCGTAGGGCACCAGTCTATTCACGAGCGCTGCGTCTAGTCAGAAGGGCTGTCCAAAAGAGTAGTCCGGAGGAAGTCGTAGTCCAATTACCAAATGGTGAGTCTTAGCCCACTCTCACCAGCACTGAAAAATTACAGCTACTTTGTTAAGATGGCGGCATAAAATGCTACCATTGCAATGTGGAAATTCAAGCAGTTTCTGGTGGAGAGGAGGCACATTCCCCTTCCCAACAACCCTCACCCTCTCGACGATACGTGCCTCGGCGTCCACCGGACACTCGATTTGTTCCCCCGAAACCTGGATCCCGCACCCCAGAGGAGAGGGACCAGATTAAGCACTGCATTACAATTTACTCTGATTTTTCCCTCTCTCAAGCGCCAGGGTCTAGACCAAAGTGTTCCCTCCAGTTATCGACCCATTTCCAATCTCTCTTTTCTCTCTAAACTCCTGGAAAAATGTATTTCGCTCCAGCTAGTTGACTATCTTGAAACCAACTCACTAATGCCCCCTCTTCAATTTGGCTTTAGGAAATACCATTCTACTGAATCTCTTATTACTCGCTTACTTACTGACATCTTTGCCGCTGTTGATCAATCCCACATCACCTTACTTGCCCTGTTTGACGTCAGTGCGGCGTTCGACACTGTTGACCATACTATTCTACTCGAGCGTCTGTCCAAATCTTTTGGCATTGCATGGTGACTCTGCCCTCCTCTGGCTTAGTTCTTTCCTCTCTGATCGCTCTGTATCTGTGATCTTTGGACCCACACGCTCCTCCTGGACCTTTGTTCCCTACGGCCTGCCTCAAGGCTCTGTCCTGGCGCCGCTTCTATACATCCTATATACTGCTGATCTATTGAACCTATTATCCCGCAAGGGTGACTCTGCTCATCAATACGCTGATGATACACAAGCATTTGTCCACGGTTCTCCCAGTGCTGCCTCTTCACTGGTTGCAACTATCCTTGACGCTGTAGCGGTAGAATGCTTCTTATCAAACAAACCTATTAAATGATGCATTGTATAAGTATTAAATAGGTAAGAATTAAGCTAGACAATATGTGGCGTATTGTAGATTATAATTAATATTACTTGTGGCATTAAGTTAGATAATAATAATAGCGCTATAACAATTCTTGAATACGCGCTACATCAATTATTGAAATACAACGGAGGGCAGAAAGCAGCGTCAACCTGAGCAGACGGCAACAACGGCAGACGATAAATGGAGACAGCGAAAAGATGGCGAAGGAAGAAGACGTAGATTTCTGAGCGAGAACGGCCATTAGTCAAACGTGGCGTTCTCGTCGGTAATTCAGAAGATCTGACGGTGAATTGGGTGTGGAAGGCGACACGCTGTCGGCCTGTCCCACTGGTGAGACTATAAGTCCTTGGGAACAGAGATACCAGGGCGTGTCGAACGAAACTTTGCGAAGTTTGATGTGACACTTGCGAGTGAACTGCGATTCGACATCGGGAGAAGGTCGATTCGGAACTGCAATTGCGATTGGAGTTCGACGGCAGAAGAAAGGAGCGAAACGACTACAAGACGAGCAAGCGACGAGAAGCTACCGTTGCTTGTGGAGAAACAACGAGGCGGACGAAACTACAGAGTGCTGTGCCAGCTACAGCATTCTCCGTCTACGCAACTACAGAAGAGAATTGGAAACGACGGCAAACAAGAAGAAGGTGACCTTCCTTCCTCTTCGAACCTTCATTCCAATCCACACGAACTGAAGAACTTCTACATCTACGCTGGAAAAGTCCAACGTGGAAGATAAGAAACAAGCTATAATATTATTAGATAATACGCCACAAATAAGTAGATAGGATTATTGATTGTATTTTACTGTTTGATATTGTTTTATTATAATATAATCTTTAAACGAATCTCAGCTACATTTGTTTTAGGTCCTAGCTCATTCTAATATTGATCACCCAAAGGCCTCTGAGCATAAAGTTCCCTATTAAAACTAGATTTAAAACCCTAGATTTTGATGGTCGGTGACATGAGTGGGTGCCCATGCCGGGATAAAAGTCAGTAAAGATTTTAGTCAGTAAAGATTTTAGTCAGTAAAGATTTGAGTAAGTAAAGATTTAAGTCATTAAAGATTTAATTCAGTAAAGATTTGAGTCAGTAAAAAACTGTCTTTTGAACAGTATTAGAAAAGCTTTGAACAATTATAGCTAGGAGATTGTTAGAGACTAAATCGGAAATTGTAGATTGAAGATACTGCAATAGGTTGTATGAACTATTAGAGATTAGTTGTTGTTGTGGAACTGAATTGACACTTTGCAGAATTGAACAGTTTCTATTTGTTAGAAATTTAAATAGCGCACATAGTTGCCAATATTTTGTCATAAGTTGCTAGTCAGCAAGTAAGACAGTAAGTATGTCTGTCAGTGATTTTGAAGCTTGGTTAGAAATTGCCAAACGGATGAACATGGAAGGGGACGAAACACGTGCCTTTGTCAAAGAAAGACAGGCAGAATGGAGACAAGATAGAGCGACTGAGAGGGAGATCGCCAAAGAGATGAAATTAGCTGAAGCAGCAGCAGAAGTCAAGAGACTTGAGATAGAAGCAAGAAAAGCAGAGATGGAAGCTGAAGCGGCAGCAGAAACGAGAAAAGCTGAAGCGGCAGCAGCAACGAGAAAGGCTGAAGCGGCAGCAGAAACGAGAAAGGCTGAAGCAGAAGCAGCAACGAGAAAAGCTGAGGCAGAAGCAGCAATGAGAAAAGCTGAAACAGAGGCTGCAATGCAAGCAAAGAAGGCTGAAGTGGAATTGGAAGCGATTAGGAGCGCTGAATTAGAAGCAAGAGAAAATCGCTTGGCAACAGAAGCCAGAGAACAGCGTGAACACCAGTTAGAAATAAAGAGACTTGAAGCACAAGTGAGAATGCGTGAAATTGATTCGAGAGGGGAGCAAAACCGAGAGCACGAGAATGACTACATGAGGATCGGTGATGGTCAACAACAGGGAGATCACCGAGAAAGTAACAAAGGAATCAGAAATATCAAATTTCCTATATTCAACGAGTCCAAGGATTGTTTAGATGCCTACTTGTTGAGATTCGAGCGAACATGTGTAGCGTATGAAATCAGGAAAGAAGTTTGGTCGTTAACGTTAGCGAGACATTTGGAAGGCAGAGCACTGGAAGTATACCAAAGGTTGTCTGCAGATGAAGTGCAAGATTATGAGTGTTTGAAGACTCAGCTTTTGAAGAGATTTCAACTGACTGAAGGTGGTTATCGAAACAAGTTCAAAACCAGTAAAATGGAATCAGGAGAGACACCTTCTAGTTTTGTGCATAGATTGAGGAGGTACATGCAGCAATGGTTAGCACAAGTGGGATTTGAAAGAACTTACGAAGGAGTGGAAGATCTTTTGTTGAAAGATCAGTTTTACCTGACATGCAGTGCTGAACTTCGTATGTTCATAAAAGAGAAAGGTAAAATGAGTTTGAAGGACATGTTAGTTTGTGCGGAATCACACATTGAAGCACACGGTTACAAGTACAGCGAGCAGTCTGTAAAACCAGATGTGAAATTTCATAGTGACAGGTTGAACGGTAGACCGTATGAACACAGACCCAAAGAACAGTCTGGGTACAATCTGAACAGGAGTAGGAGTGATGTGAAGATAAATCAGGGTACACATCAAAACCGAGGATTCAACAGGGAAAGAGAAATTGCAACTGGACATAAGATTACTTGTTTTTTCTGTGGAGAACAGAACCATAAGGCATATCAATGCCCAAAGAAAAACAGGGGTACATTTAAACACACTGCAGCAGCAGTACAAATATTCGAAAGTCGAGCACACTTGGTTAAGCCAGAAAGTGAAATACAGAGAGTGGTTGAAGTTACAAGAGGAGAACAACAGATGAAACAGGGTGAACATAATAAAATACCACCAAGGTACATGGCAGCCAGTGCAATGGTGATAAAAGACAATGATGGATGTATTAGCCTTGAAGACAAGAGTGAATACCAAGTGACAGTTAATGGAAACACAGTGGGATGCTTATACGACACAGGCGCAAGTTGTTGTATTGTAAAACGTTCTTTGATAAATGAAGAAGCGTTGACTGGAGAAGAAACACATTGTGTATTAGTTGATGGGAGTTTAAGATGTTTCCCATTGGCTAAGGTGTATATCGAGAGTGAACATTTTAATGGTGAAGTACAAGCGATGGTGATGGAACAGCCAATAAAGCCAGTAATAATTGGGAAAATCAAAGGATTGAAGTACATGGTTAAGGATGAAAGAACTGAGAGTGTGACAAATCATGAGTCAAAAGAAATAATTGAGAAATGTACTGAAGTGGAAAACAAAGGAATATTGAATAGAAAAACAGAACATGAAGAAAGACCTATCGGTGCAAAGAAAACAGTAAGATTTTCTGACGATGTGATGAGGAATCAAGATGAAAAATTAATGACAGTAGCAGTTGTGGAGACTAGAGCAGAAGCTAAAAAGGTAGCAAAATACAAACCATTGAAAGTTGCGGAGATGCCGAACTTGAATGTGTCAGTAAAAGAGATACAGGAGTTGCAGAGTCAAGATGAAACTATGTCGAAACAAATGGAAAGAGCAATTGAATGGGATGGTAACGAAGACAACATAGAAGATAAACCATATGTGAAAAAGAAGGGATTGTTGTATAAAAGATACAAAGAAGTACAGAAGGATGAGGTGAAATGGCAACTAATGGTACCTAAACCATTGAGGGATAAAGTGTTAGCAGTGGCACACAATTCATTATTATCGGCTCATTTAGGAATGAGGAAAACACATGATAAGATTCTAAATGAATTCTATTGGCCTGGAATAGGACAAGATATACGGAGATATGTGTTGAGTTGTGATATTTGTCAAAAATCAGTTGACAAGAAGGTGAACCACAAGGCGCCTATGGGTCATCTACCTGTATTAGATGTACCATTCAAACACATATGCATAGACATAATCGGAGAAGTTAACCCTATGTCTGCAAGGGGTTATCGATACATATTGACCATCATAGATTTGAGTACAAGGTATCCGGAAGCTATTCCATTGAAAGGAATTAGTACTGAGGAAGTTGCAGAAGCTTTGTTCGGATTTTATTGTCGTATGGGAGTGCCTCAGAAGATCCATACTGATCGTGGAAGCCAGTTCACTTCTGAACTCATGGCTGAAGTAAATAAGATGCTATTGATAAAACACACCATGACGAGTCCATATCATGCAATGGGCAATGGATGTGTAGAACGGCTTAATGGAACCATCAAAGCGACGTTGAGGAAGTTGATTGGTGAACAAGCGAAAGAATGGGATCGTTATATAGCTCCATTACTGTTTGCGTTGAGAGACACAGTACATGAGAGTCACGGTTTCACACCATTCGAACTAATATTTGGTAGATCGTGTAGAGGACCAGTGCAGATCCTGAAGGAGTTATGGACCAATGAGACAGTGGAAGAAGAAGTGAAGGACGTGTATACGTATATGCAGGATTTGAGAGAAAGGATTGAGGAGACTTGTGATATGGCGCAGAAGGCGATACACAAAGCGAACGCTAAAAACAAGAAGTATTATGACAGGAAAGCGAGATACAGGAAGTTGGAAATAGGTGATAAGGTGTTGTTACTATTGCCTAGTTGTAAGAACAAGATGTTAGTGAAGTGGCAAGGGCCATATGTTGTGAGAGAGAAGATTGGAGACTATGATTACAGAGTTGAAATCGAGAAAGGAAAGATAAAGACATATCACATTAATATATTGAAGAAATACCACGAAAGAGAAGATGCCGAGACCGTAGCGTACATTTCAGCAGTAGTATATGACGGAAAAGTGGGAGAAGATGAAGAAGAAGAAATATTGGATTTATATGTAAGTGAACAAACAGAGACCTATGAAGATGTGGATATAAATCCTGATTTGGATGAAGAACAAAAAGGAGAAATGAGGAAACTACTGAAGAAATATGAAGACATATTCACAGACAAGCCTGGGAGAACAGACTTAGTAAAGCATGAAATACATTTGACGAGTGAAGAACCAGTAAGACAAAGAGCGTATCCAACACCATACCATTTGCAAAAAGAAATAGATAAGGAGATCCAGACGATGTTGGACAATAAGGTGATAGAAAGATCAGAGGCAGCTTATGCAGCACCGCTGGTGGTTGTCAAGAAATCAGACGGAAGCAATAGGCTGTGTTGCAATTACAAACAGCTGAACAAGCTTACAATATTTGATCCTGAGCCTATGATGACAAATGAGGATATTTTTAATAAGTTGAGTGGTAGTAGAATCTACAGCAAGTTCGATTTCTGCAAGGGTTATTGGCAGATCCCTATGAGTCCAGAATCGAAAGACTACACTACATTTGTATGTGCCAATGGGATATACAAGTTCAATGTGATGCCTTTTGGATTGATCAATAGTGCGTCAAGTTACAACCGTTTAATCAGGAAGATTCTTCAAGGAACAGAAAATCTTGAAAGTTATGTCGACGACATTCTAGCGCATAATAAAGGATGGAGAGAACATTTGAAGACATTGGAGATATTTTTCGAAAGAGTGAGACAAGCGAATTTGACATTGAAGCCGAAGAAGTGTTCAATAGGATACGAAAAGATTGACTTTTTGGGACATACGTTAAACAAGGATGACATAAGTCCAAAGGAGAAATCAGTGGATAAAATAGTAGACATGCCACGTCCAAAGACGAAGAAACAAGTCAGGAGTTTTCTTGGAGCGATAAATTATTATCGAAAATTCATACCACACTGTGCGGAAATCATGGCACCGTTAAGTGACTTAACGAAGAAGATAGCACCTGGAATAGTAGAATGGAATGAAGAGCTGGAGGATAGCTTTACAAAGTTGAAGAACGAATTGGCAAAAGAACCAATTCTGAGACTTCCAAATTTAGAGAAGGATTTCATCCTACAAACTGATGCAAGTGGGAGTGGAATCGGATGTGTGATAATGCAGCAGTACGAGGGGACGAATCATCCCATAGCGTATGCGAGCAGGAAGCTGTTAGAGCGAGAGAGAAGATATTCTGTGGAAGAGAGAGAGTGCTTAGCAATCATGTGGGGTATAAGCAGGTTCGACCGATATCTTTGTGGAAAGACATTTACAATTGAGACAGACCATTGCGGATTGCAATATATGAAAGAGGGTCGAATGAAAAATGCAAGGGTGATGAGATGGAGTTTGGCACTCCAAAACTATTCCTTTAACGTTAGATATATTAAAGGGTCCTAAAATGTTATGTCCGACTATTTAAGTAGAGGGATTGTGTAGTATAAGTTGAGATAAAGTAAATGAAGAAGTGTAAGCCAGTGAGTAAAGTGTATTAATTGTCATGTCGTGTATAGTAAGTAAATTAGTTTACTAGGTTAGTTTGTTAAGTAGGTGAGTTTGTTAAAGCCTGTAAACAGTCTTTTGAAGGAGGGGCATTTGTAGCGGTAGAATGCTTCTTATCAAACAAACCTATTAAATGATGCATTGTATAAGTATTAAATAGGTAAGAATTAAGCTAGACAATATGTGGCGTATTGTAGATTATAATTAATATTACTTGTGGCATTAAGTTAGATAATAATAATAGCGCTATAACAATTCTTGAATACGCGCTACATCAATTATTGAAATACAACGGAGGGCAGAAAGCAGCGTCAACCTGAGCAGACGGCAACAACGGCAGACGATAAATGGAGACAGCGAAAAGATGGCGAAGGAAGAAGACGTAGATTTCTGAGCGAGAACGGCCATTAGTCAAACGTGGCGTTCTCGTCGGTAATTCAGAAGATCTGACGGTGAATTGGGTGTGGAAGGCGACACGCTGTCGGCCTGTCCCACTGGTGAGACTATAAGTCCTTGGGAACAGAGATACCAGGGCGTGTCGAACGAAACTTTGCGAAGTTTGATGTGACACTTGCGAGTGAACTGCGATTCGACATCGGGAGAAGGTCGATTCGGAACTGCAATTGCGATTGGAGTTCGACGGCAGAAGAAAGGAGCGAAACGACTACAAGACGAGCAAGCGACGAGAAGCTACCGTTGCTTGTGGAGAAACAACGAGGCGGACGAAACTACAGAGTGCTGTGCCAGCTACAGCATTCTCCGTCTACGCAACTACAGAAGAGAATTGGAAACGACGGCAAACAAGAAGAAGGTGACCTTCCTTCCTCTTCGAACCTTCATTCCAATCCACACGAACTGAAGAACTTCTACATCTACGCTGGAAAAGTCCAACGTGGAAGATAAGAAACAAGCTATAATATTATTAGATAATACGCCACAAATAAGTAGATAGGATTATTGATTGTATTTTACTGTTTGATATTGTTTTATTATAATATAATCTTTAAACGAATCTCAGCTACATTTGTTTTAGGTCCTAGCTCATTCTAATATTGATCACCCAAAGGCCTCTGAGCATAAAGTTCCCTATTAAAACTAGATTTAAAACCCTAGATTTTGATGGTCGGTGACAGACGCCACTATGGAACTGAACCAATGGATGTCTTCTAACCGTCTTCGCCTTAACTCTGATAAAACCCAATTCATCTGGCTTGGTGGTAGAGTCCAGCTCGCCAAGATTGATATGGAGCTCCTCAGCACGTTGTACCCAGATATCCAATTTTCTCCAACTGTTCGTGATCTGGGTTTTACTCTGGATCCAATTCTTTCTCTTACTGATCATGTTAACCGAATCTCTCGAACATGTTTCTATCACTTGCGACAATTGCGTACTATCCGCCACTCACTCTCCCTTCAAGCGGTCAAGGCGCTTGTCCATGCTTTGATTTGCTCTAGAGTCGACTTTGGAAACTCTGCCTATGCTGGTCTCTCCTCTCTTAACCTCTCTAAGCTTCAGTCTATTCTTAATGCTGCTGCCCGCTTAATTGCTGGTCTTCCCAAATTCTCTCACATATCTGATTTTATTCGGGACACTCTTCATTGGCTTCCTGTACCTCAGCGCATTGAGTTCAAGATCCTGACTCTTATGCGCAACTCTCTTCTCGGGGTAGCCCCCTCTTATCTTCGGGCACTGTGTAACTTGGTCTCCACTCTTCCTGGCCGCTCTGCCCTTCGATCTGCTGCCAATGGCCTTCTAGTTGTCCCGCGCATGCGTGGAGTTACGGCCCAGTCCAGAAGCTTCGCATATCTTGGTCCTACTTGTTGGAACCGCCTTCCTCACAAGCTCAGTTCTGAGCTTCTTGGCCTTTCTCTTCCCCTGTTCCGTAAACGTCTGAAAACTATACTATTTGTTAGGGGTGAGCACTAGCTTGGGTCGGGAGCGCCACTGAATCTGTTGAGCGGCGCTATATAAATGTTCAATTACAATTACAATTTACAAAGGTACAAAGGTAACAAAGAGTGTTTAAACTTTAAAGCATTCAGCAATACAACTTTGTATGTAAAAAATTTACATTGCTTGTGTACGACGTTGTACGTCTACCATCGTGACTGAGAAATTTGCTATGTGTATATTATAGACGCCAAAACGCATGTCGCATATATGTGTAATGTTTCTACCTCTCGCTGACATGGTAAGCATTTAATCCATAACTACTATTGATCAGTGGAAATCATTGAACAGCACGCGGAAGTCACGAAGATTCATGAACTATCTCCATTCAGTTCCAAAACAAACGACTCGTTAGATGAGATTGTATCAATGTTTGGTCATCTTCTCTCATTTAAATTCAGCCTCTTTCTCTAGTCATTAATTTCTTACTAATAGCAGAACAGAATAATTATGATTAGCCTATCTACCGAATGAGGCCCAGCTGCAGCTTCTTATGGAATTTCCAACGTCGCTGCTTTCGTATAAGGCGCAGACGATAGACGTCGTCGTCGTCGTCGTCGTCAGGTGAAGCGGTGTTTCCAGTCGTGCAGCCACATAATATATAATTATATGTATCGTCTGCAGTCATTGATCGACTGCCTATAGTCGGTCCAGGCGTGCATACGCGGGGCCGTCGCTATGGCAACCCCGCTCATGCCTGCATAGTATATAGGTTCAAGTGTTCACCGCTCGTCGGCGCGCAAAGGTGCAACACGGTAACACTGATCGGAAATTTCTATTCGCTTACGTTTAATACCGGGTCGTGTCGTGAGTGTCGTGACATCATGACCTTTATCCATGCAGACCGGTGACCCTCATAAATGCTGTTGAAGAAAATCTACGTTGAACGTAGCGTGTTTTCTGATTAGAAAGTAGTCGCCTGCAGTCATTAACCATCGTCGTGTGATGGCTGCAACGACGAGACTGGAGAAGGAGTCGATGAAGAAGTTTGAGCAGTTGAAGCGCTCGACCCAGGACCCGATCGAACTGCTACGAGCCCACTGCCTGGCCAGAGGCGCCGCTGGCATCAAGGGACTTGGCAGGCAAGTACATTCATAATAAGGCAAGTACATTCATAATAAGCACGTGCACACGTCGTACAGTAGCCTACCCACATGCAGCAGCTGTCTACCTTTCTGTCGTATTCTCTATTGCATTGTCCTTTAAGTTAAATACCTGTTCGTTCGAGGTGGATGTTCGACTGACAGAATTTCATGAAGCATTAGACCTAAAATGCATAAGCTAATGGTAACTTTGTTTCACCATAAACAACGCAGATAGTTTTGTCATTGACAAGTGAATGATGCATTGATCTGCTTACTATTATTGAAAATGCAGCAATTTTGGTAAGGTGCCAGCTTAACATGCTGCCATTGCAATGTGGAAATTAGCAAAGCAATTATGGGGAGAAGCGCCTCCCCATTTCCCAAACCACTCACCAACTCGGCGCTATGCGCCTCGGCGATCGTGTGCCCCTCAGAAAGCTTGATTTCCTCCCAGAGTTTATGTATGAAACACTGTTAAACGACTCTTCACTGTGGCCATTATATTTCGATGTCCCACTTTCCTATTTTCATTTTGTATGTTTTGCTGTTTCTAATCAGGGCCGGATTAACAAATGTGGGGCCCTGTTCGGTAAAACGGTGGGGGCCCCGACCTTACAGACTCACTGAAAAAGGACACACAATTGACACAAAAGTGTTATATTCAACAAATCAACACTCGTCTATTAGTAATTCGATCCTTCTTTTTTATAATGTGAACATATCTTTTTTATATTCCAGCCTAGTGTTAAAGTATTCAACAATTACCGTTTAAGAATATCAGAATCTGATAATCAAACTTTTTTAACCAGGTCATAGTCAGGGCATTCATACAAGTAAGCTGTGCATATGCGATTTATGCCCTAAATAAATTCTTGGCAGGGAAAATATTCTGGCAGTCTTGTGGCAGGACAACGACCAAGGCAAAGGATTTGTAGGCCGATCAGGGCATTTGACCTGATTTGTCCTTCTGTAGCGCCGCCACACTAATATAGGCCTATATTTTCGCGTTTACGCAAGTATATATAGTAGACCTAATTCGCAAAAGCAAAGAGTGTATAATGTTACCATTTCATAAATGCGCTGCATAGCACTTGAATTCCGATCGGAAGAGGTGTTAAGTGTCTAAAATCATATAGATCTAAGTAGTTAAAACTGATAGCCCTTGCTAGAATTTCTCGCCGATTTTAAGATAAGTCTGCTTGGAATTGGAAACTCCAATAAGGGTCCTCACACATGCTCAAAAGTTGTGTCTATATTATGCTAAAATCAGTAGTTTTCAAATAATTTGACAATTTGTTCCGAGATATTTTACTCATTTTTACTATTACGATTAAACAGTGATGAAAAATATTTATATTGCATGTGTGGGGGTCCTCTAAAGTGTGGGGGCCCATGTTCGGCCGAACATGTTGAACATGCCTTAATCCGGCCCTGTTTCTAATGTAACATTTCTTAATGTTATTCTTAGCATTAAGAAGTCGCTGGCCCTGCAGCGATAGCGAATAAAATAAATGTTCATGCAAGCTAAAGCCGTTAAACTCATGTAGCCTAGAAGAATTGAATTCAATGCTGTATGTTGCTGTATAATTTCACTCTAACACTTTGCTTCATCTTATAATACTTTTAACCCTTTATCAACCAAAGTGTAGTAAATGGTTTGGGAAATCCTATACCGGAAAACCCTCGGTCGGTAAAGGGTTAAAATCCGACTACGGCTCAAAGGAGACGTTCAGAAGGACATCTAAATTTTGGTTATGCTGCGATGGAGAGCAGTGTTTTTCTAAACCTAAAATCTCAATTTACTCATAAAATATTGTGATTATAGACCTAATCAATTTTTCATAGATAAGATCGAGATAGTTTGGTAGGCCCTGCTTTTTATTTTCAAATCATCGGTCAAAAACTTGAGGCAAGCAAGAGCACAAAATTTGTTTGGCTACATTTGGCCACAATTGCTCAAAATTGCTTCGGCTTGGATTTTGGGACTCCGCCCCAGACCGGGATCCCGCTGGGTGAGCTTACGACACTCTCTATAGGCCTATACCCCTTAATTGTCGTTAAACTCTTCTTGTCTTCGGAAATTGCGACTTCGCGCGTTCTGCAATAATTATTGTTAGATCCCCCCTCCCCAACATCAAGACCGTGATTGCGCCTATGCCCACGCAGCGCGAAAACAATATTTTTTTTATTTCTCGCGTTTGGCACAGCGCCCCTTCAAGCTCTTTACTTCGAGGCGCTCCCGACTGCGATAGGGACACTGCTCTTTGGGTACGGTATATGAGCTAAGCAGCTCTTAATTTTCTTAAACCGACTAATTCTCTTGACTTGCCTTAACCTGCCAAACTGGTCTTAAACCGGATTTAAATATGGAACAACTTAGGCTAAATTTATATGTACATACATAGTTGCACACGTATGGGTCTATATATTACATAATTATGATGAGTAATTTACGTCTTTTACAGCTGCGTTTGAGCCTGAGCACGTTTGGTGATTGAAGGGTTGCGGAATTTAAAACGTGTAAGCTGCAGGCCTGTGTGTCAGACTATTAATAGAAGCCATGCTGTTGTGCCTAGGCATGCACAATTGCACATGATATGTTGTTGCATGCGCCAACAGACTGGCAGATATATGTAGGCCCACCTGAATTTACTTCGCCTGCAGGCTGCAGCTTGGATTATCTTTCCTGCAAATGGCAGGCGATTTAATCCCGTTGGACATTGACACCGTCTAATGCCGTCCTACAATTACACCCACAGTCTGATGCCGGACAAGATCTCATGCCACACCGGCCTTAGCTAAAATGGCGCCCTAGGCAAAGCATGCATTTGGCGCCCCATTTTGGCGCCCCAAACAGAAGACAGAAGTTAGACTAAAAAGACAATACGGGTCGGTTTCCAACTAGACTCTATTTAAACAAAACTGAGACAACTTTATCTCTCAATGTTAGCGCCCAGTCATCAGCTGTTATTGTAATTCAGGCTACGCGACGCTCAATTTCGATAGTTTAGATCAGGGCTGGCCCCATGCATGCACAGGCAAAGCAGGCAGTTGCCTGGGCGCCAAATTCTAGTGGGAGGAGTCAATTGCACAAAAATGTATGTTAATAGCCTCTTTCAATTTTAGCCATTGTGCTCGAAATTGAATGTTATCCAGCCTTCAGTGCACTAATAACAGAAATGTAAATTACTCAGCTGAGTGTAAAGGCTCTGGCGTCTTCATCTTTGGATTCTGACGTGGGCTGAACAATTAAGTTTCAGTGGGGATCAGAGGGCGCGAGATGTATGCTTTGCCTGAAAAAGGACACACAATTGACACAAAAGTGTTATATTCAACAAATCAACACTCGTCTATTAGTAATTCGATCCTTCTTTTTTTCGATCCTACCCAATGCATGCTTTGCCTTAGGTGCCCAATGCATGCTTTGCCTGAGGTGCCCAATGCATGCTTTGCCTATGGCGCCAAATGCATGTTGGGGCGCCAAATGCATGCTTTGCCTATATAGGGCGCCATTTTAGCTAAGGCCGGTGTGGCATGAGATCTTGTCCGGCATCAGACTGTGGGTGTAATATTGTAGGACGGCATTAGACGGTGTCAATGTCGAACGGGATTAAATCTGCCTGGATTGGTGCAATGAAATCAATAATTATCTTGAATTCTTTCCAAAGTCTTCAGTTTAAAAGAATATAGTGTAAGAAAATAATAGTCGCCGGTGTCGCGGCACCCCGCCCCGCCCCCCAAAGACTGCGGCGCCCTAGGCAACTTTGACTATGCTGTGATGCGACTGTAGCCCATTTGACGCTGAATGGGAGAGACTTTATATCGTGGGCGGAGGAAATATTCTCTCTTCTCCCTGGAGACTCTATTTCAGAATATGCTTCCGGGGGCAAATTTATTCTGGGACAGATCCGCCAGGAGGAGAATCTGTTTCGAAAAAGTCTTCTGGGTAGACTTTTGGAAGGAGACTCTGCCACGCGACAGTGACACCGGCACTCAGCAATCGATGTCTATCGACGAAGTATTTAGATCGTACCGTGTTTTTAATATCGAACAGATTAGAAAATTGCAAACTAGCGAATTTATGTTTGAATATTTTTGTAATCATTTACATAGGGTCTTCAATATATCATAACTATTTCACCGCTACTTCCGACCTAAACCCATATCCTGTTCGTTCTACTGCTAATATAAGAGTAGGCTTCCTTTTGCTTATTTGCTATATAGGACTGATTCTAGAATGTTCTCGCCAAAATATCCCCGCACTTGGAACAAAATAGGCCTACCTCTCACCACACGTAATTTAACTCATGATAGCTCGCTCTTTAAGATTAGGCTAGACTTCGATCTCATCTCATCACTCAGGTTGTCTAGCGCTTGTTAATTAGCCTAGATTAAACTTAGTTAACTAGTGAAGTGTTAATTACACTTATGTTTCAAAACTATAGGTATACGTCTGCCAAAATTTATTTCTTGGTTACAGATGCCCCACTATCGTAACCTAACCCAGGTTCCTTAGCGTCACGTTCTTTTGATCCCTTGTAGATTGTTTGTGTTCTACTGTACTTGTACTTTTTCGATGTCAATGCTGTTACTTGGGTTTCAATCAAACGTATGGTTATGGGATGTCACCGTAATCGTGATCGTAATCATGAATTCATGTTGCGCCACTTCCAGTGGCGGATCCAGGGGGTCAATCCGGCCATGGCCCCATTTAGAAATTTCTTTCTTTTCGACCAGCTATTCGATATTCTCTGACTAGAAAGGTTGATGTGCCCCTCCCCCCCCATGAGTAATTTGAGACAAATGACTAAAAAGGGTCATGAAATTTTTCGTATGTTTTTCTTGAAAATTGAAGACAAATGACTAAAAAAAGACCAAGGTGACAATTTTTCCCTACTCCAAGACCGAAAATTTTGGCCTCCTCTTCAAAAGTTCTGTATCCGCCCTTGGCCACTTCAAGAGGAACTCCTCAGAGGCGCTTCCAACCTGACAGCACCAGACCACAATCAAAGAGAATGGTTTTGAAAAGTTTGCGGAAAAGGGGCAAAGAAGGACAAAGAAGTTCATAACGGAGATCGTTATGTGACATATTCCAGAACGATGGACCGACGTCCACCCGTTCCCTTAGACCTTAGTCCTAATTCCACGCACTTGTAGTGCATCGGGCGACACAGTTCCTCCACGTCACTCTGTCCTCCGCAGCTGCCCTGGCCACTTCCTACGTCATTCCGCCATCCTCCAGGTCCTGCATCACCATATCTCGCCAGGTCTTTCTGGGTCGACCTCGCCTTCTCCTCCATCCAATCGGAGTCCAGTCCATTGCCTGCTTCGTAATTCTTTCTTCAGTCGATCTGTGTAGATGTCCCAACCACCGCAGACGCATTTTCTTCAGCATCTCTTCCAACTTCTCCATAGATGTTCTTTTCCTTACGTCTTCATTTTTGATTTTATCCCTCTGAGTAATTCCTAGTATGCTCCTCTGCCATCTATGATGAGCTGCCTCCAGCCTCCTCATGCCTGCTTTGGACACCGACAATGTCTCCGCTCCATACAACAACACTGCCAGCACCAATGCTCTATATAATCTTGTCTTTGTTGTCATAGTGAGCCCCTTGTCCCTCCATTTGCTGTTTAGTCTTCCAAATGTCGTATTCGCCTTTCCTAATCTGGTTCGGATCTCCTTATCGCAGCTGCCATTGTTCGCAATCACACTTCCCAGGTAACAAAAGTCATCAACCTCCTCCAACACATCCTCCCTGACCTTGATGCACTCTGACTTTTTCCATTTTCCTATTTTCATGATCTTTGTCTTTGAAGTATTGATCCTTAAATCCACCAAGCCTGCATGCCTCCTTCTCTACACTGCCCATGAGTTTTTTCATTCCCTCCCACAAATCATCCGACGACCACAGCAAAGCTAAAACACTCTGTGGCCACTGGCCGAATTCTACCTTCATGCATCCACAGCCGAAATTTTAGCAGCTATGAACTTAGGTTGTGTGCCAAAAACGACACGCACATGCATGTATATTGTATACGGCTAGGCTACTTCCTCGTCTGACTGGCGTTTGAGACTGCAGTCGGCTGCATGGCCAATAAAGTTCAGCGATTGCAGCAGAGTCTCCTCTCGTTCGTGACAAATTATTGTCAGCGTAGGCCCTTCTCGAACCTGTCTCAACCAGTGATTTGTAGACACATATTAAATTGTGTATGACAGAATTAAGGTAGGCTACAAGACGAAGCATTATAGAAGTAATATTGGACTGAGCAAGGCGAAAGAAAGAAGGAAAGGAAGAGTTAGGGATGAAATGAGGAGAGAAGAAAGAAAGTTGGAAAAAGGTAATCGTCGTGAGGTTGTTTTCTATCTGTTTCTTGGTCTGATTTCTCCTTTCTTCTTCTTCTTCTTCTTCTTCTTCTTCAGGGCGTTTCGTGTTATGGATGACGATGGAAATCGGAGACTGGACAAAAAGGAATTCAAGAAAGGACTTCACGACTTCGGTCTTGACATTCCGAACGACGTTGCCGAACAGATGTTTGGAACAATCGACAGCGACAACAATGGATCCGTCGACTTTGAGGAATTCCTCGGCGCACTGCGGGTCTGTTTCAATCCAAGATCCACTCGTCAGACCTTCTCTCCCCAGTCCTTCTCTCTTCCCTCTTCTCCTGTGCCCCAAAATGTCTGTCTAGAACTCTAGATGGTCAACTGATGAAGATTAGGAGGAGGAGCAGGAGGACAAGGAGGACGAGGAGGAGGAGGAGGAGGAGAAGGAGGAGGAGGTCTAATCGCGTAAAATATTTAGTCTATCCACTCTATCGTATTGTATATAATAGGACGACCAGTTTATCCGAGTAGGCTATGATAGGCAGCCAGCGACAGTCTTCACCTTTGCCTAAGAGGCTAAGACCGGACCTGTATTATAGGAAACCCTTGGCAGAAAAAGTTACAGAAACACAGCACAACTCTTTGGCTGGACCACGTAAGTAATTGCAGTCAAAACTTTCATCACTTTGTCTGTGTCTAAAGCACCTATATATATATATAGGTGCATTAGACACAGACAAAGTGATGAAAGTTTTGATTGCAATTACCTACGTGGTCCAGCCAAAGAGTTGTTTTCTATCTGTATATATATCTATATGTAATATGTATATATATATATATATATATATATATATATATATTAAAAGGCTTTTAAGCATCAACACCAAGCCGTTAGTCTAAAATCCATAAGTTCTGTCAGCCAAAGTAGAGGTTGACATTACACGGTAGGCCTGTGGTGGATAATTCATTTGGAAAAGTGGAGTCAAGTCTTAAACGAAGAGCACAATGACGACATAAGACATAGCGCATAGTATTGCGAATCCTAGCAAAACAGACCAGAGGAGTCGACGACTCCATAAGCACAGCATTTCTGGAGTCACTTAATATCACACGTATAGAGACATAGCAATTAAAAAGAATTGTATTCGTCGAGCAATTCAAGAAAGCGAAGAGAAAGAGTTGAACCTAACCATGCATGCATCCTCTGGAGTGGGATGAACGGTATAATGGTAACACTCCGCCACGAAGGGCGAATGGACGCGGGATCGATTAATCCAGCTGCCCTCCATAAAGGTCGACTCAGCCTCAGTGGCGGCGCCAGACACTTTTGTAGCCAGGCCAGTCATACAAGTAATAATATCTTCTTTAATGCTTCAATCTGACACACCGCAGAATGATTACAAGTACAAGTTATACGAAATACGGCCCACTGTAGCACGACACGCAGTTCGGCTTTACAGCAGTGGGTTCGGTAACTTAACTAATGGCCTAAGAACTGGATCACTTCTGGTCGGCCAAGCCAGAAGTGGGAGGGGCTATCTTTATTTTTAGCACAACCCGAGTCAAGCAACACAACAGCAAAGCGCCAATGGCAGCTAACAGAAAATTCAAATAAATTTTTGCCCTGTGTGAGGCTTGAACCCGGCTCAGCTTAACGACCAGCGCTCTCACCACTGAGCTACGGGACCCCCTTTATTTTACAACAAGTATCAGGGCAGAGGGCGAGTCGCGTGCTCGGTAGTACGGGTTTGCACGTAGGCCTATAGGCCAACTATTTGGCGCTACCACGCTCGTCAGAAATCAGTGAAATCACCCAGCCTACACTTTTAGGGTTGGCTGGTCAGAGAATCAGATGGGCGAAGCCATAAAACCGAGCACTTTTTGACATTTCGAAAGCAAATCTTATCAATCTTAATTTTTATAGACTAACTAAATGTGGTACCCGGCGTTGCCCGGGAAATTTAGGGTTTTCAACACTGCTCCTCTGGGGTACCCAGCGTTGACCGCTAAATTTGGGGTTTTCGGCAACCCTCCAACCCACCCCGCTTCCCCAAATGCCAAACATGACCCGCCCGCTGACTGTGGCCTAATACAATTATTGCAGGCTGTTCTGTTAGTATAATTAATATTTCTTTGAACTGCGTTATTGTAAATATTATTGTTTCAACTGCATACGCGAGGTATTGGAGTTGGCGGAAGATCGCGCTCTCTGGAGGGAGTTTGTTGCCGCATCATGCAACGCCTCAGGAGGGCATGCTTCATGATGATGAACTGCATAACTGTAACCGGTTTCGGTTTTTAAACCGGATTGTTACAGAAATTATTATTGGGCGACAATGACGTCATACGGACTGTCGACTCTTTACTAATTCGACACATGGCTAATTAGATCTGATTAAAACGCTAATATCTCGGATTTTAAAGTGAATTGAGAGCTGAAAATAGTGACGTTGACCTTAAAGTTTGGGTAAGAATCAATTGCAAAATTTTGATAAACCGACGCTCTGTCATTTCCGAGCCTATTTTGTTACAAAGAGTCAAAAATAATTATACCGGCCGGAAGGGATAGACTTTCAGACTTATAATATAAGATCTCAGTGACTTAGTGAAGCATTGTAAATCCTCTTTCGAGTAGTATTTCGAAAGCAGACAGTTCAGCAAATAAAGTAATTGAGTCAGGTATATAGATTACAATGATAGGTCTATTGTTTACGCAATTGCTTCCGCTTCATTTGAAAGCAATAAAGTGACAGTATAGCTGGCCTAGTTAGCTACACCGGTAAGTGCGAGCTGCATTCGTCTGTTGGTTGCAACGGACTGCGGTTCAAGCCCCGGGCTGGGAGTTGACATTCAGAGATTTAGATATCTCGGGCTAGCACATGTGGGACGCAGGGGCGCAAGCTCCTGCGGAGCGACCTTGGGCAAGTTGCTTACCCATCATTGTCTGTGGGGAAGGCAACGGGAAACCACCTCACTCATCTCATCCCCAGGGGCGTAAAGCCAATGAACCTGCCTTTGGGCAGAGCACCATCATCATCATCATCATCATCATCATAGGTGTACGACTGTACGCTGTTAGTTGTATACGGCAATGTGGATAAACAGCCACAGAATTTTTGCCCTGTCAGAATTTTTATCACACAGAACTTTCTCCCAGAATTTTGCTCTGTCAGAACTTTTGCCTTAGCAGAACTTTTGCCTTGCCAGAGAACAAACGGATGGATGTGAACAGTAAGAAACAATATATGCCCGAACAAATTCTGGCAAGCCAAAATTTCTGGCAGAGCAACGACCAGGGCAAAGACTTTTTTACCATTTGCCATGTCCAGGTGTAGCGTCGCCCCGCTCAGCCGTGACCTTCGAAATGTGATTCAGACGGTCGTGGCTCAGCCTTCCATTCGGCAGACGGCGTTTGGTAAAATGGGGAGTCGGAAGTTATGTCGGAAGTTATGTCGGAAGTTATGTCGGAAGTTATGTCGGAAGTTATGTCGGAAGTTATGTCGGAAGTTATGTCGGAAATTATGTCGGAAATTATGTCGGAAGTTATGTCGGAAGTTATGTCGGAAGTTATGTCGGAAGTTATGTCGGAAGTTATGTCGGAAGTTATGTCGGAAGTTATGTCGGAAGTTATGTCGGAAGTTATGTCGGAAGTTATGTCGGAAATTATGTCGGAAATTATGTCGGAAGTTATGTCGGAAGTTATGTCGGAAGTTATGTCGGAAGTTATGTCGGAAGTTATGTCGGAAGTTATGTCGGAAGTTATGTCGGAAATTATGTCGGAAATTATGTCGGAAGTTATGTCGGAAGTTATGTCGGAAGTTATGTCGGAAGTTATGTCGGAAGTTATGTCGGAAGTTATGTCGGAAGTTATGTCGGAAGTTATGTCGGAAGTTATGTCGGAAGTTATGTCGGAAGTTATGTCGGAAGTTATGTCGGAAATTATGTCGGAAGTTATGTCGGAAGTTATGTCGGAAGTTATGTCGGAAGTTATGTCGGAAGTTATGTCGGAAGTTATGTCGGAAGTTATGTCGGAAGTTATGTCGGAAGTTATGTCGGAAGTTATGTCGGAAGTTATGTCGGAAGTTATGTCGGAAATTATGTCGGAAGTTATGTCGGAAGTTATGTCGGAAGTTATGTCGGAAGTTATGTCGGAAGTTATGTCGGAAGTTATGTCGGAAGTTATGTCGGAAGTTATGTCGGAAGTTATGTCGGAAGTTATGTCGGAAGTAGTCGAAAGCATCTCGCCTGGCTGTCAAACAGTTAAATTCGACGTCTGTATAATAACTTGTGACCATCCATTTATAGACTAGACTACTGTGAAATGCAATCATACAGCGGTGTGTCAGTCTGAGATTAAACGAAGATTATAGGCCTACTGTTATTTTCAGGTTGCATTAGACTGAACAAAGACCATCATATACAGATTTCTATATACAGTGCGATACTCTCCTTAAAGGCTAAACACCGATGTAAATAACCGATCTAATTATTCATTTGCTGGAAAGTGTCGTCTTGGTTTTCTTGCGTTATAATTGATATCTTGCACACAGGACAACAGCTCAATAGAAATTTTAAGAGTTAAGGGAAATATAAATGAATAATTATAGACCTAATCCTGCACTGTCATCAGGCAGTCATCCTCAACAGGGGTTTTGGGATATTTAATTTTAAGAAAATTTGAGGTGACTATATCAATACCGCTACAATCTGTGGTTCTGTACCGACCACATAACTTGCATAACTTCAGCGTTTAGTGTAAATTATTTGCACGTCTCTACTAAACAAACCCAGAAGTTTGGTCTGAGATCGAGGTAGCCTATCAATCGCGAACACAAACACGACATCATCAGAATAATCTGCGCATGTCATCGGTCGTCGTTGCTGTGCTGTTGTATGGAGCGTTGTCGTTGCTGACGTCTCCACATCTCACTCTGCGCAGTCTTCATTTTGGTTCTACTCATGGGCGGAGACTTAGGGAGACAGAGGACGGTCCCATTCAAAGTCTGTGGTGGGGACCGTCCATGCATTCGTCCCCCCCCCCCCCCCAATACTTAAGCGTTAGGACATGCATTATGGTTAATCGGTTAATATTTTGGTAACGCTATAAGAAGAGATTTCCGACCAAATGACTTTTAAAAAAGGTCGTCAGCTATTCTGGAAGTGAAAAAATGGTCTTTTTCATGAAATTTTGACCAAATGACTTTTTAAAAAAAGGTCTTCAGAAAATTTAGTTAATGAAATTGGAAAATGTCGTCGGTCGGCGACTCAGCCGTCCGCCGAAAATGTCGCGTCTCGGCGATTGTCCTTCGGCACCGCTCGTTCGTCCCACCCAACTTCTATAATAATTATTATCTATAGACCAGGACTCTGCATAATATGGTTCTACGCCCGAGAGGGCCTGGAATATAATTATGTCAGATAAGCAGAATGACAGTTTGCTGTAGATGAGTTGAAGTGCTGCAGTAGAACATTCTGTGTCAGACTGTGTGAGAGAGGTACAGAGGTATAAAGAGGAGATTATAGAGAAAAATGATGATAATGGGAAATGATGATAGATATCAACATGATTATGCTTATCGTTCTGTTTTCTGCTGATAGCCTCCGATGACACAGACTCGGCGATCGTTGGTTATTCGAGCTTTCAAGAAGTTGGATAAGACAGGAGATGGCGTTGTAACAGTTGAAGACTTGAAAGGTGTCTACAATGTCACCAAACATCCGAAATACATAAGCGGTCAATGGAGCGAAGACCAATGTCTCGGAGAGTTTCTCTCAAGCTTCGATTCGACGAAAAACAAAGACGGAATTGTGAGTGTCACCGTTTTCCTCTCGTATGTCATCCTTGACATTGATTTCTATCGATGTCTCTGATTCACCCATAAACAAAATAGACGAGTTTTCTACCAGAAGCTTGGATTTTAAAACTTAATTAATCGATAAATCGATAAAAAATTATAATCGATAACCTTTTTAACTTGCTCGATTAATTCTCGATTAGGCCAAGTACTTTTTTCCATGACGTCAACCATGGCAGCTGTATTCATTACACGAATGACGCCAAGTGCTCAGGGCTTTTTAGAAATAAATTTGTAGAACTGCACAAACCAGGAAGTTTTTCTAGTGTGGCTTTGTTTGGTGAAAATTTCTCGTCGTTTCAGAAAATTTTGCCCAAAAATGTCGTAAGTCGACGACGAAAAAAATCTGATGACCTTTTTTTTAGTCGTTTGTCAGAAATTTTTCACAAATTTTCACAGATATATCGCAAGTCGGCCGCATACATAACGCCTGATGACCTTTTTGTCGTCCACTTGAAAATTGTTTTATTTCGCTTTCCTGCTTATTTTTCACAGGTCTTTCGTTCTTCCGTGGTGAACTGCATGGCTGGAATTGCATTTTTCTAATGATTTTCACTGCACAGAACTGCTTTTACAGAGTCTGCACAAATTCATTTACTTTTACAAAGTCTGCACAAATTCATTTACAAAGTCTGTACATTTTGTGTAGAACTGCACTTTAAGAAAGCCTTGCTTGAAGTGTTCGCTCGTGCTCGTGTTCCATCGCTTCGAAATGATCTTCCTTTTGACATTCGAGCGGTTCCAGGCTCAACTTACTTTGATAAGCCATAGCGACGTTAGAAAGCAACGGTTCAGATTATCCGTGATGTGGAAGTGTCTCACAGTGCGCTTTTATAAAGTTCAGATACATATATATATACACATACCATCATACTTACTTACCTACTCACCTACCTTCTTACATACATGTATGTACATAGATAATATGGAAAGACAAAATTATCGTGAACGTTTGTGACAAATAGCAGCCTATAGGGCCGCGAATAGAAGACTGTAAGAGATGGCCATCTAGGCCTATTAGGCCTAGGCAAAACCAACAAATTTTAGGTGATTTTTCAAGGACCCATAATAAAAACTAGGCTATGTAATAAATAATCCCATCTTTAAAAAACATTCATAGGACTCATACTGAAATGAAATGCTAGATCAATTTGAAAATTGCTGAAAATTTAGCATAATTAATGGAGTAGGTCCTATTATCAAAATGACTAATGGCCTAAATATATAATAGTCATTTTATCTACTCTAGAGAACTGAACTAGACAATTATCCGAACTATAGTCCAGTAGGCCTACGACGCCCTACGTGTATACAGCGCTCTGCTATGTATTATGTATACAAACTGTGAAGCGCTTCTGCTGAGCAAAGCATTTAAGCATTTTTACTGACTTGTATACTCACTGAGTAGCCTATTCAGTACCGCGCTCACACTGATCCACGGTTGAGAAATATAATTTGACGGGTGACAATGTACAAAAAGGATTTTACCGTTGGCGTTGGGAATAACTTGGGATTGACCAAAAGATTATCCATAGTTGGCAGAGACAGTTCAATCAATGTTTTGCCTCTATAGGACCCTATAGTGTTTTTGTGTAAGATTTCAGATTCGGACCCGTGCCTGGTCATCAGCAGTTGCGGACCATACAGTCCCTACTGATATATATATATATATATATATATATATATATATATACCTAGACGTACGTTGTAATCCTCATTCGTGTATAACACTGTTATAGTGTCATATAATCTGTATCTTTGTCTTTCTTCATGGTTTTTGGTTGTAGGTGACGCAAGAGGAGTTCATCAATTACTATTCTGGCTTAAGCGCCTCGATTGACAGTGACGTCTATTTTGATCTGATGATGAGAAATGCATGGAAACTGACATAGCCCCTCCCCACCCGCACAGAGGCGATACAGTCAAGACTCCATTCATAGCATCTATTGTCAGTGACGGAGCATATAGGACGAACGATCGAGAAACTCCTGAACGGCGGAAAGGTTGTCAGTATATGAGATCGTTGTGAAGATGAGCGACGACCATCAAGGAAGGACATAACAGAATGTTGTCTGCACATCTCATCTCCAGCGAACAACATTTCATAATTATTAACTATTGAATTGAAATCAGGTCTACATAATTATAAGCTACTATATATAATTATATAGTGTGGAATGCATTGGACCATTAGACCTGATCAGGCTACACACTTTCTGTAATCTGATTTACAGCGCCTTTGAACGCGAGGCTTTTCTGAAGCTCTGTAGGTTACCATTTGTGATAATTGCAGATAACCTTGAAAACCATTGTTTAATTACCTTTAAGCTACAATTTGTAGCACGTAGTGCGATGATAGCGACACCTCGTATTGAAATGAAATGAGTCAATATATCCGCGGGCAGTAGTCTATATTGGACAGCACGGCAATAAGCTTATGTAGGCCTGTGCTTTTGTAGCATTAATTATGTACATTAATTATGTAACAGCTTATCCTGTGAGTAACTATGTAGGCCTGTAGACCTAAGTAGACTAAAAATGGAGTACACGAATAAATCACAAAAATATGTGATTTAATTGAAAATCGTGTGTGATAGGAAACTTTTAAGATCAGGGCCTACTTTTAAGATTTCGTGATCAAAATCTGAATATCACTGATGCACCGGAAATTGTTGAGAAAGCAGAGTAAGCGCATGGACGGACACTTAGGGAGTGAGACAGAAGGGGTTCTCTCCAAAGTTTGTGGGGGGAGCGGAGATGCTTATACGTTATAACGTCCTAATATTTCATAAAAATTTCATAAATATTCTTATAAATTACTACAGAGTTATCCCCTATTTATCTATAATGAAATTTTTTAATATGGCAGCTTAAAAGATACCATCACAGTCTGCTAATTTTACAAAAATTAAACAATGGGAGGGACATTTATTGAGTCTTAGGCCTAAACCACATCTCTGAGCACTGAAATCATGACAGTTTAAAAGACTAATATGTTCAAGTCCAAAATTTGTAAGCAATTGGGAGGCGATACTCTAAACTTAAGTCTTAATTTCTTAAACCATGGCTATCAGCATTGAAAAACGAGTAATTGTATTAAGATGACAGCTTAAAATCCTACACTATGGAAATTCAAATAAGTTAAACAACGAGGAGAATATGTCTCTATTGAAGTCTTAAAACCATCTTTTCCAACAATGAAATTATGAGAATTTGTTGGCATAACAGCTTCAAGTGTTACCATTACAGTGTGAAAATTTGACAAAAATTGATGGAATAACAATAAGTCTCAAACCACGACTATCCCCACTGAAATGACAAGCAATTTAATTAAAATGACATCCTAATGATCCTATAATGCTACCATTGCCGTGTTGAATTCAAATTTTTCGACATTGGGGAGGGGAACCTCCTCTTCAAAACCTTCCCGCTGCTAGGCGCTTCGCGCCTCGGCGACCGTCCTTCGGCCGCTCGTGCATTCCCCCTCCAAATTCAGGACCAAGTCTCCGCCTGTGTTTAAGCGCAATGATTATTTCATTTCGGCAACCAGGATATTTCGTAGTGGTGAGTTTTAATGATTTAGAATTATACAACTTTTCAACTTGCCTTTAAGCATACCATTTTAGGCATATTTGGCGATAGGTTGGCTATAGAGCTGAGCCATTACTGCGTCTTGATTTTGCTTAAGCCTAAATGCTCCTAAATTCGCTGTTCTTTGCTCAAACATTTGCGTTTGAAGTTCATCACAGAATAACAAAAGGCTGCATCGCCGCATTATAGAGTTATATATAACTAGATGTGTTACCCGGCGTTGCCCGGGAAATTTAGATTTTTCAACACAACTCCTCTGGGGTTGCCTACCCAGCGTAGACTGCTAAATTTCGGGTTTTCGGTAACCCTCCACCCCACCCCGCTTTCCCAAAAAGCCAAACATGGCCCGTTCCTGAGGGGCGGGTGTGTGTGCTGACTGTGGCCTAATACAATTATTGCAGGTTGTCTGTTCTGTTAGTATAGTTAATATTTTTGTGAACTGCGTTCTTGTGCATAATTGCAAACTTTAACCGGTTTCGGTTTGTCAAGCGGATTGTTGAGAAACGGAAATTATTATTGGGCGTGAATGACGTCATGCGGACTGTTGCCTCTTTACTAAATACGGCAAGATGGCTGCAAGCTGGCTGCTGTAAGGATTAAAACGCTAATAACTCTGGTTTTAAATTGAATAAAAAGCTAACTTTATAATTTGGGTAAGAATCAGTTGCAAAATTTTTGTTAAACCGTCGCTCTGTCATTTCCTAGCCTTTTCTATTACGATCGAAGAGTCAAAATACATCCATACAAACAAACAAGCATATGGAAGGACAAATTTTCGGACTTAAAATATAAGATAGAGGACGTTTATTGTTGGCTTAGGACTATAGTGCCTACTACACGATATGACACGCTATCGGTCAATTGCAGTCTCTGAGTGGCCATCCATATATTACGAATGCAAATCATCGTATTTTCGACCTCCTCCCACCGTCCGCACCCGTGCATTTTGTCTACAACCCTATCCGTACTTACAATTAAGCTTCTATACCCCATCCGCCATACAAAGGCTATAATTATTTGGCTAAAGTCATCTATGAAACATGTATTTATCGCAGGTTAGGCTAATATTTATTTTTGTTATACATAATATTCGCTAGCTAAAATTTATTGGATCTGCACAGAATATAATTTAATAATGTGGTCAAATACCATCGGACGACTATTCTAGGATAATAGGTTCATGTATACATCATAATCAGACGCGGGCGCGGTGTGTAGGCTAAGTGGTGGCATCGTTGCTTTGAAGTCGGAAGGTTCGAGGGACCTTGAGCAAGTCCTTCACTCGCAATTGCTTGGGCGCTACGGCATGAAACTACGATGCAGTGTCCGCGCTGTAGTTGGGAGCGCCTCTGAGTAGCGAGAGACATGTAGAAGGGGCGCTATAGAAATGGATAAATCTTGTCTTGTCTTGTCTTTAACCTTCCTCGATTCGAGGGTTGGTCGCTTCATGGACACGCCTTCGCCACTTTTTCCTGTCCTCCGTCTCCTTCAGTATCCTCTCGAATGGTAGTTCCATCAACGTGATGATATTGGCGATCCATCCCATCCTCGGTCTTCCCCTTGCCCTTGCTCCCGAAATTGTACCCTGTATTATTTCCTTTTCCATGCAGCCCCCCTGTTTGCTCATCAAATGACCGAAGTAGACTAAATGAGTTTCTTTCTTTTTATCGTGCTCAATAAGGTTCTTTCTGTTCCCGTTTTCTCCAATACCCATTCGTTTGTTCTTTTCTCTGTTTATTGCACTCTCAAGATCTTTCTTAGGCATTTCATTTCAAAAGCATTTATTCTGTCTTCTTCTCTCTTTCTGATCGTCCAACTTTCACTCCCATATGTCGCCACTGGCCATACCAAAGCCTTCATGAGTCTGATCTTGGTAATCATTTTTATATTATGACCTTTCCATAGCGTCTTCAACGCTGTCCCTGTGTTGAGTCCTCTTGCTAATTTCTCTCTTATATCTGTGCTGCTGTCTGCGTCTTCAGTTATCAACGATCCTAGGTAATGAAAGGTGTCTACCTGTTCCAGTTTTTGTCCTCCAATTTCAATATTACACGTTCTGCCTTTTTGTGTCATCACTTTGGTTTTATTCATGTTTATCCTCAGACCTCTCTTTTCTCCTGCTTGGTGTAGTCGTTCTGTCAGTTCCTGCAACTCCAATTCTGTTCCCGCTAATAGTGCTATGTCGTCTGCGTATCTTAGGTTAGTAATGACCCTTCCTCCTATCCGTATGCCTCCCTGCCATCCCTCCAGTGCCTCTCTCATAACCGTCTCTGCCATGATGTTGAATAAATGAGGTGACATCACGCATCCCTGTCTCACTCCCTTCTTTATTCTGAAACCTCCTGATAGTGTACCTGCGACCTTTACTTTAACCCTTTCCAGCCCACCGGGTCCAATTGGACCCATACATTTGTAGGTACTATAGAATTACTATTAACTCCTAGTAGGTAACTTTGGACCTATACTATGACCACAGCTAAGTCAATACTTCATTTAGCATATTATATATCTTATGAATTTCTGTAAGTGGTCACGTGACAGTTGCTTTTATAGATCTAAGCGGAATTTTGACGAAAATATTTGCTATAGTTATCAAGATAAAATCAGAAAGGGTGGGGGCTGTTTTAAAATTCTGTAACTGGGATTAATAGTTTGCATATTGGTAGACCAGAGTGTAGTAGGACACATGTTTAGTTTTGATAAGTCAGAGTAGATGAATTTTGATCCATAAAGTGAATGGGTCCAAATGGACCCAACGGGAATTGACTGTACAAACAACAGTCATCTGCTACAAAACCTACTGAACATAAAAAAAATATGCCATAATTCTCAGTTATAGCACTTTTATGCATATGTAACACATGGATGGCCACCTAAATGTATGTATGTACGCGTACATACGGATATATGTATGCGTACATGTATGTGCGTATATATATGAACTGCAAACATGTACAGGGTGCGCCAAAACAAGACCCCCCCTAGGTTTTCTGCCAATATCTTGACCAAAAGCATGAATTTCCAAATGAAATTTTACGGGCCTATATAGACAATTCATATTTACACATGTTGGCAAGATTTCATCAAAATATTTCAAACAGAACAAAAGTTATACCACTTTTAGTGAGGCCACCCACCGTTTTTTGACGATTCAAAAACGAAGCGCAACAAAAATTAGGCTTTTTGCCAATATCATGGCCAAAAGTAAGAATTTCGAAATGAAATTTTACAGGCTCAAAAACAATTCATATTTACACGTTATGGTCAGATTTCATCAAAATATTTAAAACAGAACAAAAGTTATACCACTTTTGGTAAGGTCACCCACCGTTTTTTGACGTTTCAAAAACGAAAAGCAACAAAATGCAACAAAACACGATTTTATTAAGTCTCATCTCAAATAACTGTTGTCAAATGAACTTGGTAGTGCTTCACAACTTCACCACCAGTGCCAAAACTTCTTTTGAGTCTCTTGGCAAAGTTCTTGATGGACCTGTTGATTAATCTGACAGATTCCTTATTTACCAATTTGATTGTCGTCTTGCTAAGCGACTTCTCAGTGACGCGCAGCTACGCTGGTACCCTGTTTCCTTTTTAAATAGTAATAATAATGATCATCTGGCATTATCAAGGTTATATGATGCCAATTATTTAAGATGAGAAAAAAATTCGTGTTTTTGTTACTTTTTGGTTGCGTTTCGTTATTGAATCGTCAAAAAACGGTGGGTGACCTCCCTAAAAGTGGCATAGCTTTTGTTCTGTTATAGAAATATTTTGATGGCATCTGACCATCGTGTGCAGATATGAATTGTCTTTAGGCCTGTAAAATTTCATTTCGATATTCTTACTTTTGGCCAAGATATTGGCCAGAATAAGTAGATTAGTTTTTTGTTACTTTTTGTTGCGTCGCGTTTTTGAATCGTCAAAAAACGGTGGGTGGCCTCTCTAAAAGTGGCATAACTTTTGTTCTGTTTGAAATATTTTGATGAAATCTGGCCATCATGTGTAAATATGAATTGTCTATAAGACTGCAAAATTTCGCTTCGAAATTCTTACTTTTGGTCAAGATATTGGCAAAAATCCTAGGGGGGTCTTTTTATGGCGCACCCTGTATGTATGCATGTATATATGTGTATGCACACGAATCTATATATGCATGTATATGCATGTATGACTATAATCTACATAGGCCAGTTATAAAGGCAAAGTACAGGCTACTATAGGCTATATGGCTTAAAGTGGTTTGAAAAAGGAGGATCCGGGTCTGAGTTCGTGCGGGTGCCGAAACTTTTTCTGCTCCGCTGACTTCATTTTTCCATATGAACTTTTTAGTATTTGTTTAGTTTCCACACTGTTATCACAACATTTGAACTAGGCCCATGGGCGGAGACCTAGGGGGGACAGGGGGACGTTCCTTCCCAATCAAAGTGTTGGGGGGGACGGCCCATGCATTTGTTCCCCCCCCCCCCCCACTGTTTGAGCGTCGAGACTTTTTTGGGCAGCGAAAATAGAAAATTTCGTGGAGATTTTGGCCACATGACTAAAAAAAAGGTCATCAACTTTTGGGGCGGCGAAAATAGAAAATTTCGTCGAAATTTTGACCGGATAACTAAAAAAAAAAAAAAGGTCATCAACTTTTTTGGCGGCGAAAATAACTTTTTTTCGAGATTTCGCCGGTCGTCAGAAATTTTTGGGAAAATCTCGCGTCTTTCCGTCCCCCCCAATTCTCGGCCCAGGTCTCCGCCTATGACTAGGCCTATAGTCAGGTGAAAAATTGCTCTGTATTTGACTAAATGTCGGTAATTGGTGTCGAGTTTATGAAATAGGCCTAATACTACAAGTAAAATGTGATAAATGCATAGACCTAAATCTTAAACACGCGACCCGGCTAACACCCGGCAAAGGCAGGTCGCGAAAATCAATGTCGGTTGCAGACCCTGCTCCTGCTTACTGTCAGCCCTGGTTTTGCCCCTCATGCCAAACATTAAAGCGCATTATCTGCTGCCTGCTGGCGCCCATGGAGCTATAAACAGTAACGAATAAACCTAATAATTATTATTGTTCGGTTCCAATGAATAATGGGCTATTAGACGAGAGTGCTAGTCTAACTTTTTCTTAAACATCGCGTAGGTCTATAAAATTGGCCTAATTTGCATCAATTTTCATCCATTCACACACGCGCGCGGGCACACGCACACAAATTATTGAGGTAAAATTGATGAGAGGAATTCGCATAATTGAATAATTATGGGAGGACTAGATTAAAACACTGACACTAGGGAGGTCCGTAGCTCAGTTGAGAGAGCGCTGGTCGTTAAACCGATGTCGTCATTCCACGCGACCCGGGTTCGAGCCTCATACAGTAGGGTGATTCAAGCTCTGTGGGGAAAAAATGAAAGTTGGAAATTAAAAGACGCTCTTTACTTTTTGTGTTCCTTTTAGTGCGTGCAGCAAAACTGTGAAATATTGTAGCAATTGGTTTGTATTTAGTTCTGCCTCACGGAGCTCAAAGTTATCAAAGATTTATTTAACTAAATTTTATTTGCGTGAAAAGCATTTTAAATTAGTCACCTAATTTTTTATAATATAGAACTTAAAAGAGTTCATAAATTGAGCATAAACAAAATTGTGAAGTGTGTAAACAACCAAATACATGTTAATTTATCATTATAATTTAGGCAAAACAAATTATATTGCAAGACTATTCAAAATGCGAAATGCTTGTTAGCATTTTGAATACATAGCAACAACAATTTTTTGGCTGGAACCAGGCCAAGGACTTCCATTCATCTTAATAGAGAACCTTAAGAGACGTTTTGAGGTAGAGCAATGCCTACAATCTTGAATATTTACAGTTTTCTTTCAAAAGAAAGAGAAACTTTCTCAGTAGGCCTACGTGGTAGTGAAAATGTTGATCAAGACATCGAAATCTGTGCGAAAGGCTAAAGTAAGATTATTCCAAATGCAATTCTAAGAAACATTGTTCGGAAACTGAATGCATGAGGTCTACTAAAAATATACAGATGCATCTGATGTAACAAGAATTGTAGGTGAGGAACACAGACAAATGACAAAAGATGATTGTCTGCAATCAATAAATATTCTCTTTCATATTGGTCATTGTGAGGCCATGAGTAGGCCCTATAATTAAAATTTAAGAAGATAACACACTTGGCTATGAGAATATTTCTTGTGGATCAGCAATCAGGAACAAGTTATGCAATGGTGCAGTTGGACTACAAGTAGGCCTAGATACAAATTTGGCCAATAAGAAGAAAAGAAAAGAAATAAATACGTATACGGCGCAAAAAAGGAAAACACACGAAGCATTGGAATCTAAGTCACGAGCATCATGTTTTGAAAGTGAATCAAATCATAGTGATTAATCAGATGAATAGCATATTTGAATGAACAGTTCTGAAATTTTGTGGAGAAACATGTTGCAGAAACTCAATATCCATTGACGACTGACTATGAGAATAAGAGAAAACGAGAGAAGTTTTGTTCTTTGAATATCATTCCACCAAATCGTGCTTATGCCTTAGGTCAAGCAAATATCACCATTCACCAGCAGAAAGACAGATTACATTTTAGCAGCAGGAGGTTAATTGCAAAGATAAAGTAGGCTATCCAAGTTTCCACTGTCGTTCAGCGGCATTTGATTTCAACGTTCGTCAAATATTGAAGTTGACTTTGCATGTAAGGCAACTGTGTTGAAAGATTACAAAGAATTGTTTCAGCTTAGTCTAATCCTTCTTGGACATTTCCATCACTTGGGACGTATTTGTGAGTGCCGAGTGCGCTTAACCATGCACACTGGATGGCTGAACTTAAATCAAGTGAACACAAAATGAAGCCACTGGTTGTTTAAAATATGGATTATTTTTAACTTTATGATTATGTCTCAATGGATATGATGCACTGTTGCTCCATGTAGTGATCTGCACTTGATACAAAACAAAACAAAATTTTATCTGCATCCAAAGTAATTTCCAACTTGTAAAACTGGTTCAGAAGCATTAAGTTTTGACTGTTACTTAAGGTAAACTTATGGGGCCTTTTCCTATTGGTGAGGAATTGCCACCATTTGGCTTCTTTTCGTAAACCGTTTTAACATTGCAGTCAGATACGTCATTTATTGAAGAAGATGATGACAAATGGCAAGAATCTCCAAATATTAGGATGCTAATAAGATTGTTAACACTCTTTAACTTGTTGGTTACAATTAGGAAGGAGGGATCAACATTCGACTCCACATTGACGAAGCGCGATGATCAAATTCGGATAAAATCAATTAAACTTTCAATTACTTTTAATGAATTAAGATATATTGGCATTTAAAACAATAGATACTAGCTTCTTATGTAGTGTTGCATCGTTTTTATTAGATTATATTATTAATTTTTTCAGAAAAAAATCATTTACTCAAATTCAATTTTTTGACAAATCACAATAAAATTAAATAATTTCAAGGTCGATGAGGCAGAACTAAATATTATCCGATTTCATTCAAATTTTGGGGGGCATATTTTATTACCAAAAGGAACATAAAAAATCGAGAGCACCAAAAAAATTCGATATTTTTTTTTTAATCACCCTACTCATACAGGGCATTAATTTATAAAAGTTTCTGTTAGCTGCCATTGGCGCTTTGCTGTTGTGTTGTTTGACTCGGGTTCTGCCGAAAATAAGATAGCCCCTCCCACTTCTGGCTTGGCAGAATCAGGAGCGATCCAGGCATCCAGTACTTAGACCATTAGTGTTAAGCTACCGAACCCACTGCTGTAAAGCCGACCTACGTTTCGTGCAATAGTGGGCCGTATTTCGTATAACTTGTACCTGTAATCATTCTGCGGTTTGTCAGATTGAGTCATTAAACGAAGAAGATTATTATTTTTAAGTGTGTCAACACACCGGTTAAGAACCTCTGGTAGGCCTACTATAAATGGCTGGGTTAGGTAACAAACTGCGTTGGCTTAAGAGTTTGTGCCGCAGTTGAAGGAAGGCCACACCTATTATCATCTTGAAGGCCTATATAATTATATTGCAATGCTTCATTTTTAGTTCGTTTGATCCATCTTGATGAGGGATGATCGTGAGTCCTGCAAGACAGATTAAGAGAGTCTTAATAGTACATAGTTTCTGTTGCGTCACGCTCGCGTGACGCATGACGTCGTGTGACGTCATTTATAGCCGGACGATGGTTGAAGTGCGTTTCTCGATCGTTGTCTGTTGCTTTCTGGTCGACATAGTCCTGTTTTGACATAACATAAGACCCTTTAGAGGCTGCAAATCAGTTACGCCCAAATGCCACAATTATAGTGTAAGGGTAAACTTAGCCTATACCATGCTAAATTGCTAATGACTAAGCTGCACATAATTATTATGTAGGCTCTATTTTAAAAATAGACCTATTAGGCTGAAGTAGGCCTATTCTCTTTTTATGAAGAAGGCTGCAGAATTGGACATCGGGCTAGTAAGTAAGTAAATAGGCTAAGGGAGTTTAAAAAATAAGTAAGCAAGTAAGTGAACAAGTAAATAAGTAGGCCTATGTGTTCTTTACTAGAACAACTAACTGATACCAACTGCTGATACCGCACTATGGTCTTCTTGACATTTAAACTAGATAAAAGATCCTTGTCGTTTTCTTCGTTTTAGGTTCAGTCTAATCAGTCATGGTCGACCTTTCTAAAGTTTCAGA
Organism: Lumbricus terrestris; assembly: GCA_949752735.1. Taxonomy (NCBI): domain Eukaryota; kingdom Metazoa; phylum Annelida; class Clitellata; order Crassiclitellata; family Lumbricidae; genus Lumbricus; species Lumbricus terrestris. Next base: position 31,754,840 of record OX457041.1, read on the forward strand.
CCGGCGGTAAGTAAGTAAGAATATTCTTTATTAGACCACCAGCAAACGCCTAGTTTACAGAGGAGATAAATAATAGAATATATTTGTGCAAAGTTATACAACATTCGCATAATAAAACTTCTTTTGGTAAAAGAATCAACTCTCTAGGAAGGCTTACATTATGCGGCCTAGGTCGAGTATTGTATGAAGAAGAATACTCGTTTAATTCGAAGACAAATCCAGGTGATATACCACACTAGGTAACCTTAAGGCTTATGGATTAACCTTATGGGGAGGCAGGAATGTGGCAACATGGGCGCCCGCACATAGGGGCAAGAGGGGGCACTTGCCCCCCTGGAAAGTTGAAACCTATTTTTCTAGATGCTACTTAGATTTTGGAATCTCCATCTGTGTCTGCTGTTCAAACTAGCTATATGAAATTCTCATTCACGATAAGCTACCTTTCTGTCTTCTAAGAGAACTAATCTTCAGGGGCGGCAGTCACGACATAGGTGTATCTCGTACTCTAGGCATAAACATGGTCTACATCCGAATAACGATTTTAAACGGTAGTCATGGGTCAGACGTAAACCTTTGCTTTGCGAGTAACGCTACGCCCATTCTCGGGCAGGTGTAAGTCTCTACTCCCTAAGATGGCGGCTGTTTATGACTCGAAACACCATGCATTCGACCACACTTTACATGTCAAAACGTGTTTAAAACGTCTGCAATGAACTCGTATCATTCGTCGACGGCGAACATTATACTGGCTTTTATTTTCGCCGTCAAAAAATATTAAAATTTGGCTAAATACCATAGTAAATTGCATTCGAAGTGCCGCGTTACAATCGGCCTACCAAATCGTGGGTCGCTTAAATAACGTAGCGACCCTTTTATCTGTTGTAATTAGTTTGTTCTAGCGACAGCTTGCATATTAAACTCCACAATAAATCAAACGCATGCCGCGTGAAAATAGACAGTTCGAGAAACCAACAAGAAATAGCTCCTTTAACAATTTTAATTCGGCGACCACTATCTGAAACCGGTTAAAGTTTCATCAGATTCTATCCCCACATCACCGTTCTATTCAAAATCTTTTCAACTTTCTCGCTAGGCCTATGTAATTTTCTTCCTATAAGCTTACCTTTGTAAATAACGTTCACTCAAATAATTATTATTTGCTCTCATCAAGCCTCGTAATTTTTTGTATTTAGACTATATTAAATGTGCATCGGTTGGCGTTGCGGCCGTCTATCCACTTGCTTTTTAGATATTATTTTAGATATTAGATATATGCTTTGGATATTAGCGGCTTAGATTAGGTGCGCCATCGACCGATGCCTTGTGTGCGAGAGAAGAAGAAGCGACTAATAATAATAATAATAATAATAATAATAATAATAATAATAATAATAATAATAATAATAATAATAATAATAATAATAATAATAATATAATAATAATAATAATAATAATAATAATAATAATAATAATAATAATAATAGGCCTACCTGTATCGTCCAATGCCAAGGAGCCCAATACCAGGGAGTTTTAACAGTCTGCAACAGAAATCGTAAGGCACAGATGCTTCACAAAGAACTACTTACACTGTTATTCATATTTTACACTAGCTGAAGTACCCGGTGTTGCCCGGGAACTTTAGGATCCGACCCGTTCCCGGCCAATCCCGTATTTCCCCACCCTCACTTCTCCCCATTCGCTCCTTCCTCCGTCCGTCCGTCTGTCCCCCTCCCTCTCTCCCGCCATCCCGGCCCCGTTCCCGGTTAATCCCCTACTTGCCCACCCACACCTCCCTCCCTCCTCCCTGCCTCCATCCCCTCCCTACGAGGTCATGACGGATCTACTTGACACGATGTTCTCACAATGTAAGACCCACTGTCAACCGCAGCCGGCAGACACTCGTGCTTCGACGAGGAGGGCCTCCACTCGCACCGTAGACATTAGTGCAAACATCACGCCGGTTTTTATGCGTTTCCCAATGAAGATTGCTAACCGATTTGCCAGAGCATCATTCCAAGTCGTGCAAAATGCACATTTTAACCGATGGACGTGGGCCTGCATAATTATTACGCACGGGGTAGGCTATCAAAATGGAATAGAAGACTGCTGACCTCAGCATTCCAGTTGTGTTTGTAGCTCGGCAGCAAATGGTGCAGATTGCGACCAAATACTTCTGTGCGTTCCATGAAGTTATTCAATACAAAGACGCCCTGTAAACAGTTGCAAAGAACTAATATAAGAGATTTTATCTGGTCGATATAGGCTATCACGTGATGCATTCATGTGATAAACCTACTTGATATCGGCAGCAAATGTTAGCGTATGCCTCTTTTTTCGGGTCTCCTGCGTAAATGGTGTAAATGGTGTTCCTGTTGGGTCTCCTGCGTAAATGGTGTAAATGGTGTTCCTTTTGGGTCTCTTGCGTAAATGGTGTAAATGGTGTTCCTTTTGGGAATCCTGCGTGAACCATCATTTTCGACCAATTTTACGTAGCCTAATTACGATCTGTAATGAATTGGTTGCTGAATAAATGTTGTGTTTTGTTATGCTATATATATCATAACAATTTCGTTGCCATTATTAATGCCATCATTTGATCTCCAGTTTTCGAGTGGGGCACCTGGACGACCACTCGCTTAAAACCAAAATATTTATGCCATGATAATAATTATTAATAGCTATACCATTGCTAACTTGGAATCAACCTTAGGCATTCGGTTGAATCGAAAGAAATGTGAAATCTTGGCGAAGAATGCCCTACTTGCCCACCCACGTGCACCACTATCTGAAGAAGGCTTCGACAATTTCAAGTAGATAAACCGAGAGTCTGTTATATTTCTAGGAGCGCCGCTCTTCAAAGGAAAGGCACTGGATGACGCACTTCAAGACCAAAGAGACAAATTAAACCAGACAGTAAAGGATTTGTTGCGACTGCCTGTACAAGGGGCGTTGATGTTGCTACGGTCATGCTTCGGGGCAGTGAAGGTGACTTACTTATTGAGGACCGCACATGTTGGGGCCATGCACATTAAAGCGGTTGCCTTCAGAGGATTTTTTTACCCGAGGTACCTAGGATCCCTCGAGATTTCAAAAAATTATGCTTGGAGCTGTTTGTGAGTGTTCAGAAAATCAGGCCTCGTCCTCCGCAACAGTAGCAAAAGTGCCACGAAATGAAATGGCGCTGTAGCGCTGGATACAGATAGAAAGGCGCTGAAATAGAAAGGTCACCTCCCGTGGCTCTCCAGTAACAACCGAGAGACGTTGCAACGTATTTCTTTAACGATACAACGTTTTAACGCGATTGCATACCGAGGCACTTTCGACAATCAAGACAACGATGAGTAGGGTCATTCTGGACCAGTTTTTAACCAATAGTTAGTAATGAAGTCCCTGAGGGATCCTAAATACCTCGAGAAAAATAATAATAGTCTAATGGCATTGATAATGATAAAAAAATTTATATAACATACGTATTATTATTATTATTGCTATTATTATTATTTAAAAAAAATATTATTATTATTATTATTATTATCATTATCATTATCATTATCAATCATCATCATCATCATCATCATCATCATCATCATCATCATCATCATCATCATCATCATCATCATCATCATCATCATCATCACCACCACCACCACCACCACCATCATCATCATCATCATCATCATCATCATCATCATCATCATCATCATCATCATCATCATCATCATCATCATCATCATCATCATCATCATCATCATCATCATCTTTATCATTATCATTATTATAGAGCACTAGCTTTTATACCCGGCTTCGCCCGGGTTCCGTCAATTTTTCCCCCCAAATTACCCCCACCTCCTCCCCCAACCCCCTCAACAACACGCAACCACTAACTCCGACCTCCACCGGTACGCCACCCGTGAATTTTTTTGGGAAAAAAATCCTCCCCCAAATTTCCCCCCTTCCCACCCCTCCACAACACGCCACCACTAACTCCGACCTCCACCGGTACGCCACCCGTGAAATTTTTTTTTCGGTGAAAAAATCCCCCCAAATTTCCCACCCCCCAAAAAAATGTCCACCTTCCCACACCCTCCACAACACGCCACCACTAACTCCGACCTCCACCGGTACGTCGCCCGTGAAATTTTAGTTTCTGGGGACAAAATTATCCCCCCAATTTCCCCCACCTCTTCACCCCCCCCCCCCCTCCTCCACAACACGCCACCACTAAATCCGACCTCCACCGGTACGCCACCCGTGAAAATTTAGTTTTCTGAAAAAAATTCCCCCCTCGAATTTTCCCACCTCTTCACCCCCCCTCCACAACACGCCACCACTAACTCCGACCTCCATCGGTCCGTCACCCGTGAAATTTTAGTTTCTGGGGAAAAAATTCCCCCCTTCCAATTTCCCCCAACCCTCCTCCACAACCCGCTACCACTAACTCCGACCTCCACCGGTACGCCACCCGTGAAATTTTGTTTTTCAGTGAAAAATTCCCCCCCCCAAAAAATTCCCCACCCCAAATTCCCCCTCTCCCCACCCTCTCCACAACACGCCACCACTAACTAAATCCGACCTTCACCGGTACGCCACCCGTGAAATTTTAGTTTTCGGAAAAAATCTCCCCCAAATTTCTTCCACCCACCCCCACCTTCCACCACACCACCTTCCACCATCCACACCTTCCACCACCCCACCACATCCTCACACCCTCCACAACATGCCACCACTAACTCCGACCTCCACCGGTGCGCCACCCGTGAAATTTTGTTTTTTGGGGAAAAATTTCCCCCCAAAATTTCTCCCCACCTTCCTCAACCCCCACCTTCCACCACCCCACCACACCTCCACCCCCACACACCCTCCACAACACGCCACCACTAAATCTGACCTCCACCGGTACGCCACCGGTGAAATTTTGGTTTTCTGGGACGTAGAGTTAAAATCCGGACATACAAACAAACAAACATATGGAAGGACAAACTTTGAGAAATATATTATAGATTGTTACAAAGGCAATGTGGAAGACAAACAGATGGC